>VXBL01005506.1:1969074-2031008 GCA_013400195.1 Aramus guarauna | reverse complement strand
AACCAAAAAAACAAAAAACCACAACCAAACAAAAAAAAAACCCAATGACAAACGGTACAAACCCAACTATTTCAGAATGTTACAAAGGCTGGCTAATGTTCTTGAATTACACTGCTTGCAGGTTACTATTCGTCCCTTTTATAAGGTGTTCACCATGATTACAATTTATTCTGATAACAACTGATCCCTGCTAAAAGTGTCCTAAGTTTGGGAGTTGTGAGTCATTATCATTATGTTTACCTGCTTTATCAATAGTTCGAGTTCTTTTAAATCCATTCTTGCTTTGTTTCTTTCTCTATTTTGCTCCATGCTGTGCTGGGAATTTGTTCAACTCTAAGCTTAACAAAAAAAAAAAAATTCTGATTTGATATGGAAAAACATCTAAAGATAAAACGCAAAACTTTTCAGAATGATCATTACAAATCATCTCTTTCTCTTTCTTTTAAATATTGCTAGTCTAACACGTGGTCCCTGCCAAGCAATGCAAGGAAAAGAAAGTTCAGAAAATGCATAGTTTTCAATCTTTGAAATGCATTTGCATACAAAGTGTATCTTTAAAGGAGAAATAACTTGACAGTGTCAGTAGCTGATACAGTAGAAACTTTATCACACTTTTTCTGCACATCTAAAAACATTGCCAAACAAGTTAGAATTTAACAGTATTTAATGTTCATGAAATAAAGGCAAAAGTTTAAAATGCCTGGGATATGTGATTCCCTTGTGTTGTGATACTGCATATATTTTCCCTTCATTAAGTGATTTTTCACCCGAGAAAAAAGAAAATATATCATCTGAACTCTGACTCTCACAAGATACTGCTTCCTTACTTTACGCTGCAAATAATGGAAAAGAAGGTATATATTTCCCAGAAGAACTTAGTATTATTGTGCGTTAAGTACCTGTTTCTGGAACCACAAAACACTACCTTCAGTCTTCCTTCTCCAGTGAAAACAGTGATTTTGTGACCAGCACGATTGTATTGAGAACTCCAAAACACTGATATGAGGCTTTTTATCTCATATTTAAAAGGGGAAAAAACCCAACAGCTAAACCTGTAATTTCTCTACAAAGAGTTGTTGTCCTCAGGAAAACATAACATCTTTTACAGCTAACACTGATTATATTTATACAATCTCAGATAGATGGTGTAAGATTTAAAAAGCAGATTTTCTTTTCTCAGTTTCAAATAGCATACTTGATTATTAATATTATCATTCCTCTTATCTAAGATAATGAAAACAGATTTATATTCTTTTGGTTATATTTCACTCTATGATAAATACGTCAGAAATCAACATCTTGTCTTCACTTTTGCTTTGTGAACACTACTAAGGAATGACTATTTCTTTCTTCTTACCTATCATTTTGAACAAATGGGTTGGACAATGTTTATATTAATACTATGAATTACATTCTCTGGTACTATTAGATATAGAGTTTTCTTAAATCTACGTTTGATCTGCCACATCCCTTTAAAATTGTGATATGAAACAATGTAGGAGCTAGGATTAATGGGAATATTCAGTTTCTGTTAAAAGACATAAACAATGCGCATGCTTATCTAAAAAAAAATAATTAAAATACAACCATTCTAAGTTGTTCTAAGCAATATATTTGCAACAGTATTATATCTCTTCTAAGTTACACTTGTTTTTTTTTTTTTTTTTTTTTTTTTTTTTTTTTTTTTTTTTATCTTGAGGGAAAAACAATTTGCCAAATCCTACTTGCTCATAGCACTTCTCTACTTTTAGGTCAGTATTCTTACTGGAGTTCCATGTACTACAAAGGCAGATCAATAAACTTTATGGGCCAGATTTGGACTAACAAAAGCAGGTACAACTCTAGTAAAATTAAATGAATTGTCCTGGCTTACAGCAATGATAAACTTGGCTTTTTATGGCATATTAAAAAAGAGAAAGAGAAAATGCTAATAAAGGTTTAACTTGGTTATGCTTCATATATACTTTATCTTAAAACATCTACTACTTTTGGGTTTTAATTGTAGTGGTGTTCTGTGAAGAAGTACGACCTTACAAGGCATTTTCAGGAATAGAACAGTCTATATATTAAAAGGCAGCAAATGATTCATAACTGCTTAGCGGTCAGGCCTGTGGGGCCATGCTTCCCATGTGAAATTTTTTTCTGCATTGCAAACTCTTACATTAAATTGTGATAAATGAAGAGCGGAGGCTATTCATACAAATCAATGACTTTAGTGTATGTGTCATTAGCCTGAGAGATGCAGGCAGCGGTCACTACTATAAATCATGTGATGATCTGCTGTCTGCGACTCGATGCAAGCAAGCAGATGCATTAGGAAGGTTAAAGAATGAAATTAATCTGTGCATTTCCCTTTCTTTCTTTTTTTTTCCCTTTAGTCACCTGGTCACATGGAAAGAATTAAAATCACATGATCCAAAGTTAAACCAGCTACAGAACAGTAAATTGGCTAAGTTAGATGTCACCTTTCAACTTAAAGTTAATTGAATATTAATGGAATTAATTTATTCATCATCACATGAAAAGTAAAATATATAGAATAGGTAAAATCCACCAGTGCTCCTCACACCAGAGTTGATATTATTAATTGCTTTTAACGCAGACTGTGGCACGAGACCACGTGTAAGAGATCAAGCACACCGCAAAATGTGCTCTGATACTTTTAAGTGCAGCATATTTCTTTCTTCACATTTTATAAATCCAGTGTTTAGTAACCCATGGCCATGCTCTTCATCCCGGTACCTTGGAGTGGGTTATGAATATGAGTCAGGTTGAATGTATTACTGATGATAGAATACATTTCCAGATATCTGTGACTGGAAGTGTTAATGGTGGTAGTGTGCAAAAAGGGGTCAGGGACAGTAAAAAGAGATATGGACAATATAATTTTAAAACAGGAATTAATGAATTTGGGAAGGCCATATTTGATATAAATGTTAGGCCAAAGCCTTCTGTCTTTACTCAATACTTAGTCAGGCAAAACACCCACTGACTTCAGTGACAGATTCCCTCGGATGAGGACTAAATATGCCCCAAGAGTCAGATTGTCCCTTACTTTTACAGAAGAAATCGGGAAGATCATGCAAGAATCCTACCCCCTACTGCATCCGTGCAGATCCTGCAGAATATACACGTCTCCTTTCCCCCACCCCACCGCTTCCCCTTGGCGGTCTAACATTACCTAGCAAGGAGCAAGCTGCTATGTTACAGAGCAGGAGTCATGCCCAGGAACAGCAACACTCAACATGCTTATGCATACGTCTGCAGTGCTCCCAAAGTCAAGCAATACATTGGTAAGGACTCCAGAATTTAGCCTCTTATAACTAGTACAGACTGTAACAAGGAATCTTGAAAAGGGTTTTAAAGACTCTGCTTTGAGCTAGCAGTTGACTATGGGCACAATCAAGTATGAAAGCAAATTAATGACAGAAGTGGCTGCATTTCAAAGGTGCTTGAAGCAGTCCATGTGCATAAAATAGTGCAGAACACCTTTACGCTTATGAAGGGCACTATAAATCAATAAAGTATAAGTTAGCTTGGACAGTGATAAGATAAGTATTGCATGTGCTTAATTCACTTAGTTATCCTTCCGAAAAAGATAATACACTCAATGTAGACATATTTCAATTGAATTGATAGTAGATCAGGACTGAGCAAGCCTAGAGACTGAATTACTTTTATCCATCCCATCAAGTATAAGGATGAAGTTGCAAAGCAAAATCAATGTCAGAAAGGTCTTACTGTCTCTTACAATAGCATACCTATTATCACTTATAATGAAATATACTAAAATTAATAACAACCATTAAACATAAACATCTATCCTGTTACGGTGCAAAATTTTAGCAGGTTAAGAACATTAGTTTAGATTTCTAAATTCCTCAAAGAGAGAAAAAAAGCACAAAATCTGCCTCATATAATTGCTCCGAGACCACAAAAATTATTTTTAACTAGAGTTGCCTAATAAAGGTGGGGAAGAATTGCAGTCAGTAGATTTAAAATTACTGTGAGCTGATTCCCCCACCAAAGACAGTCTCCTGTATATTGTTCCACTGTCACTTAATTACCACATTGACTTTATATGTATTTATTTATATTTGACAGTGTTAAGTTTAGAGCATACACCACACATTTTAAGTTAATTTTCCTCACCATCACTTGGTTCTCCAATTGATCCTATCTAGTCATCAGGACTTTCTTACTTTATGTCTACAGCAGTGATTGAAGTGCAGTGCAAGTACCACAAAGATTTTGGGCTGCTGGTAGAAGCTGAGCTGTAACAATACCAAGTTTAGAATACTCCAATTATTCCAGACCTAGCTCACAATTTATCTACGTTGCTCTGCAGCCTGCAATGTAGGCAAACCTCTCCAACTAAGCATGATAGGACCCCAGCTTAGGTAGTAGAGTAAGGAGAAAAAGGAAGCAGCAATGTCAGACACATCGATGTAGAAGCTTCCAGTCTCCAGCTACACAACTGGTTTGCTGCAACGTGGCATAGGTAGCTTTCAGCACAGATTATGCAAAACCAGAAACAAGTACTTAATTTTAAGGACAGGACTAAACATATCTCACCAAATGCTTTACTTAAAAAGTTAAACATGTAATTAAACTAAAGATCTCTGTTGGCCAAGCTATGGCCGTCACGTCCAGCAACAGGGGCAAGCAGCTGTTCTAGGCTGCACCCTTGCTAAGGGCCCATCCAGCTCCTCCCAAAATCAAAGACAAGATTCTTTGCAGTACTTTATTAGATACATTTCTCTCTTTCCCAATGTAAAATTCAGTGATTTTAGTGAATTCACATCATATTTGCTGCTTATTTTCCTGGGAAGTTATGTTTCTGCCATTGCTCCAGATTCCTGTCTGTTTTCTACCCATTCAAGAAGCAACAGAGAGATGTATTTTAAGCCCAAGTGAAGGGAGCTATAATGCAAAAATGAGATGGCTGCTCATTTTAAAATTTCAGTTAATTTTTACTATAATTGCCTTTTAGGAAGCAGAGGGAGTTCTGAAAAACTTTGGTAGCAACCTCTAAAAGTCCCTCTCCATGACCATCTGAATATGAAATAAAAAAATGAAAAATACTGTGTGGATGAAATTGCTCCTTCCTTTTGGAGCAAATCCATGCTTCCTTTTTAGTGACTAATTCCTGATTTTTATATCACACGTCACTTTTGAGTAAATGCCAAAAAAGAGGCAAAAGCTCTTTACAGTCAGTTGGTAGTTTTATACTGTGGGTCGACAGGAAACCTGGTTTTAATTTCTAAGTGTTACATTAAGAAAATAAAATATTTCTTACAAAATCAGCTACTTTACTGGAATGCTTGATCCCACACCCAGTTTACTTGCCCGTTTTAGGGACAGTTGGGCAATATACTTTGTGTTATATGGCTGAGTCAGGCTCCTTTCGAAGCCATATGGTAGCTATAGCATGAATCACCTGCTACCTTGGTATTTCCTCAACATAATAATTTATTTCCAGGTCCTCCCTCGCACTGGAGTCCATCGTGCTAGATACTGATTGCTCTCATTTCCAATTAGCTTCAAAGTGAAGGCCCACAGCAGCTTACAGAGTTAGCTCAGCTCCCTACATACGTGGCCAAGAGGTTCTTGTTCATAGAGCCACACTTGGTCCTCTCATAAGGACTGCTTATATAAGGGTAGGAGTCAGAGCCAAACCCTTAACCAGCAATTATGTCTCCCTTAAGTTACAGGGACCCTTCTTAGGGCCAAAAGGACTAGCAAACTTGTTGATGTCCCTTTCGTGGTTTCGTCTAAAGCATGCTGATGAATAGGTGTTGACATTGCTAAACAAAGGTATTACTAGCAGATTACATCCAGGAGCCTGGACGACTGCAGGAGGAGGGCAACGTAGACCCTTGGGCTTGCTGTATCTCCCAATTACTACACAAAAGACTAAAACACAGGGTCATGGATAAAAGTGAATAAATGTTTCTAAATTCTTATCTTAAACACACTTAAGCTTAAAGCTATTTAATTGAGGATATAAAAGCATGTATGCTTTATGAAGCTGTGGCTACCTGCTTCATTCTCTTGCTCTTATTTTTGCTTTTATCCTTTTAGTCTTGAAGAAGCCTAATTAGAAGCTTGAACAGGGCTCTCTCTCCCTGCCCTTAAATCAGTAATTGGCTTCAGTGCAGAGACTGTCAGGAAATTAACACATCACAACATGACAGCTGTTAATTTTTTCTCCTTATTTGTCATATGAATCACTGCTGATTTGCCAGAGTGCATAACAAATTAGTGGTCTGTAATCAGCGGCCTCTCTCCTGTGTGCAGCACCTACTTGTTTTTCCCCTTTTCTCCTGAAGTCCATTACTTCACTGCTTCAGCAGGAATGACTGTTGCTAGGTGTGTCATTGTCAATAAATCAGAATAAGCAAATGCTAAAAGCGCAAGAAGCTCTTTAAACTTTGATGAAGGCTTTTAGTTACATTTTTAAACTTACACTTGGAACTGGATTTTTTTTTTTTTTTTAAATTGTCACTCCCTGGCATAATATACTGTCAAGTCTTCTGGTATCATCTTAAGCTCTGCATTCTTCACAATGTAGAGTTGAAAATATGATTTGCAAAAATTAAAAGAAGATATTTTTGTGAAGACAATTCTTAAGGCATGCTGTGGATCCCATGCCAATAAATAACAATTAGACACAAAGCACAGTGAGATTTTTCCTGTTGCCTTGAGTTATATTTACTGCACTTTTGTTTAATAAACTCTATTTAATATAAGTAGGTGTGCTTCACACACCAACAGAACTATATGCATAAAAAAAAAGCCTTGAGTCCAAAAACAAAACCGCTAAATTTGGAAAAAGCGAGTTAAATTCTATTCCTCTAGACAGTGGTGCAATACAATCTGAACATTTTTTGGCCATCTTTCTTTGTAGTTTGTATGCTTTACAAATGATGACCTATATGATGAAGACCATGACAACAATGTGCAATAGTATACAAAAGCTGGAACACTGCTTCTTGTATCTCTAAGCTGAGAACTGTTGTTCAAATGACAATTTAAGAGGTCTACTCTTGGCTCGTGTTCTCACAAAATCAGAAAGGCTTTGGAAATATGAACTGGAAAAATTGAACCCTAAATTATCTGATGTATGTAACTAAACTGAATGGCCCAATTATGTATTCAGCATCTTGTGTCTCAGACAAAGTAAAGTAAAACCAGGAATATGATACATTTCTTCTGAAAAAGGACCTAGTATGTACCCTGTCCTATGTTTCCCAATTTGTACTGAAACATGCTTTAAGCGCAAGTTCCCTGTAATATTTCAAGTGTTAATAGTTAATTTCCTTATATTTAACCTGAATAAACTACTTAAAAGCAAGAACAATGGAAAATGTGGAAACCTGTACTCCAAAGTAAAATGCTGCACAATACATCACACCTTTTTCCTCCAGACTCACACGCTCCACCTTCATGACATGAAGGCATGAAAGGAAAAAATATTCTGTGCTTCAAATGGTACCTGAGCGCTGGGCGTTTCTGAAGAACCACTGCTTCATGCAACCATGCAATTCTGCTGTAAGCAAGGTCATCTTCACACCAGGAGGCAGAGAGAGGGATCCCAGCTCTCTGAGGTCAGTCTTGTAAGGCGCTGGCCCTGATCCAGCAAAGCACTCACACACCTGCTTTGCTTTTAAGGTAAACACGTATTTAAGTGTCTCATAGACAAAGTGCTCAGCACCTTACAGTGCTGTATGCATATGCTTATGAGTGAGATTTATTTCATGATTCACAGACATCGCACAATGAACTAGTACTCTAACTCCATGGGTACTATTAAAATTTTCAATAAGACTACTTGACAATTATAATTTCAACATTTCAAAGTCTTTTCAGAAGAATTTTCCCTACAGTTAATTGGTGTTTTGTATTTACATGTTCAGACAAACACGAAATGGTTATTTTCATGACAATATCTAATTATTTTAAAAATCTAAAGAATTGGATTATTTTTCAATATTACATGTAATTTTGGCTATAATTTATGTTTTAAAAAACAATGAGCGTTTTAACTACTTGTAGGAGTTTAAAATAAAGCATTGATATTTTCCTTCTTAGATGCAATTTGGGTTTTTTAAAAAACATTTTTCAATCAATAAGAAAAAGCAAACTATTTCAGAAATTTTGTTTTGTTGCTCTGTCTTATTAAGTATCTTTTTTGAGTAAAATGTAAATTTTCCATTTGCTCCATTATGCCTTGGTTTAAAACCACAACCTTATTTTTTTATTTACATTACAGAATCAGTTACCCTGAAAAGACCTGAAATCAGCGATTATAAAGTGTGCATAGTATAGGGCAACTCTTCCAGCCTTTCTGAAATGCCACTACAAAGTGAATCTCAATGCTGACTAAAAGGAGTTCCTTGACCTACTGTAGTACCATCACACAGAGGGACTGTATTAGGCATCTAGAAGTCTTTAATAGGGCTTCTGTGGCAGACAGCCTTTGTGCAGAAAGGTCAGGAGTGAACACTGTTTACTGAGTCTATAAATTACTATTTTTTTTAGCCTCATCAGATTCTGCATGTCAAAAGCAGTAGTAAGAAAATTATGGTGAACTAATATGTGTTTCAAAATTCAGACTTAAAAAATCATTTTCAGTAACAAATTGCGAAAGAGGTAGAAAAATCAGCTAAGAACAAAACCATAACAAAATCAAAGTCAAATAGAAACATTGAAGAACACTAAATTACCTACAGGTTTTCAAATTCCCTGTCATGAGGAAAATAATTGTACAGCACCAAACACATGTGAGGTCACTGGTAGTTGTGCAGCAAGTGTAGACTCATTTGCTCATCTTACTGTTTTATCAGCACTTCCGGATGTACCATCTTCAAAATATGCCATCACTAATTAAAATTCAGAGCAGAGAAAATACCAGTTGTGCCTGGTCAGGAAAGGAAGGAGTTGGCAGGGTACAGACAATGCGGCAACTATGCTTTGCTATGTCTTTCTGGTGTTGGGCTCGCTCTATTTTAGGGTGAGACCCTAAGATTTCTATTAGGCCACTTGTGTTACTGATACTTGCTTAAGTGGCAAAGACTTGAAGGGACGTTTGTTTGTGGTTCATACAGGCTGGCCACTGTGGTGGTATTTAATAAATAATAAGCAGGAGGAATTAAAGCAAGTATAGTAGACTTTGTATTCATTATTAAACTGACTTCCTGCTTCCAAGAAGATTTCAAGAGCCTGTTATTAGTGGTCTCAAAATTAAAAACAATGGATTTGGCAGTGACTATAAATATACAGTAAACCAGCATGTATATTTAAATAATGGAATAAGATGTTCTTAAGGGCAATTGACAACAATGGGAAATTTTACTGGGAAGCCTCCAGCTGCCACTGTTTCCAGTATCATGAATCTAGAGAGAGACTCCTTGAAAAGTGCTCACAATTTGCAGAAGTTTAAACCAAAATAAATTCAGCAAAATATGCACATGCAGAAGCCTCAAAAGTAGGAATTTTTCTCTAAGGGATGTAGAAAGGGAATAGACAGGAATTATTTCCTATTAATACTCAAAATTCTGAGAATCGCATCAAAACACTGAAAAGAATAATTACGCTGATTTACAAAGACTTATAAACTTATATTCTAGCTCCCTAGGTACCCAACTTGAGACCTTAAAGAAGCCTTAAGGAATACATGAGCTTTACCCTCCCTCGCCTTCATTTTTTTCTCTTTCCCCACTTACACTTGCTAAAAATTCCATAATAAATATTTTCGATAACTTCTATGAAATAATATTTTAATGCTTGTTTTCAGGTAAATTTTTTTAAAAGATGATTCAGAAGGACTTGGACAATGATTTTAAGAATCTTATTACACAGAAAAAGGAAGAGTCTTTCCAAACTGAGAAACTGGGTTTATTGAAATGCCATCTTATAAGACTTGCTGCACTAATGCCTGAAATCTTAACAGTGT
Organism: Aramus guarauna; assembly: GCA_013400195.1. Taxonomy (NCBI): domain Eukaryota; kingdom Metazoa; phylum Chordata; class Aves; order Gruiformes; family Aramidae; genus Aramus; species Aramus guarauna. Next base: position 2,021,050 of record VXBL01005506.1, on the reverse strand, counting down.
TTCACTCTCCTTGAAAAAGTGTGGGTCATCAGTAAAAGAGATAAAAAGATGGACTTATCTCCCTGTTTAATATTGCTCCTTAACAATATTCACCTTTTTTTTTTATTAAAGTTCTTTGATGGCCATGAGAAATACACCTGTAAAGATAACTATCTGCAACTTAATATCAATGACTTAACATCAGTCTAATCTTATCTAGTGAGTACTGGCAATTAGTACCAGAAAAGGAGAACAAATTAGAAGCTGTTTTGTATATCAGATCATCACAGCATTTCAAAACACCTTTTCTGTTTAACAAACATTTCTGCATTTTTTTATGGTATGCTGGAATATCTTTAATTACAATGCCATCAATTTGTAAAAGTCATATTGTCCATCTGGGGTCCTCCAACTGTGGAAGAGTATTTGCAAAATTGGAGAACAGTATTAACACCTGTCAGAATGTAAAAGGCTGGCTCAGCCTTCAATTAAAGCACTGCCAAACATTTCTTTCTTTCTTTCTGTCACAGTTGGTTTTTTTAAGGTATAATGTAGAATCTCAGTTCTGATGGAAAATTACACTTGAAAACAAGGGCAAAGCCCATTGAAATAAAACAGAAGCGGGAAGACTGCAAAAAGGTGGTGTAAAAGTTAAATCAGCAGAATGTGGAAGCAGTTTCTAGTGGTGTAGTACCATGATAGTAGCTTGCTGACATCAGCTCAGTTCCTCACATATGTTTGATATTTTTTCAGAGAGTCAATATAGAAGCACATCTCACCATTATCACTTAAACCAAATGCCTGACAAGGGCCATATCATCAAGTTCCAGTGCAGTACAGTCAGTCATTCTACGACAGAGTAAGGCAGGTTTAAATCCTACTGATGTCATGCTTGATTAATCACCAAACTGAACTGCAGCAATTAGAAGGGAACAGTACACGGTCTGGGTGATGGTACAAAGGATGGACTGGGAGATAGCTGGCCATCTAGGAAGATATACAGCCCCTGGCAGGGACTGCTAGCACGGAGCATGAAGCAGGTGAATAAAAGAACGTCAGAGCTAAGTACTCCAGGTCCTGAGAACTGGCACTGTGCTTCATGCTTAGCTTGTCTAATTAGTGAGAATTAAGAGTCTAGGGAAAAGTAAACTACACTGGAAAATGGAAATGTGTATTAGCAAAAAGAGGTGGTGTAAATTTCACTGCATACTGGAGTTTAAAGAAATCTTGGGAGATCTTTGCTTTAGGACAGAGTTTTGAGATGTAACAGTATTGATATTCCCCCAAGTCCTATTAGGTGTTCCTGGGAAGGATTTATATTAGAAGATACTCAAAAGAGACTATGCAGCTCCAAAATGGATGTCTAGATTATTTTCTAGAAGAACAAGAGGTGTCTTTGTTCACCTCTAGACCAGAAATTTCCAGGAAATACATTAGCATGCGTTTTGTAAGACATGAAGCTGAAAGTAATATCCAGTAAGTACCAACATCCCTTCTATTCAAGAAGGTAGTTCAGAAACTGAGCAACAAGAGGGCAAAAAAGAAAAGGAGGTACTGTGCAAGTTATTAAGCAGCTTTATAAACCAAAACAGTCCTATTTACTTTGGGGAAAATGGTGATTGCTGCATTATTCAGAGAAAATTGCTGAGCTCCTTTCTGCATTACAGAATCTCTATATTTCATGTTGCATACAGAAGAAAAAAGAAACTTGTCCAGGTCCTAAAATCTGGAATCCAAAGCTAAAGAATTTACTTTAAGTCACAGAATGTTTAGCTATTAGATGACCTATAAACATTTTTGTTTCATGAGTGAATGTTTAATCTAGCACAATGCTGTTCCAAAGGAAACTGTTAATAGTAACATTTTGTAGCAGTTGTGTGCATGTCCCCACCGGACCTCTAAATGAAGTCTGCATAAGGACTGTAAAGGTAGTAACCCTGCAGCTACAGCTATAATTATCAGGATTTAATGGTGTTTATGAATGACTTGCTATGAGTCAAAGGATAATAATATGTCTTATTAAAAATTTATTCCAAGTTATTTTTATAAAACTTTACTCATTTACATGTCACCAATGATTGTTCTTTTAAATGAAACAATAGAACAATAAGGAACATTTAGTCTTCAAAAGAAATCTTAGCACAGGGTCATTATATAATGACTCAGTAAAAACAAACAAACAACATGTAATCTTTGTAATATAGCAATTAAAAATGTAAGCCTAAAAGTGAATGCATTCAGTGAAAAACCCATAAAGAAATAGCCTCTAGAAAAAGACCTTTAGTTCCATATAAAAATCATGCTAAATTCCAGTTTGGTGAACACTTCCATCCATATTTAGATGCTGTCTGATTCACTAAGATAAATGGCCACAGATCTTTTTAGCAGCTAATGGCTAAACATGATCCAAATGGAACTACGGCCAGATGGCACATGCGATTAGTGGAACATGGCTATCAGATCAACCACGAACCTGAATAAGCTAATGTAGTTCAAGATGCATTAACTAATAATTCCCAGGAAGTAAACATTTCAAATGAAAGAAACACAAAGAATCTTTTTTTCTTACCAAACTTAATAGCAATAGTTAATTGTTACCGTGCTGCAATATACTCATAACGAAAAGGACCTTCAATTCTAAGTCACAGATAAGGCAGGTGGAGAATCAAAATTCTCTTCCAAATTTTTTTCAGTTACTGTTACTGGCGTAGATGAACAGAGCCACTTTAGTCTTATATTTCTGTACTCTTTTCACTCCAAATTTTAGTGTTGAGCAGAATATTTAAAACATTACCTAAACTCAGATCTTCTAGAACCAGTCTACATGTTGTGTTATTTTAGCATACAGGTAAGAGACACGGTGCTATTTAAAGTCAGGAAAAGATTATAAATATCAGGACTCCTAGATTCTGCACATATTTAATATCCACTGATATGCACTGATTTACTATCTATTTCTAGGGAATTTAAAACTCATAAGAAAATTAAATATATTGATTATTCAAAAATATTCACAAATGTCTTTGATTTATCTTCAGTTTATGACCAACTTCCTAAAAAGCTGTTAAAGAAACTCTGAGCCTTACGCAATATGGTTAGTATGGAACTATTCTATGATTCTATATGGGGAAAGAGGCAGCAGGTGCAGTGAGAGCAGAAGGAGTAAAAGGGAGAAGCAATGAATTGTTACACAATAGTATGCCAGTAAAAGTATGAACATCATTTTTGTTGGATGAATATTTAAGTGTTTATGATTAAACCATGCTTTTAAAAAAGTGTTATCAGAAAGCAAATCTGAAAAAGGACACAAATACACTCAAATAAAAAATAGTCTATATAAATGAATAATTAGAGATTTTTTTTTTAAACTCATCACTCAGTTCTGATCCTTAGCTAACCCTCAAAGAGATCTTGTTGTAAAGGTTAATTAATTAAAGTGCACAGAGATGATTATTTGAGAGCTGCTAGGTAAGTGCAAAGTACTGTTACTATAGGTTAATATTTTGCTCTTAGGGCACAGCCATGTTTGACACCAAGGTACATTATATTCTGAGACAGTTTCAAAGCTCAGGGCTTTATCCCACTTCCACTGAAGTAAATAAGAATCTTTCTGTGGGCGTTAAAGACCTTTGAATATGGCTCTGAAGATACAGCTGTATGGAATAAAGCTATCTCCTGGCTCTATTAGCATGTGCCTCTGGCTCAAGACAGCTAATCTGTCTTGCTTCTCAGGCAAGCCAATTAGGTTAGCAGATATACACGTTGAGATCTAGCCTGGGAATCTTCAGAGCAATGCCACTGCTCTGTGTAGAACTAACCACAGAAAACAGGGAATTTTGTAAAAACAACTGAGTTCAAAAGTGGCAAGTACCCACTGGTTCCCATGGGCATCATGGAAATTCACAGGCACTCAACATCACGGGCCACAGACCACCATTAGTGTGGGCTTTGCTCTAGAGATAGGATATTTGAGCCACTTCTTCCAGATTGCACTTTGTCTCTGCTCTCAGTATTTCCATCATGTTACAATCAGACTCTTGTTTACAGGACTTCAACAGTTTGCTAAGAGCTGTCTCAACTCCACACAAGCACCTTAATCCCAGTTTGACCCACTGCACATTTATCTGACATGAGATATCATGCATAACAAAGAAGATACCCAAGAAGTCTGAGACTAGCCTACCATCATTTCTTTCTCTCTGGCACTCTGTAACTGCTGCAGCTAGCAGAAACAACTATGCTATTCTCCTCATTATACAGAACAGGACGAGGAGTCTACGGCTTTCTCTTTGAAGCCCATGAGGCTCTAGAACTGGCTCCATATAACCCAAACTAGCCCACATTTGGGGCCTCTCCAGGGATTCAGCAAAAAACATCTGTTTGATTAGGGGGACTGAGATGCAAAGGGCTGAAAAGCAATGGTTAGTTCGTTTGGAACTGACTTCAGTTCTGCTAAGGTTTAGTCTAATTTAATTGACTGTATAATTAAAGATGTTATGCTTTTAGAGACTTGGACAGACACCTTTATTATTTTATATTAAGTAAATAAATAAGAAGTTCAGAGACAGATTTGAAGTTAGAATTCAAAATTAAAGATTGCTTGGACTTGCTTCAGGACTATTTCACGTATCACCTAAACATAATTGTAGACTATAACTAGCATAACAAGAATTTTCTCATAACTACTGTAATAAGAATTATGCACAAAGTAAAACTATAAAGTAGAATGTGTGCAGGTCCCGTTCACTGTGGCAGGATTGTTTTACCTGGTGCAGCACACAGAAAGTCCATCTACAGGGGAAGATCCTGGAATAGATTTCCCCAAAGCTTAGGGACTTGATGTTCTCCATCCATTTCCTCTACAAATCCTGAAACAGGTGGCACTGAAATTCTGCTAAAAATGATCAGAAAGGATTTACCTATAAAAATGTTTCTTTAAGGAAGATTTGAAAATTAATATACATCTTTTATCTGTCCTTTTTCCTCAATTAAGAAAAAAACATGAGGAGCTGTCTGATTTCTCAGCAGCTTCCCAGGAAAATGCTATTAAAGACCAGTGTCCTGTCATTCCCATCAGTATCCAAGGAACGATGGTTTCCTTCCTCCTATCATTACAGTAAGGCCAACTGCACACTGTGAGGTGTGTCCATACAAAATTCTGATTTTAGATGAAAAGAAAAACAAGCTCCCTTCTAGCTATGATATGTGATTAAAGCAAATCCAACTTGAATCAATTTTTAAAGTAATTTCAGCAGTACTAAAGTTCCTGAGGAATGCAAGAAGAAAATGAGTTACAAGTGAGCCCCGTTCTTCAAGTCCAAATATTTGATTTTTTTTTTTTCTAAAAGTCTAATAAATTTAAAAAGTCTAATCAATTGAATGACTGGGAAATAACTGATTAATGAGACAATGGGATATAAAATGGTTTGAAAGTAAAAGTGAAAATTCAGTTACTGAAAAATCTACATTTTAATATTAATATTTTTTATTTTCTATTTGGAAGTTATCTCTAAAAAATTATACTCAAAAGGTGGAATATGAATCATTCTGATATATGCATGAGTGAGATGTCCTCAGAAATCCCAGTCCATTAAAATCAGAGCTCCCTATCTGCTCACCATCACACCTCTGTAGGGGAATGGAAATTCAGGAGAAAGAAAGAATGGGAGTGAAGGCATTCATTCACACAGAGAACATTTTAAATTCTAACAGAGTGCAAATCTTTCATGATTTTAATGTAGACATAACAACACCTTTTTTGTCTCTTCTCTTTCATGTCTCCATTTCTGCCTCCTTTTACTCCTGTATCCTTATTCCTCTCATAAGCTTCCATGACTTGGACCAACAAATGGAAAATATTTTTTTATAAGATTTCTATCTTATAAAAGAAACAAATTGACACAACTGTATGGGTAAAGCATGCAAATTAGGATACACTGTATGCACTGTTCCCCCCCCAGTATTTTCTACATATTGTATAAACCATATATGAAACAGAAGAAAGAAAATACAGGATATTTGTAATATATTAGTAACTTACATTTAATAATACTTGAAGTATACATTAAATTTAAATTATCTCTTATATCTGTCAGAAAAGAAAGACTACTTAGATGGTTTATGGGCACAAAGTCTCCAGGGAGTTTCACAAATTCACTTGATGTCCTTAAGTAATGAATTTTCAATTTGGATCTCTGATTTAGCTGAAAGATGTGTAACATCACATGCAAACAAGCAGGCAGGAATGGAGAGTTCCCTATTGACTATGGATCTGAGCACTTTTTCATTTATTGTTTATTCTAGCAAATGTATTGAAATATATTTTGCTGAAGAAATAGACACCTCGTAGCGGTGTTTTATACAGTCATATTCAAAAACCAGATACTGGAAGTCTTTCAGTTTCAGACAAAACTTTTTTATTTTCTTCATCTGTGAGTTAGCACTGGCAGTTTAGCCATAGAGACCTGGTTTAGATTCAGTTCCTTTTTAATGTTTTCCATTTCAGCTGTTGATTTGTTCTGCATTTCTCTCCTGTGTCAACTCTAGCAGCTCACTTCTCCATTTTGCATCAAATTGTTGTCACATAATTCCATTTCTATCACATGGTGTCCTGTGTAATCTTTCACTAGATGAGGATATATTGGTTCTGATTGGTTCAATGCAGTCACTTGAAGTCACACTTGAAACTAGCCTCTTCTCATGACTGAGGGTTTGTCTGTTAGAAGCTCTGCCTGAAGCAATGCCCAAAAGGATGAATATTTGGTGGAAGAAAGAAAACAGCAGTGATTTCTTGAGAAGACTTCCCCAGCCTTAGAGTCAGGCACTCTTTTTTCTTTATCATGCTAGACATGTGGTAGCTGATGGTTTTACTGTTTTGTCAGCAATTACCCACTTCATCTCATCCTCACGAAGCCTTCCCTCCCCACCCCCAATCCTGATGTAAATGAATGACATCACATAATAGATGTTGATTCTGTCCTTAATGTTAAACTGTAAATTCAGGCTCTGTTCCCACTGTGCTTGCAACCAGTCGGCTCACACTACCAGCAGTGCTCTGGAGAGCCATAGAGATATAGGGAAGGAAGAGGTGAGTCGTCCTTTTGCAGCGTTTGGTGAGCAGAGAAGCTCTCACACAAGTGTTGCAATACGGCTCCTAGCAGACATTATCTTGCCTGAGGACACACAGGACTAGATCTAGCCCAGAAGGACAGCACAAAGTGCGGAGGGCTGGAGTTGATAAAACAATGAGAAGAGGCTCATGCTACACTTCATCCAGCTCCTACTGCTCTTCTTCAGCCTTGAAATAAGCAGGTACTGACTAGAAGCCATGGGATTCTCACTTGTCCTTGGCTATTTCAGTTCTGGAAAGTGTTCATATGTTAGATGCTGCTTATCAGGAACTAGACAGCACTCCAAAGCCCATATCCAAGCAAGATGAAGACAAAGAAATTCACCTGAGCTCCAAGCGCTCCAATCATATCAGTAACTAAACTCTTTTTTCTACTAAGGGGAACCAAGCAACTTGCTGGGTTTAGAACCACTTCACACTTGTTGATAGGCAGGTGCCACGGACCTCTTGACAATTTGACTGAGCCATCTATCCGTGGATAGATAGCCATACCCATCTATCTGTCTCTATACATCTACATATTATGTTTATTCTATGAGGTGCTGGATCATGAAAAACTGTACTATATACTCTACTGTAAAGTTTTGCTTTAAGGTGGTCCCTGCCTCTCTGATTCTGAGCTTTGTTTGAAGCAGGTTTGCTTTAAAATTGTTCCCCTTGTGTTTTATTACACCAAATTTGCTACTATTTTGGCAGTCCTGTGTCAAAAGAATCCAAAAGAAAATTAGCTGTGTCTTAATTTGAGACAAATCGGAAAGTAATGTAGGCAACAGAATTTTGGTTTTGTCAGTCTTCTTTGTGTAGAAGCTCTACTTGCTCTATGACTTCGTTTACTGTGCCATTAACTTGTCTATAAAATAGGGATAATTACATTTCCTTCCCTGATGAAGTGATGTAAAGTATATGCATCGATAGGGTACATGAGAGTTATGCATTTTTAATAATGAGGGGAGAGACCTATAAACATTTCAAACTTCTTAGGAATTAATGTATCAATAATAATATAAACTGTTAGGGCTTAAAGCGGAAAGCAGTTCTAGATGGTTTTAATGTATTATTTTTGAAGTTCAACACAAAGACTCACAAGGCATTAGATGTTTCTTGTTTACAATCAAGGAAAATACTCAGAAACATTGGAAAATTTAAGAAAAATTATAAACAAAGAAAACCACAACCCCTTCTGCAGGAAAAGTTCCTATTACATGATCTTCTTGTAATGCAGATTATGGGTCATCTCATAGTTAATTTTATTTATATGAGGGTGTATGTCCTCAGCACTACAGAAAGAATAAATTAAAGACTCTATTCATGAAAATGTTAGAGCAAGATTATATCTGAACAACAAAGATATTTTAAAGCAATAAAATATTAAACAGATGTCAGTGTTTTCTTAGATACATAAATGGCCTGATAGGGAAGACAGTCAGGTAATAGCTTTGAGCTGTGAACGTTTGCAACAAAACGTGAAGTCATATAAATTTCATTTGGATTGCATTGCATTAGAAACTCAAAATGCAGAACAGGCCTGTTGAAAGAGCTTTAAAGTTCACAAATCTTTTCAGTAACTCAAGGTTGAATTGATGTAGGCTGATTTATGAATTTGATTTCAAATTATGGAAAATTCCCATTTTTGAGAGGTTTATGGTTTAAAGAAAAGCCTAAGTTAATCTCACAAATTTTCAGCAGTTGTTTTTAAAACTGATTTACATCCCAAACACAGGTTGAGGTGTTATCAGGTCGTTCTAAGGAAATCTGATAAAATAAAACTAACACATTTTGCATATTTCTGGTGTTATTTCTAGGCCAAATTGTACCTTGTTATTAGATATACCAAATACATACAGAAAGCAAGAACTGTAGCAATCCACAGGCCAAAACTCAGATGCTTATAACCTGAATGTGCAGAGGTATTAAAAAGAAAGCACTTCACAGCTCCTTTGCCTCTGATTTTACGGAGACTTACCCACTGGGGAAAAGGATGTGGTCAGCAGGCATACATTCACCACTCGCTGTGCTGAATAACAAACGTAGCTCCCTCCAGAGCTTCCAAATGACTCCACGACCCAGCAAATTTGCTCAGAACCTCAGAGCAGGCTGGCCTCCTCACATCGTGTCTCTGTGGGCTAAGACAGCCACCAGAAAAAAGAAAATGGGATCTGATAAATAGAAGAGAAAAAGAACTGTTCATGCTGTTCAGCACAGACTGTTCATCTGCACTATGCCAAAAAAAGTTTCACACAACAGTTGACTTCCATCAGCTAGCATACTCCAAGGTGCTATGGATCATGGCATGACTTTGGTTGGTTGGTTTTTTTTGAGTGGGCCCTAAAATACCTTCTTCCAGAATGTTTTTGCCTCTTTCAAAGTGTTTGGCTTCCTTTCGTTTTGAAAGCTGTACTAATAACTCCCTGAGGATTTCCTCATCCCTCTAATTTGTGAATGGAGTAATATGGGATCTCTGTGGATAGAGATTTCTGAAAAAGAAAAAGGTCTGCTTAGGAAGCTATGACTCCTTATCAAGTAACGTGTAGCGGAAATTATTTTAGAGGACTATTTAATTCTGCATTTAGGTGTTTCTCATTATCAGGCTCTCTAGTGCATGGAGTAGCAGCAATTCTACTGTTCCAGAGCTTTTGTCATTAACAACATCCCACCTACAGGAACCTCTGTTAGTCAATAATAACAGCTTGTTTAAAAATAGCAGCATCAACTTGTTTGCACTGTTATTATCTGTGCATGGCTTATTTCCCCACAAGACTCTGGGACAGTGCATAACCCGCTTTCTCTTGGCCTTCTCTCATATCCTGTCTTTTTTAAAGCTTGTTTTAAGATCAGAAGAGACAGACTAGCAAATACTAGTAATGTAACTGCAAAGCTGTTACAGTCCTCAATAGTAAAATATAGCAGTCAGAATGAGCTGTATGTTCATTAGTCAATAAAGTATAACCATACATTTTATTGAATTGTAACCCTATTTTTCCTTGATGAAGATGTTGTGTAGCTTTCACCTTCATATAAATCTGAGTGATTAATTTAGCATTCAGAGTTGGAATAAGAAGAGGAAATTCAGGCCCCATTCCAATCCAGCCTTACAGCATCATCCTCTCCCTTCTCACTTCAGACTCAGGCTCAGATATTCCATTTTCTTATAACTGTTTTAAAAACAGTAGTGATATGAATGGTGGATTTTGTAGGGCTGCATCTTCCCTACACGCCACTAAGTCGTTGTCTTTATCCTGCAATCTGACAACTACTACATTCAGGTAGTTGCTCTTGTTTGTGAATACAGAAGGTGACTCAAAAGGCATTGCTACACAGCATAAAGACAATCTATTATGCCAACGTACTGTATCTTACTCTGTAGATTAACATAAATAATTATTGTAATACCACACTGCAATAGAATATGCTTAAAGCTAATTGAATACAAAATGAATATATTTTTTATATTTCCTCATGAATTACAGTTAAGCTTTCTGTTTTGTGACAGAAACCTAGAATTAAAGCACAAGAAACAATTAATGTTATAATTATGTGTTCCTAAACTTATATTCAAAAGCATTGGCAAATTATTGTCAGAATATTTGCATACAAGCTGAACAATTAAGTTGTCAGCTGATTCTATTTCTTATTATTTTTTTTTAACTGGTTAATTTTTTTAATCCATTTTGTTACCAGAGCCAGTTAGAACTTCCAGCATTACTTCACTGCTTAATTTAAAATAGCATCAGTGGAGACACAGTAGCTAAAGGAAGAAGAGAAATACATTGATATTTTTAGTGTATTTCTCTTACTCTCAGGGTACCTGACAGTTCTGGAAAGTGAATTAATAGCATACATGGTAAAAGAATGGTAGACTTACTGTCAACTGAGAGCTGCAGCAAAACCTTGATTCAGTTACGCTAGAGGTAGTATTTTGATCACACTGTTATGCTGTATCTTCCTTAGCACAGCAAACTAATAACTCTTGGTTTATTAGAAATATCATTAAAAGTTTTCTTTTTTAAATACGAGAAAACATTTGACCTAAAAGGGTAAACACTTTGATTCTCATAAATAGAAGGTGAATTTCCCAGTGTTAGAAAAAATTAATAGTACAGCTCATTTCACAAGAACAACCCTCTGAAAACAGTATCCCAATTTCCTGCAGACACTGAGTGTCAAATTGAGATATGTCACACATGAAAATTCAAGCCCATTTCTCATCTAGTTTTACTTCTGCTCTGGCCCTGACATTAGCAGATTTGATGTCTGCAAGGGGAAAAAAAATAAAATCATAATTTAATTTGTGGAATCCATTGAAAAACACATTGTTTTTTTTTTTTTTTTTTTTTTTTACCTTGAATTAAGCAATCAGATCTTTGAAAAAGCTATATTTAGATTTTTTTTTAATTGACCCATTATTTTGCTTGCTTTCACTGCCAGAACCCCCTACTGCAAACAAGGATAAGGATGCTACCTGGACTTCATTTGATGAATAGTTTTAATTAAAATATTCTGTACCATAAGTATTTTAATGTTACAGACAAACCAAAGGTATGCAGTAATAAATTAAATTATACATTTAAATTAATCTATAAATATGCTATAAAATTGACAGGATATTTTTAAGATAGGGAATGAGACATGGATTGCTAATTATGACAATTAAATATCATGAGCAAAAATAAATGACAATCAATATCCTAGAACCATTTTGTAAAAAGAAAAAAAGGGAGGAAATATAATATCATTTAGATGTCTATAAAAGTGAAAAATTATTAGCAAGTTAGAGTCCTGATTTTTCTATTGTAATAAAATGATAAGCAGTAGAACATTATACTTTTCATCACTGCTAGCCATAAATACTGTACATATACTGTACTGGCACAATCCATTATGAGATTCTTCTATTTGGGTCTATTATGTTCAGGATAATAACATGTTTAATTTTTACTAATAAAATTTCCAGGGTTTCTGCTCACTCAGAGTCTGATCTAGAAGCTGGTGAAGTTATTGGAGGTTTTTTCTTTGCATTTAATGAAATTTGGATCATCCCCCCACTTAAAAAACCCACAACAACAAACCAACAACAGCAACAAATAAATGCAAGTTGCAGCAGTGTAGTAGTTATGTACACCCAACCAGGGCCTCAGCCCATGGACTTTTTTTCTGTATGAAAAAACATCTAGGGTTTCATCCTATTAGAGGAATATTTGGACCAAGCATTAGCTTGTATGTCACAGGACACCTACCTGAAATTCTTTTAATAATTACTTCTTCACATCATAAGAACATTAAGGCCAGCCTAAAGACACTGTTGCTTTGTCTGCAGTGTTGTGTTAGAGGGTAGTATATCTGTAAATTGGGTGGAAACCCATTAAATTACTGTCTCAAAATTGTTTTAATATTATTAGTGTCATGGCAAAGATATGAATTTACAGTCCATCTTCATGACCATTTATCAAAATGGTAAAGGCAAAAAAAGCAAAGATAGGACTTTTGCTTCACCGTGGAGATTTGGGGTAACATTCATTATTGTATTCATATTAAAAGCCTACTCCATGTCTTTCAATCACATATTTTCCTTCTAATTAAGGCATATTCACTTTTTTGTTAATTAGGTATTCTTTGTTACACAATGTTTGCTCTAATCTTTTGGAATCTCTCTCAATATCCAGTCATTGCCTTCATTACTGGCTCCCCTAGAATCCAACCAAAGCATGTTATTTTTTCTGCTAATTATATCCTCATTTACAGATTGTTGCCTTCTCTGATTGGCTCTTTAAACCAGTTGCTATGACTTCATTAGCAATGTCTTCTGACCCTGTTATTTCTTGTGACAGGATTTGCTCCACTTGTCCTGTAGCACTGTATCCCAGGGTCACTCCTCTCCCGGGTTGGAATAGTGTCAAACACGAAAGGTTTAGGGCAGAGAAAAATCACTGCTGAAGTTGCTAATTACCACATGCAGCAATGGTACAAATTAATGCTTCTAGCAGTTTAGGGGAAAAAAAAAAAAAAAAAAAGAGTGTTTTAAAGGTGTCATTAACAGGTTAGTTTCATTTATAAATGTGCTTGACAAAAAAAAAAAAGTCATCATTTAGTGTGTTTTTGCTTTTACAATCTCTCCATCAAATAAGTGTTTTTAAATCATGTGGGATTTCTTATCATGCTATATGGCAATAAAATTACTGTATAAAGCATTCTTGAGCTAGATGATTTTAAGAGGCAAGTTTCTAAACAGATTTTCCTATTTTAACCTGAATTTCAGAATCTCGTAGTGTATTATGATTTGATTTATATCCTGTCCTATAGAAATAGTGGTCCGCCTTAAAACAACAAGAATTAAATTTCCAGGCATTTTTTCAAAAATATTTTAAGTAATTATACACGAACAGCATATTAAAGGAAAATTAAAATATATGAAACTACAGTGAAGTACTAATACTATGTTTATATTAAGCTAGAGAATGATATGAGATTACAATTTTCATGGGGTGCAGACTGCATATTGTGCTAATTGTGTTCCCCACTTTTAGTCTCTTACAAATATGAATAATCCATTACCAGAACCAAAGATTCGAGCATATAGGAGAGTTTAACACAAGTTAGTTAATATGAAAAACGCTGTATCTAGTTGTTTGCAAAATTACTTTTGTTGATTAAAAGGCTCTTCAGAACTTCCGGCTTGTGAAAGGGTTTTAAATTGTCTAATGCTGATTGTGATTGCTATGCAGAAAAAAGGCAATGCGAAGCAAACCATTATATCACTGAATCTTTGTTAAGCAGGCCTTGAAAGTGCTTGACAGCATAATTAATCTTGTGATATGAACAAAGAAACCAACTCAATAGTATTGAAGATGCTTATTAAAAATACTAAATACCTTTTTCCACTTAAAAACCTTTTGAAATACTGTGGAAAGTGCCATTGCCTTTTTTGTTTTTGCAGTATTTTAGTCTAAAATTGATACAAGGGACACATACCATGAGGAAAAGAATAAACTGGATGACAATAAAAATTAGTTTGAAAAACAATGCTCCCTGATTTGGGGTGTCAGCTAAGCAACCTCCAAGCATTACAAAAGACCCTTGCATGCACTTGCATACACACACACACAGCGTCCATTGCTGTTAGCTTCAAAAGTTATTTAAAATAATGACTAGTTGTCAGTCATATTACATTTTCAAAGTATATCTTAATAAAATAATTTATATTTAAGTGGATAATATCAAGTTTAATTGTTGTTTTCCCCTTATATTGGCGACTATATTCTATGATACCATACCAGAGGAAATTGTACACTCATACTATGGGATGTGTTTGTAGTGCAAGCTATTCCCAAATATACTGAGAGAACCTAAAGAAAGATATGGATAGCATGCTGTGACAGTGGCTGGAAGCAACTGTATCCACAGCTTCCAACATACATGTTTGCAGCGCGCAGAGGCAGTGAACCAAGCTTTGCAAAGGGAACATACTGACTTTCAGCAGAATGTACAGTTTCCTTTGAAAATCATAAAAAAAAAATACAATCATGGAAACTAATGTTTAGAAAAAACACCACAGTTTTGATGCCACTCAATTTCTTAAGAACTTGATAATGCAGGAAATATTAACATTATCTAGTTAAGGCAAATGTATCTGTTCAATTCTGGAAAGCATAATTATTCAACTAGGACTCAATCCTGCAAGACAGTTAAAACTACAAAAAAATCAGCCACTGTGCCAGTTATAACCCAGCAAACCCGATCCTTTTTAAGGCAGAAAGTCGAAGTAAGGTAAATGACTGGCCTTGTAGGCTGGCTAACTGGAGGTTGTTCCTTGCATATACCATGAGCCAGCTAAGGAGTCAGTCTAGGAGAACCACAGTTTTATGGCATATAGCATCTCTGGTTTTGGCTTGCATAACCTCTTGACCCCAAGAAACACATTGGTCTTGTTTTCTATTAAGGTCAACTGTTCTGTATACTCAGATAAAAGACTGCAAAGTGGGGCAGAAGGAATATAAGGAAATAACCAAAGCAGCAGCTCAGAACTTCAAGTATAGAATTTTAAGCACTGTATGTTAGCTATGCCTGCTCTTTACCCTGCCAATCTAATTTTTCTTTCGTGACTCTTGAGCACTGAAAGAGCTTTCTCTGAGCTGCTAAGTTTCATCGTGTTATGAAAAGAACCATACTGCAAGGTTCTGTAATATGCAGAAGCCTCCACACATAGACAAATACTCAGCACTATTTTAAGACAGTACAATCTTTGGAGAGGACACTGTCTTATGTTACATTGAAATTATGCATAGCACAGTACAGCCTTGCTCTTGATCAAGGGCTGCAGATGTTAGTTTAAACACAACCTACCTGCCTCAGTAGTCAGCAATCACCAAAGCTTAGTGCATCAAGCCTGTGAGAAGGAGCATGTTGAATCACAGCCTTCTTTTAAATATTCCAGATGCTTGCGGCTGCAGTCCATGAAAATGCAAAACCTATTGATTAAAATATAAGTTGGATTTGGAGGTAAACACACCTTACTTCATCTTACCATCAAGTTTTTTAATACTCTCCAAAGACATTAAAAGCATGCTGTGTTTCATTTTAATAACAGTGAATCAACTCTGGGGTTGATTGTCCTTGCTCAGGCAAGGCTTCCTGTGACATATGGCAATCTTGCCTGAGCACAGACAGTGTAGGAGGCTCTGATGGCAATCGTTACTGCAATTAGCAAACCACACTACCATATTCGTGTTTTACTTTATAGTTCCGATTCTAAACACTGGTCCTTTTCTTGAATCCTCTATGTACAGAACTCCCATTAATTAAAATCAAACAGCAAGAAATATATAAAAAATCAATGGTAGAATATGACTCATGTTATTTAATTAATGGGTAATTCCTCGCACCAATATGCTGAGAAAGCTTGAACTTAACCTTTAGGATTAAAAAATTCACCATGTGAGAAAATTTGCTTTTTCCTAATCACATTTCTCCCTAACAGATTTTAAAAACACACGTAAAATCTGTTGGCAAAGTGTTTAAGTACATACAATCCCTAAGACTGTAAGTAAGCTCCTATTGATATCCATATCAGCTTGGACAATGGCACGAACAAAAAGTACCTAATGGTACACATATCAATGTTAGAATATACAAAATACTATTTTTACCATAGTTCTTTAGGTGATGACTACAATAGCCCACCAGCTATACCTTTCTCCTCTTTCTGTCTTTCCTCAGTCATTCTATTTGAAAATTACCACACAAGTATCATTTGTTGAGCAATGTTAAGTATAGAAGCACATGGAGACAAAGTCTGTATTTCATAATAACTCAGCAATATGGATTTTGGCCTTAAGGGTACATTCATTCAAACATGAGAATAGCAGTAAGAAAGCCCATGAGCAAAATCTTGCAACCTTACAAAAGATGATGTTCATTCAGGGGTGAACACTTTATTTCAAGTTTAATAAATTTCATTTTCAAAGAATTGCCAACTCACACAAATTTGTCACTAATCGGAGATCTTTTTTTTTTCTGCTCACAGTGCTAGGAGAAGGCACTCGGTTCCTTGCTATCAGTTAAAATGGTTTCTTTCAGCTGCTGCAGTTTTCCCTCAATTTAGATAGTTACTTCCTCCCTGTTCTTGCTGGAAGCTGTAAAAAGTGTTGCATCTATATTGTCCTAACATACTAAAGGACAAAATCCCTAGGCAGTCCATATTGTTTATCCATAGAGGTCTGAAGCATCACAAATGCTGGAAGAATCATTAGGAAGCCTCAGGACAGCCTAGGAATCCTCACATGCTGTCTGAAAGACTCTGCCTGGGGAGCTCCATGTTCAAAATCATCCTAGGCTTACAAGACAACACAGGTTTGGTCCATAACATTTCCTGATGATACACTTTTATGCCAACCCAGTGTCATGCCCTTTTACTTCAAAAAACATTTGTAACAGGGCAGGATGTGGAGGTGTCTTTTTTTTATAGACACCAAAACTGGCATTCTAGCAACTCACTTATTCAGGGGAATAAGAGGGACCCATTAAAGCAGAGAGTTTTACGCATTTCTTCCACTGTTGTGCATACACACAGATTTGTTAGGAGGGTGTAGTCGTATCAACTGAAAGCTAAGGACAGCAACCCAACATCACATTGTACGCCACTACACCCTTTCTTAGTTTTCTAGCAGCCAGACCACCCAATTTTACAGGCCTTCCTAAGCCTGAATGGCAGCTACAACTGTAGAGTGACTTCTGGATCCCATCTAAATCCTACTACCTCTGCTGCTCCATCTGACATGGCAAAAAATGTACCATGTCTACCTGCTTGACTCCTGGTAAAGATGGTCTCTGTAGCATCATCTAAAAGGTGGGAAAAGACTACATCAATGAGAGATAAGACATACCACTTGCACAGAGGGATAGAGGGACTGTGATAAGATATTCTTAAAATTGAGCCCAGACACTCATTTGTGCCCTCTGTCTTAACCCACAGGCCTTGACTTGGGATCTAGTCACAAAGCAAGGCCTCAGCACTGCACTAGCTACTCAGAGAGTTGTGGTTGACGCAGGGAACTGTCAAGCAACTGCCGAAGCTAAACATGCCCTTTGACTTTGTTTTCATTTTTCCTTGAATCTGCCTGTTGTAGAGAAAGATGCAGTCCATGTTCTTTGGCAGATTTTATCCCTGCATTTTTTTTTAAGGATCTCTTGGATGGACAACCCAGAGGTAAGATTCTTCATCCAGATATGAGGGGCAGAAAGGAACAAGGGCCCTCAACTTTGTCTACATTTTTTTCCACAGATACAAGCTGATGCTACAGGAGCACCCTCTGTTTCTCAGGTACTTTGAAACAGAACATGACCAGAACAGTCTGTGTTTACATTCCTTGTCCTGAAGTATTTTGCACCAAATGATAGTCATGAGGGGGTCAATGGATGTATTAAACCTGAACAGACCCGAAGCATTCCAGATGCCCCCACCCCAGTCAGGGGGGCTGTCTCTATGACAAGCCTGTGCCTAGTCTGAGCTGGCCACTATAAACAAAGGGGACTGTATAAAAACAGTATCTAGCTGTGCAATTTTACTCTCTATGCTGACTCCAGTAAACTGGGCTCTCTCTATCTATTCTGACTACATTTTGACTAACATGTGCTGGGTTGTATATCTTTGTATGTTTCCTGCTGTTTGTTGGGGGGGGTTGTTGTTGTTATTGTGGGTTTTTTGGACTTCTTGTTGTTGCTGGCTTTTAATTCTTCTAATGGGACAGGCAGTCCTTGGAATGCCATTAAATGCAGGACTACATGTTCACCAGCACACTCTCACTACAAGGCCAATGCAGTTATACTCGACAATAAGAAGTTTCCACATTTAAGTCAAGCATTTCTGTGTTTTGCACCACCTTTCTCAAAGGCCTTAGCTCCATCTCATTCCCTTTGTCTCTGAAAGCTGAAGGGCAAGGCCACCTAACCATTCACTGTTCCTGGAAAGAGGGACATCAGTGCATCCCACTGCAAGCCAACAGGTTTTTTGTAAAAGAAAGAACACTTTTCAGTCACAGTTGTCTTACACAGTGAAAATGAGGACAGGTAACCAGTAAGAGTAAGTGCAGAATCAGAGGAGTCACAGGATGAGGAATGAATAGAAAGCCTCAGTAAATCTTTCTCTGGTCAAGCCTTTATCTTTTGCAAGTATGCAGAGAAATAGTGTATTTCGTCTTATGCCTCGTGGTTACCCTTCTTGGACCAGAAGCTGCAGCTGTAGCACAATAAGCAGAGGAAATTTGGCTCAGAATGGCCAGACAGAATATAAATTTGTGTTGTATGATTGGGTCTTGCACTGGCAGCACTTTTTCAGTAATGGCATGTTCCAGCCTGTGTCACCAGAGCAGTGCCTATCAGGGTAATGAAACTGCTCACAAGAAGAAAGAATGGCAGCAAAGATGGGGAGAAATGGTTTAAAAATCAAAGGGTAGAGGGCTGAAAATGCTGAAGAAAGAGAAATTTAGTATTTTATGGCTGGTTAAAACAGCAGAGGGGGTTAAGGCCATAGAACTGGAGGATCAGGAATCCAAATCAGGGATGGGACCTTCTGAACACGAAAAGGGATGGAAAATGGTAGATGAAAAATAGAGACCATTAAGAACAGAAACATAAACATAGGTGGAAATTTGGAAGAGTGTTGTAAGAGAAACAGAGGTAAAGTGAAAGGCAAGAAATCAGTTATTCTGAAGATGAAAACTGGATGAAATTATAGCCTATGTTAACTGCCCAATCTTCCCTTTCTCCCTAATCACTTTTGGATTCATTGCCCTATGTGACACGGGATAATTAAAGATAATTATATCCCTACAGATTTCATTAAAATTAGCAGTACGGAGAAAGACCTATACAGCATTTCTACTGTATGTAGAAAAGGCAGATATAATGCTACCTTCCATTTAGCAGAAGACAGCTGGCCAGTCAGTACGTGTGCAACACCTATCTACTCACAGAATTGTCATCTCTTGCCCAGTCATGGTGTGGCTAACAAAAAAGGAGGCTGTGAGGTCAGACTTCAATTGTTCTGTTGCTCATGAAAACATCATGATGATCTGTAAAATTCTGAAGACTTTTAAGTAAATTATGAGTTGAGAGCTCTCCTTCACATACAAACAATAATGAGGTAGAGCTCTTTTGTTTGCCCACCAGAATTCTAATTATTCTAACAATCTGTGTTTTAGTTGACTATTGTAGACTAAAGATTGTTAAAGAGAATTTACTCTTGATTAAGATGAGAGAACATAGTCTTAATGATTTATGTGCTTCCCAAGTCTGACAGAGTAAAATTGACTGGTTCAGTGTGACAGTTTTAGAATTCAAGACAATAGTGTGAAGTCTTATTTCAAAATTAACTAATTGATCAATTCATTACAAAACCTGAAAAAAAGTCAAATTCCTCAATGTTCTTAACTTTCTCCCTATGAAATAAAGTCTCACCAGTGTCTAAAACTTACTCATAAAAACAAACCTAAGCAATCTTAAAGAAGCAATCTTATATAAGAATAAGCTAAGATAAAAAGCCAATGATTAAAAGTACAAAAACATGTGCAAAGATAGGAGACATTTTTGCTACTCAAAATATGCCATTTCTAGTGACAACATGTGTAGAGTTTGCATATTATCAGAAGTAAAAGGAATTAAGAGATTTTTCAAGATCATTACTATGTACAGAATTATTTTTACATTGGAATATATTTAAGACACTATTCTAACAATACCCTTAATTTTTCACTAAAAGATATGCTGGTTCATTTTGTCCACACCCAGATAACCATAGGTCAAGTAGGATCTGAAATCAAGTTGAAAAATTTTCAAGCATTGTCTCTTGAAATTTAGTAGCACAGCCAATAAAGACGACAGACAACCCTGCAGGGGGGCAAGAAACCCAGACTTAACTGTGATGTGATGTCTATCTCATGCATAGACATACTGTGTTCTGAGTTACTATAAGTAAAATGAACAGTATGGGATATTGCATTGCAGATGGATCATTTGCTTAGCAAAGCTTCTTGGCATTCACAAACATAGGTAGGAGCCATTCACCATGGTTCAGATGTAAAAGTGGAAATTAAGGAAAAAAAATATTTGGTACAGCCATAACGCAAATTCAGAAATCATCTAGCTTTTCTGGACAGCTCAGTTTTTAATAACATAAATTAGTGAGGCATACACTGATCATAAATTTAGAAGACAGTTATCCAAATTCATAGATATTTTACAAGGAAGGGCTCATCAGAAATCAGTATTACAACACAGAGCCCCGCCCCCCCCACTTGAATCCCTAGCTGGTTGGTGAACAGTTCAAGAGAAAACAAGAGGTTTACATCAGAGCTACCCGCAGATCTCAGCTGTTAACAGAAGAAATGATCTTCCCAGGTAACTGTCTGCACTCTCTCATTTGAAATACATCTCCACTGGTAGAGCAACAGATTGAGTTTGATGGATATTCTTGTTGCATTCTGAGGTGTGAAGAAAAGGCCTGAACTGTGCATATGCTATAGAAGACAGTTTTCGCTATTACTTCTGGTGGTTCATTGTAACTGTTACTGCTTTGTTTGTAACCTTTGCACTCCATGATGTCTCTTGAAAATACAGTATTTATTTCACTGGTTGCCTTCAATTAAAGTGGCATTTCTGCTCTGGAGAATAATCTGTAAAATGACATTTGACTCAGTTTTTCTGTGACTCCTGATCGAGTGTGTTCATTTTATGTATGTAAATGTGCATGCCAGCTATGCAGGCACAACCTGATAGTCAAGCTGGTTCTTTTCTTCATCCTGTCTCTCTGACTATGGCCTTAACTAATTCCTGGGTTGCTTCAATGTAACTGCTTATACATAGCTGTGCAGAAGATGCAAAGAATGGATATAATCCATCTTGCCCTACCTTAGTTATTTTCTATCTGCACAATATAAATTAGTTAAATTTATTTATTTATTTATTTAATAAAACAAGTACTTATGCATGAACATAGACACCTAGAGGAAAGACCTGCTAAAGCGGTATTTGTATGACAGGTTTTAAAAAGTTAAATTTCACTTTAAAGTCATGAAGAATCATGTAGCTTGTGAGAAGGTGGTCCATGGGATTTTTTTTTTATTTTTTTTTTAAACTTGACTTTTATAAATAGTTAAAACACAGCTATAGTCCCTCATACTGCAGATAGGAATGATTGCCAGCACTCTTTGGCACAAGGAATCTGAAAGTAACTTAAAGTGGAGAAGATGAATTAAAACTTGACACAGTCACATCTATACCAAAGGCAGATTTGATCTTAAGTCCTCTAGAACATCTTCCTTTTCTTTCTATTTCAAGTTTTTTCCCTGAGCAAATAGCATTTCTGAAGAAAATCCCATCTAACCAGGACTGATACTTATCCTCACATTAATCAGTTGTCAAGAGATCATCCCACTTGGATGGCATGATAAATACATCTTACAATGAACAAAATCCAGTAGGAGTTGGAAAGGACAGCTTGTACATTTCTGATGTGCTTTCCAACACAAGCATAGAGAGTCTTTACAGAACTGTTCAAGGCAGGCACTATTAGAATTCCTCAAAACCTAAACATACCGAGTTTATTTTCTTAGAACAAACACGGTTTTTTAGAGCTGGCTTAAGGGGCTGATGATTTTGAGAGAATTGGAATAGTAAGTCTATTTTAACTTCCTATTCATACCCTCATAAAACACATTCTGTAGGAACAAAGAATATTTATTCTATTGAAAAGGTATTCATGGCAGAAATCATTAAAACAAGAAGTCAGGAAAATATGGGAGACATCATACATACTACAGATACCTAGTACTCTGTGATATAATTTTTTAATTTAAATTTAAAGATTTAAGAATAAAGTATCCAGTCCTCCAGTCTTTCTAAAATCTCATCATCCCACAGCTTATAGGGAAATTGACATGTATTTTGTAAGCCTGAATCTAGACTTGGTTATTTGGCACCCATGTACTCCATGCCAACTGATGCTAAATCTCTTTAGTCTCATAGACAAGTAATTTTATCCTGTTTCTTACATATGCATTTTTATGTCGCTCCTCCTACAATTTCTTGTAGAGGTGAGCAAGACAAAACCGGCTGCCTGGAATATTGCTCAATGTATACTGAGATTATAATTATTCAGTTAAGCACAGGTCCATATATCTACCATACAATGCTCTTCCGGATGTTCTTGTATTTCTTTCCCACATAGCAATTAAAGCAGCTTTGGAAATAGCTTGTCGCATATTTATCTTGAATGGGCTAAATTCTAATAGAGGTCAGCTGCAGCCATGAATTTTATGTCTACTGTATGAAACAGTAATATCAGTCCATATATGCCGGCTAAAACACTCAAAGTCTGAACAGATGGCTGATTCACTGTGTATATAGACTCTTCATGGCCAACATTTTAAGCATAGTGACTTGCCACTAATAAGACACTGGCACAGTTGCAGAAGAACATGATGTTCTTCCGTATTTCAAAACAACACTTCCACTCTGAAAAATACCAGTAAACAGTTTCTGAGATGTCCAAGAAGAGTATCAGTTTATCCAGAGGATTCAGCAACAGCAGTATAGGATATTTTTTGTTGTCATTCCAATGAGTTTAATCATACTGTTTTGTCTTTTCAATTAGAGGTAGCATTTCCCATTGAACAGCTATTATAGTATTGACAGCCCAGGTGTTCAGCTTTATTCTTTTGCTCTGAGCAAGCAAATGACTTCATATCTATATTCTGAACTAATGTTTCAAGAAGCTATGAATGGATTGATGCTGTTGTGGATATGCTACCAATCCCTGGTACTTCACTTTGGAATATAATACTAATGAAAACCAGCACTTGCCATTATTTTTTTAGCTGACTTAAGAACAAGGTACATTCCCAAGCATTTTTTAAAACATCAACTACTATTATTTTGCCACGTTAGACAGTACTTTAGAGCAGGATTCATCTGCCTAAACATCGATGAAGCTGTCCGCACCTGAGCTACTTGTGAGGGCTTCTTTTATAGTCAGTGGAGAGAAACAGGCACTTTTAGAGTGCAATTGATCTTCTCTTAAGATTGACAGCTACACTGTAGACATCTAAAGTTGGGTGAGATTAATAGTGTCCCCAACATTTGTTAAATTATGCAAGATTCTATATAAATAGAAGACAAAGTCTCTTCCCTAAAGAGCTTTCATCTTCAGTCAATACATTTCCAGAACTGAGCATCTAAATTGCCTGTCTTTGTCAAGTGCCTCCCTTTGATGTTATTCCATAAGGTGCTCTCTGGTTTTTCCTGGACAATACACAGTACTCGCTTGAGAAAGCAGTATATTCAGGACAGCGAGCAGAAGAATTACCAAGAGAATCTCTGAGAGCTGTTTTTCCAGAATTGTGATAGGTAAGTTTTTGAAAAGTTTTTATTTATCTTTTTAGAAGTGAGTTGTAGTTTGTCAATTTTTACTGACAAGTTGGAAAGGCAAGTACTTCAAAGTAGAATGAAGAATAGTGTTTGCCTGCAAGAGCCTAGTCTTCCCACATATGCTGATTCCTCTGGGAGACAGCAAAGTGAATTAGTGGCTCCTCCTCTTCACTACTCTGTGACATGCATGCACGTACACAAGCACAGAGATATAAGGGAACTAGAAGCATTACTTGTGCTATTTTCCAAGCCTTGGACAGATCACTGAAGAGGGAGGAATCCATAGGCAACATATGCCTGAGGGTAAACTAAAGCTGAATATTATCACCACTCTTACTTTTGTTAACAAAATTACAACTCAAGGGGAGGGCATAATTTGACTTTTCTAAGGCAACACGCTTGATTTAGAAGAGGACAAGAACAGCAACTACACTTACATGGAACACACAAATAAAACACTGGAAAACTAAGTTTTTTCGTACCTTGCTCTGCCATAGCAAAATGCAAAGTAAGCTCTGGGTATTCATAACAATCAAACATGCACAACACAGTTTCTAAGACAAAAGCATATTTTATGTATGCTATAATACGAGCTCAAGATGCTAGAGTGAAATGAAAGCTAAGCTCTGAAGTACTGCCCTACACTGCTAAAGTAGGTATGAATATGTGAGGTATTTATCTTAGATTTTAGCTAAACAAATACTAAAATACAGTCATCAATGTCCATATTTCTATGGAGTGCATGAATGACTACAGGAACTGTTATAATTAAGAACACTAACAGGTGAGATATATAACTCATAACATTTCTATGTAAGGATTAGAGACAGGGAAACGTTTTACGGTTCAGTTTAAAAAAAAAAAAAAATCTAAAATTTTGCCTGCCTAATCTTAAATGATCAAGTGGATTGAAACTCATCGGTCTAGAAAAATCTCGCAACAGTATGCAACTACTCTGGTAAGATTTCTAGTACACCATTCCCATTACAATAGGAGATAACACTCAAAACAACATCAGACATAAGCTATCATTTTAGAAACCACTACATGGTTTCCCAACACTCACTTTTTTTTTTCTCTCATACTACTCCCATGCTCGCTTCAGTAAACCTAAGCACAAATTACTTCAGATCTTTTTTTATAAAAGTTTTGTGAATTCCAAAAATTAAAATTTTGCATTCTATAACTTACTCTGCTGAAGTGCTGCATAAACAGCCTATTAAAATTTTGTCAGTAACAGTGGTGAAAGATACCTTTTTTCATAGGAAAAACTTCTTGATAGGCTTCTGAACCAGACTGGCAGTTTCCAAATGAGTCATCTACAGCAGATTGAAGTCTAACCTGTGGGGGAAATAAATAAAGAAATAATCTACTTGCTCACAGATAGAGGAATAACTTTGTCCAGAAGCACATCAAGTTTGTCAAATCAATCCAGGACACATCTAATTTGATGAGCCAGATCCTAGCAGAAGATGAAAGTAGATTATTCTACTGAATATGAGATATCAGAACTAAAATACCCAACTTGATAATTAAAGTATCCACAGAAACAATAGCAGGATAATGTGTATTTATACTTGTCAGGTAAACAAGTTAAACCAAAGCCCTGGGATTTTTAAAGAATTTTTCCAACCTCTTATATTCTGTCACTTGATCAGTAATCTAAAGAGAACCTTCTTGTTCAATGCATATAATCTCTTCAGTGCATATTTAACTATTCAAATGTAGCTAACACACTATTTTTACTAAAATATAAAGCAAAACAAGATCTCAGTCACATCCACAAAAATCTTTTTTAATGTATTCCTTGTGCTACTTCTGAATATTAATAAAAATTAATAATTAATTTTGCCTTTGGCATTGCAAGATATACTAGTTTTAATTAGTGTACTGTACTCCTATACAATTAAAAAATAATTGATGTCCACACTTATTGGCGGTCTCTGTGATCTCTTTTCCTGTTGTTGTCAACAAATGCCTCAAAAAACAAGTTCAAGAATGTTTTGCTGTCCACTTGATTTACACACCAAAAGTAACAGACAAATCTTTTATGATGAAACAGAACACTTTTCTGTTTAAATTATACACAAGTATATTAACTAGAAAGAGAAAATTAAAAGCTGATGGCTCGAAGAAATAATGGAAAGACTATCAAAATGTTTAGTCTATCAACAAATTTGCCGGGAATCTATCAGTGTGTGACAGAGTATTTCAACTTAAATGCAGTGGCCATCTTGTATTTGTTACGTCAATCCTACTGAGCAGTTAATGCTAATGTCCCCCTTGATCAGTTTCAGTTATTTAAATTCAGTATATCATGTTACTGTTTTCCTACATCATATTAATTGTACCATGAACTACTTCATTATATAACACAAAAGTCTCTCTCTCTCTCTCTCTCTCACTCTGAAAGAATGAGTCAAAGAATTAAAGTATAAATTCCCACAAGGAAAAAAACTAACTTCCTTTCAATGTATTTGCATCAGGAATCTTGAATAAATATAAGTTCTTTTTTATTACAGCCACGGAAACAAAGACATCGAATCCCAGATGAAAATTCTCCAGCACAGTTACAAAACAGAACAAAAAATTCGTATGGTAAAGAAGAACCCAAACCAACCACTCCTCGTCTAGACCAGAAGTTTGTGCTTGTAACTTGTATCTAGGTCAGAAAATGCGACCGAAAGAGTCATTTTGAGGCAGACAAAGAGCTACCTAAAAATCACTAAGCCTTTTTTTTTTTTTGTCTTGTCAATATCACAGTACTACACACCTCAGAGTTAGACACAGGACAAGGGCTAGATAAACAAATAAACAGAACAGCAAAAAGGATTCAGGCAAGACAGGAATAAAAATGCTTTTTTATTTTTTTCATCTAATCCACATGCTTGTAGAGTAGTGAACATGAAAAATCAGCAAATCAGATATTTATTTAATTAATGCTTTTATCATGATTAATGATCTCAATGGTCATTTTCACTAAAAATGGATAGTAATTCAAGTAACGTATTTAATAAATATCATTGAAGAACTGAGAGTATTACAAAGTACATTCCTATTTCTGAGGATTTTTCAAAGTTATTTCTCTACAACTTTTCTGGCACTACACATGGAAGTCAACGGCTTGCCTCAATGAAAGAAATTCAGCTGGTTTCCTTTCGTGCTTAAGACGTGAGGTAAGCCAAACCTGTAAAATCGCGCTGAGGCCTGAGGCACGGGGCTCCCTCACGCTCCCGCCACCGCAGCCACCACGGGAACGTTACCCGCTCCTCAGGCCCAAACCTTCAGGCCCGCTGCTCTGCCCAAAGGTGCGAATGCCACGATAACCACAGAGAAACACCAGTAAGCTTCTTATTTTAAAAAAGACATCCTCAAGAGATTTAAGGGTAAATCTTATTATCGGAAACAAACTGACAAGAAAGCAACATAAACTAATAGATCAGAGATACACAGACATCCTACTGCAGGGAATGACTGCAAAGGCACGTCCCCTACCCCTGCTGTGTTGAGAAACAGCAGCTACCAAGAAGTTGCAGTTCTGCTGTGAGAAGCTGCAGTGCCGGAGCTGCGGGACACCTGGAGACCTGCCAGACCCCGGCAGCACCGGGGAGGCCTTAGTGGCGCTGAGCTGCCTGCTGCCCCCCGCCCCGGCCCAGGGCCCCCCAGGCCCTCTCGCCCAGCACTGCCGTGGGATTTCCAGCACTGCCCAGGACTGTGCCTGGCACTTGGCCTGCGCTGCTGTCCCCAGCCTGCCGACCACGCCCTCCTCGGCAGACCCCCGCTCCCCAACAGCTCTCTTCGGAAAACATGGAGCTTCAGGAGCCTTCTCTCTGTCACATGTTTTCAAGCTCGTGCCTGCTTGCCTTTTGTTCCACAGGTGGCTGCCTTTAAAGCAGCTATCCCCGGAACAAATCCCCAAATTCACCAGCCACCTCCTGGTTCTCACAGCACAGACCACCTTGCCCGCTTGCGACACCCGATAGCTAAGCCCTTTGTACAGCACAGGAGAGCTCTGACGCCCTTCAGCTCACCCACCTAACCACGGCCTTTAATTAACTGAAGGCTTTGGGTACCTGATATTGGCAAGATGGAACTTAATAAAACCCAACATGTTCACATTAGAAGCGGCCAAGAGAATTCAAAAACCCTGCTGGCCATCGCTACACCACCATGCCATGGATTGGCTACCACCTCCTCAGCAAACAGTGCTGATTTTAATGCTGTTTCATTACGTGGATTTGTGCTAAAACAGAGCAAATGGGGGATATTGCTTCCAAAATTCAGAGCTTTCTAGTTAAATGCCCTGGGTCTGGAGTCCCAACATGCAGCTTAGTAGTTCTGGCACTCCTGCTGACCTCAGTCACAGCCACAGGCCACTGCAGAGCAAGTTTATCAGGTAGCAGTGAAATGGCACGAGTGGAAGCGAGATATTTTTGCCATCTTCCTTCCCCCGCACTTCCAAAATTCCTAAGACATTTCAACTGACTAAATAGTATTGAAGAAACAGGGACAAAAGTCTAATTTGCATATGACCAGATTTCCAATAGCTAAAACCTCATTTTATCTGTTAATAAAATCGTAAGCTGTAGACACTTAAATTCCACTTGTAAATAGCTTCATAGTCTATGCACAGTTTCTAAAAGTTTTTGACAATTTAAATTTCAGTTTTTGTAAGTTCTGTTTGTATGATAGTGTCATGGTTACAACCAGTACAGTTCTGAACAATGAGTCCATAAACATTTTAGCACTGACAACAAACTTCCCTTTTAATCTCCCCTGTTATCCTCAGTTCGGGGCAGACAGAATAATAAATGCAATCCAAAGACAATGACTGCAGAAGGTCTTAGTACCCCAGCCAGGGCTCCAGAGGTCTACTAGAAGTTTTGAATATAAAACTCCTCTCCTCATCATCATTTATTTCTTCCCGACCTTACCATAGATGCAGTCCTGAACAGGATGCTTTTCCCTTTTTATTTCTGTGAATTCTCATGACATGTCATGCACCACGTTCGTAGCAATCACTGACAGATAGTTAAAGTTCCTAACGGGCTACAGGGGAAACCATTTTCCACCAACTATTCTCCTACAAGCCAGGATAAAATATATCTTGTGGACTAAATCTCTTCCCACTTGTATCCTGCCAAACAGAGTGGGTTTTGTTTTTTAAACAAGGCTTGAATGAAATTCCATTAGCTATTCCTGAGCTATGGCAGAATAACTATTCTGCCATAAAAAAAAAATCTAACCACAGATAATTGAACTTGTCTCAAACATGAGTTGTTTTCTGGAAATATGACACGGGAATAGACTTTAGTATAACGGCAAAGTTATTTGGTTCGTACAATCTTCATTGAATCAAAACCAGTTAAAGACCACTTGAAACTGTAAGGTATGTCAGTGTCTTAGAAAAATATTTTTAGATCAGCTGAGATGCTTTAACCATAGATGTCTTCTTCATGGATGGATGAATACACCCGTTAGCTTGCATGATTACAATCTATGTATGTAGAAAGCCATCAGAACTCAGAAGTTATTCCACAATTGTTATCACTTTTTAATTTGTGATATGTCTTTTCAGTATAAGAAATGAAATTATTTTTTTAAAAAGTCAAAAGCAACATTATTTTATCCACATTATGTTTTTGTGATGTTTTATACTGTTGCTTTTGGTTTTGAATTCTCTATTAATGCAAGCACTGAGGAGTGAGAGATTTTATATTTAATTTACTGTAGATAATGAATGGAAATAGACTATATATGTTTTCGCCCAGGCATTGTAAGAATTACAGCACATTTCCTCTAAGCACTACACATGCAGAAAATTTAAGTTTTTTATATGCTACTGGATTAAGTTTAAGCTTTGAACAACTGAGAGAAAATGAGGAATTTTAGCCAGGCCACAATAAATCCAAACTTTGTTGGTGTTTGTACCTGATGCATCCAAAGCTATATTTAGCATTCCAGTCTTCACGAACCCCGGAAGATCACAGCTCATGGTTTTCTATATGTGCCACCTTAATTCTTCACAGGTCTTTTGCTGCAGATACCATACTGGGAGTTGAGAAGGAAAGGGGATGGCAGCCTCAGCCTCCGTACTTACCACTGCAGATGACTCTAGGAAGAACAAAAAAATACATGGATAAGCCATCCTGCTACCCAAATTCTGCTCTGATCCCCCCTTCTCATAGCTTGGAAAGAAAACTGGATTTTCTCCAAGGCTAGACAGGTGGCAGGAAAATATTTTTTGGTTAATTACCTCAGAATGCTGGGAAAGGTGTGCTGCTACCTCATGTCTGCATTGCGCTGCCTCACACTGGTAATTAAGCTGATCAGTAATGGTACATCTACCCACCAATCAAAGCTGGATATAAGGGATATTTTGAGGAGACAAAGCATTAAACAGCATTGAATTAAGAGTTTGGGTAATCAAGATGGCACATGTTCTACTTGAAAAATAAGGTCAATCCTTCCAAAAGAGGGACAGCTGGCATGCTGAAAGTCAATCTTAACTACAAGAAATGTATTTCTTGCTTTAAGAGTCACAGTTGGGGCCTCTGTGCAGGCTTGTAGCTAATGAGTTGATAATGTCTCCTTCAGGAGAAGGGAAAAAGGCCACTACTCAAATTCTCCTTGATTCCTCTTCATTTGGGATCCTGGCAAATCAAGGTTGGCTTTAATATTTTTATAATGACCAGTCTTGCCAATAGTGGACTCAGTGACAAGCACGCTCAACCCAGCCTTAAATTAAACACAGCTTTATAAGGGAAAAATTGGAGACTACACATTAGTGGTTCAACCGAAATTAGCAAAACTATGTACCTTTACACAGCATGTGTGTTTTCAGCATTGCAAATGTCTCACTGTTTCTGAACACTGGACTAACCCTTCATATTGTGACATTCTTGAACACATCCAAATTTAAACACTATTATTTTTAATGCACTGTTTTCTGTAGGGAATATCATAGCAAAGTCGATTTTGTATCATTAACAACAGAAAAAGAGATTTTCTGCTATCGGTGCTGCCAAAAATAATGCAGGCTCATGTATTTCTGTAAAGATAAGTATGAGAGGCATTCTCTGTATTTCTTAGAGTAAATAATGTGCTACCCTGCCGAATCCACACAAATGTAAAAACAAAGATGCAAAGTTAGTGACTCTCTTAATATTTTCCAGAAGAAGAATGATTTAGCCCAAGCACAAATATATGCCTGGCACTTAATACTTACTTTACCTGCAATTTGCTGCAAGTATCTGTGGAAGCACATATGCACATGCAGGTAGCCAATTCAGTGTCCAGGCTTCACAGCGGACCAGTTACATATTTTCAGTCATTTTTGCTATAGTCTCCATACATAAAATGAATGAATTACTTGGTCAAATCAGGCACACAATTAAGCACATATGTTTTTATAAAATTGTCCTTTACCAGCACCTGACCTGACAAAGCCTGGACTTACACATAACTTACTATGCAAGATATTTCTAGAAACAGACTGCTTCAGCTGATGGGGCCTAAAATGCAAACTGCAGCAGAGCTTAAGAGTAGTAATCAGTATTAATTGCAGTATTCATGGGAATTTTTTAAACATAAATCAAATTAATAAATTGCACAATTTCTAAACTATTACAACTAACTTTACTCTAGATAAATAATTGCTTACATTGCTTTTTAAAGACACATTCCTGCCAAGTTCAAGTCAGAAACCAGTCTCGATCCTAAAAAAATAAGTAACTTCAGCATTTGCTGAATTTAACTGTTGTTTAATATAAAAATGCTACAAAAAGTAATATAAATGTTAAGATGGCAAGTTGAGATCAGAGTCCAATTCTGACATACAAAGGTGATGCAACTTGAAACATTGCTAGACCGATCTTCTAATAAAAATGACCGCCGCAATCAAATAAATTATATGAGGTCATTAAAACTATTAAAGTCATTCATCACACAGAAAACAGATCTTTTGATTTTCAGTGAAATACTAAGACTCCAAACATCCCTCTGCAATCTCTTTCATCATTTCTGTAATTTTCAACATGAGTCCATCCTCAGCTGAATCCACCGTATGCTGCCTCCTGCTCCTCCCCCACTTCTCCTCTAATAGTGTTAGAGAGAACTTCAAGATGTGGGCTAATGGAGCTGGCATGGGTTGGAGTTTAATATTGCATGTGCTTAACTTTTTGTGCAACTGACCAACATGACATGTCTAACTGTATAAATGGAAGTTTTATGGTGATAAGATCAGTAGTTACTGAGATATTTATGTGACATGCTGACAGATATAAAACTACAAAGCTTGCTTTTATGCCTTACATCCTCTAGAAAAAAAAATAAATACTAAGATGATGGGTCACTTTGAAGGGAATTTATTATCTAAATTACCTAATACCTGGCTAAGTTCTAATATGCAAGATGAGGTCTCAAAAACGCTATTAAAACTATGAACTTTAATTTCAGAGGATCTTAGTATTCTCTGCCAAATGGGGCAGAGTACAGCCAGTTTGCTTGTCTCACTCTCTCTCTAGATCACGGTGCTGTCATCCAACCAAAAAGGAGAATGATGACAAAAACCAGAAAAAGACACAAGATAATCTCTCTCTGGTTTTTACACTCCATAGGTTTAGGTCTCTCAGGGAGATTTTTATCGCTGCTGGGGTGGAGGAGGAAGACTATCTGAGAAGAGAGAAGGTCAAGATTAAAGAAAATAGATTATTTTTGTGCGTATGTACGTATACATACACATATATAAGTATAAACTCTGGATGAAGCGGAGTCTCTTTTACATTTTGATCTGGGGAAAACCAACCTCAGAAATTCTTACAGAACAAGATGATGGTGTTTCCTGCTGCTAGAAAGCGGCTCCCCCCAAGCTGTGCCCACAGCTGAAGTTAAAAGCCTGCTCTACTTCCTTCTCTATTTGATGTGAATGCTACTTCACACACTGAGAAGGCGGGCAGCCCCAGCACTCAGTAAAAGAAGGGGGAACAGCCTGGTGGCAGCAAAGAATGGAGAAAAATAAAAATAAATATATTTTTTAAAAAAGTGAGAGACTTGTAGTGAAACATAAGGTCAGAAGGAAAGGAAAACTTCATGAGATGCAAGTACCAGGCAGTGTGCAAAGAATACTGACCCTGAGAACAAGATAACTCAGAGGACAAAAGCATCAGCAGGCTGGGGGAAAGTGCAAAATATTCAGCTGTGCTGTTACTTTCCCCATGAGGTCAGACCCTTCTATGCTAGAGAGGGGGTTCAGTGCCCTTCATCCCCATCCGAGATGTACCCCCACTCCAGTTTGTTACTGTGCACGTTTTCCACAGGAACAATGATCTGTATCACCAGTGCTGAGAAAACCAACTACCTCTCCAGCACCTCAACAACCCCCTGTAATCCATCATCCCCCACAACCCATCCACATCCACACTCCCTATGACACTCACTCCTGCTGTTCTTCTCTCACCTTCCACATCCAGACACCAGCAGGAAAATCCGCACATACCAAACATCTGCCACAAATGTCCGTTCTTTGTGTATCTCCAGGCACAACAGGGAGAACAGTTAACCTTGGGTGAGAAGACGTGTTTGTTTAGTTAATCCAGATCTTTTGTTTTCTAGTTTCCCACGAATCTCTCTGTTTTCTCTGTAAGCCTTTCTGCCACAGCTTTCTCGATAGCAGGTATTTTATTTCTTTGGCCTGCTTCTAGTCTGAAGCATCTGGTGGGAAGGAATAAAAGCAACAGAGGAATTCAAAGTAAGGTTTGCAATAAAGCAAGAGAAGAGCATCGAGTGTTCCTGTCCCCATAACAAGTGCACAGGACCACCAAGCCTGTGGGTGAGCCAGCAGGACACGTGAGGGTTCAGAAGATGTCGGGAGTGGGACACTTAGCCCAGGCTTTGCTATTCAGAATTGCTATGTTGGAAAGAAAGTGCTGGATCTTTTTTGGGGGAATAAGCTTATGAATCTTGTTAGACATACAGTATATATGGTGTTTTTTGCATCAGTTTCTTTTATCTGCAACTTTTAGGAGGTTAGATTGAATTATTCCCCCAGCTCTAAAGCACCTATCCTTGCTGTTGGAAGAAGAAAATGGGAATTCTTGTAAGAATATTTAGACCTTGTTTAAAAATTAACAGTGTCTAATGGCAAATCTCCCTATAAATCACCCATCTCAAAACTCTTTTTGAGAGAAATCAGTGGCATTGTTAAAGCTTCTATAGTGATTTTTCTGACACTATCATTTTAAGTATATTTTGGATAGTGTTAGAGAGACTTTGTTGGTTGTGCCAACTGACCATGATGATTAATATATAATTAAGATTCTTGATGATTCCTCTTGTGTCAGCAGGAACACATCAAGCCCTTTGTCTTCAGCTGATGTACACACCCAGGGCTGATTGCTCAGATATTGTTGGTGACTCACATATGAGCTATCACCTAATGATGAGATAGAGCTGACAGAAATCAAATTTTAATAATTGCAAGATAACATCATATTTTAGTTCAACTAAAAGTATTAAAAATATTGTTCAATAGTTGTTGGGTCCTCGTGTCACCAGTCAAAGCTGGTGGCTCTAGCAGTCTCTAAAACCAAGACATGTCATGTTGAACTAAAACCTAATCTCACAACACAGATGAAGTAATACAAAAACAGTACTGCTGTCCTTGGAGATACGTTGATGTAAATACAGGAGAGCAGGATCTGAGCATTAGCACTATCTATATATCATACACCAGATATATACTTTGGGTTAAACTGATGTACTGAACAGGAAACCAGCAAAACAAGCAAACAACAAATCCCCAACCCAACAGAAACTATCTGGCTTTTTCTCCTCCTAGCCAACATCTTTCCTGCTCATTACACAGCCACAGTCTTGCTTCTTTAAAACAGTTTTGCAATTTTGCCAGGCAACAGTCTGTTACAGTATACATAAATGTGATTTTGTTTAGGGGACATTAAGGATGCATGTGACAAAAGAGTAGCAGCATATCAGCCACGAATTAAAATCCGTTACTGTATTTTAGTTTATTGATCTACTGTAAGCTTCTCAGCATTGTCTAATTTAAATAAAACTTCAATTTGTAACAATACTATAAATAGAAGGCAATATTGATCAGAGTGCCACCAGCCTGCTGAACTTTTGTTATCACTGAAGCCTGACCAGTTAATGTTGAATGTTACAATTTATTACACTGCAAAGTACAATACAACACAATAGCATTTAGATTTATAAACAAAGATATGCTGAACTACTGAAAGCAAGTTCAGCCAGCTCTGAACAAGAGCAGCGTCCTGATTTACTGGCACTCCACAGCACTATTTTCCGACCTGAGGCAATATTTCATTACCTCTCTGATACAAACACCTGTTAACTCTGCTGAAGATTGAAGAATTTGATTTCTTTTAGACTCTTTTAAACCCCAGCAAAACATCTGATGTCCATCAGCAAAGATTCATCACTGCTGTGGTAGTTTTTTGAGCTTTTGAGGAACATTACCAGTTAAGATGGGCAAACGACCTCCTGGGAGACAGAGCCTTCATAACAAGTAGTAGCAGATACCAGACCCCTAACGTCGCTTCTTTTCTTCCCCCTCTTCCTTTTCACAGGAGTAAAAACTGAAGTCAATAGATGTGAAAAAAGCATACTTAATTCCACATTAGGGGCTGTTCTCTGGCAGCAAGCAATAAAACATTCTCTAGACAAAGAATATTTCGTTACAGTTTTTCCACTCCTGAAGGTGCATTGTTTCAGGGAAGTTACTGAATTGCCTTAAAGCAAGCCCAGTGTCCCTGCGCTCACCGGCCAGGAACACTGGTGCTGCTTTTCAGAAGGCATGTGCTCACCTTTCATTCTAGGTGCAGAAGAGAAGCCTCCTCATGCTCTCCTTCTGTTGAAGAGTAAGGCCACTGGGATAGCCTGCAAGATAGAAAAGCATCAAAGGAAACAGGTCTCTGGGTTTTGCTTCAGAACAATCAACACTTGCCAACCAGGGCTTCTCTATCCCAGAGCTTTAAGTGTGAATTAAAAAAAAAAAAAAAAGACAAAGAAAAAAAATAGGAAAAAACATTTATTAGCTGTGCCTGGATGCAGCACTGCTTAGTGAAACATGATGCTCACCTGCAGATGGGCAAGAGAAGATCATAAGCCAGCAAGCTATGGCACAATGTGGACTGCTCAGGCACTCCAGGAGGGAACTCCTCTGGCCGTACTATAACAGAGGAGAGCCTCTGTCTGCAAGGGCAGGAAGAAATACTAACAGAGGGACATCTCTACAACTTCCCTCTAAAAATCCCAGACATATAACTCCACCAGTTATTCAACTCAAACTCCTATGTGATGCAGGATGCTGAAATGACTTTGTCTTGGTGAAACTCTGACATGAATCTCTCTGCAGATGTTAAAATGAGCACCAGAGAAGGGATCTGAATCTCAGAAGGCAGGCTGCACCCAAACACAACCTGCAGGAGGGACCTTCAAAACAGACAAGGCCCCTTATCCACTTTGACTATCCAGGGCAGATCTCTTCCCTCTCCTCCTCTGACCAGCAACTTTTAACGATATCCTGCAACTCTTCCTCCTCAATGCAGCCCATTCCCATTCTCTGTCATAGCTGGATCCTTCAGAGAAAAAGTCTCTTTTCCTATCATTGCAGAAGCCTGACTGTCTTCTCAGGAGGTCGAAGCCTCTTCTATGCCCTTTCCTTGGTTCTGCCGCACCCACACATCAGCACGAGGCACAGAGGCCAACTGCAATCCAGGCACGCTCTTTGTAAAGGGAAATAACCTATGCTACAAAACAAGCCACGAACATAAACCAGAGAACATCTGTCCAGGGCATGCCCAGCTTTCTCTAAGGAGAACTAAGCCACAGTTTGCTGGGGAAGAAGCTGTGAGAGAAGCAGCAGCCTTCAGCCACAGCCCTTTTTAGAGGGGAACGCCAGCCACCGTGGGGTGCAGCACCTGCCCCGCTCCCAAAAGGGCAGCGAGAGGCAGAAATGCCCAAACACCCGCCGAGATCCTGGCTGCAGCGGGGGCTGGATAGGAGGGAGCATCTGCAACAACCTCAGCTACAAAACAGTGCAGGGAAATCATGTCCAGAGCCCTGATACTACTCTTATTTGAATTAGAAAACAATAATGTAAATAAAGTAATATCAGTATGCACATTTCCTGGGAGAATTTTCTCTCTACAAAGCTCGATGTCTATTAGCCTTCAGCCAAAATAAAGGTCACCAGACATAAATTCTTTCTTTTCTTCCTTTAGCAGAGAACGTAATCCAGTCTGATGCTTCCAGACTAGGGAATTATCTTTTTTTAATTGGGAACTGTAACTAAACTGCTGTTATTGTAGAAACAATGTTGAGGGTTTAAATTTTACTTGTTTAAAACACGAGCAGGCAGACAAAGATGGTTTCAGGTGAATGGGACATGATTTAATGGGAGTTTTGTGGACAGGGTATGCAATTATTAGATTAGCCTTTTAGTCTTTCATTCAAAAGTCAGCACGTCTCTAGATATTTTTGATACTGTCATGCCACGGGTAACATGGTCTTAATCTGTTTACTATTTACAGGTGCGTGCACCCCTGATGTGCCCTGACACACGTAAATATGCTGACACTCCCACTGTGCAGCCATTCCTGCAAACACAGTGCATCCCTCCTCAGTAAAGCAGTACAGGAAAAACAAACCAAAACTAAAACCAGTCAGTTACTACAAAAATATTTTAAAGCTTCATCTTTAGGCAGCACAAATGCAAGATATCCAACTTAGAGGGATATCAGGCAGTCTTCAAATTAGTAACATTCCTCGTTCAAGGAATTTTAGAGAAATTTGGCAAATATAACTGATATTTGGTCCATTCCTACTAAAATGTAATTTGATGTGATAATATTTGGCAGTTCTTTAAATCTTCTTTCTACAAAAGAACAAAATCTAACTTCAAATCACATCTTAAATTAAATTTCAATTTGAATAATTCCCTAAGTATAATTAAGAATTTTTTGATTTTATACTGATGAAATCTTCAATCTGCCCAATTCCTAGTTCTGTAATTCACCCAACTAAGGAATTTAAATAATAACATTTTCTATCCTTGCAAATAACCAAGACAGTACAAAGCCTGATTCTTTGCATAAACTGTTGCAAACACACCAGGAATATGTTCAAATAAAATTCATAAATAACATTAACTAAATAAAATACAGAATGTCTCAATCTGTGGCAGGAAACTTTGAAAGCAGAAAAGAGGTTACATTCACTGAATATTTTATTCATTAAAAAGTATTCACACCAGTCTAATCAAAAGTTTGGCTTTTGCATCCCCCTTTTCCTTTTCCAGCTGTCAAGTTCTGGTCTGAACACCACATTTGTTGACTTCTTCTGCCAAAGTCTTGTTTAGTTTATGGATTCACAACTGGACAGAAGGAAAAAGGGAGGCCTGAGACAGGCTGAAAGATAGACAAGAGCAGAGTTGAATAAAGCCAGATCAGGTGAAAAGGAAATGAGATCTGGAAAAAATCAAAAGGCAGGAGGCCTAGGGAAGGACAAGAGCACATATGGGAGAGGATTTGCAGATTGAAGGATATAATAATGGGGAATGGCAGCTAAGAGACAATGAAACCAGCCAGCAGATGGAAGGAAAAAGGACAAGGAAAGAGAAATAAAGTTCAAAAGTGCCAGAAATAGAGCAGGAGCTGTTTAACAGAGAATCAGGCAGAGAGAGGGAAAGAAAGAAAGAGAATGGAAAATAAAAGATTTGACTCTAAAAAAGCCCCTACACACAGGGTTCCACATCAGGAAACTATATTTCTATTTTTTCCAAGGAAGTCCGATATTTGGAACAGTTTCAATGAAAAGGTAGAGCTGGTTAGAGAAAGAGTGTATAGCTGAACCTCCTGTATACTTTTAATGGTAATAGTAATGATACCTATTTTAAATAACCTTATAACAACTACTAGCTGGACCCTTCAGAGTTGTCCTCTCCATTTCTCTGCACATAAACAGAAAGAATTCCATAAGGCAAATAAACACCTCTTGCCATCTGCTGAGAAGCAAGCACTAAGAGTCTTTACGAGTTCATTTTAATGAAAAACTTTTCAGAGATGCATGGTATGTAATGCGATCCATCAATGTTTCAGTTTCATAGCCATTATTAAGATAGACACATACAAAATGTGGTAGATTCTCTGTTTTCCAAGAACGATATATCAATTACTGAATACTTTTAAAAAATGCATATTAATTTCTAGAAACTGTACTTAGAAACAAACCCCTTTGCAGTTAGTATGGAGCACTGTATATGCATGTTAGTATAAAACCTCACATATTTCAAAAACTTAGATTGCAATAGCTATTTTGGTTTGGTTTTTCATAAATATGGCCTATGATAAGATATTTTAGAAACACATAGATTAAACTGTATGGGTTATTCCATTTTTTTACTCTTATTACTACCAAGAAAATACATATTTATGTGGATAAAGCATCTGAGCTGTGGAAAATATTACTGCCTGTTTGCATCGGAAGACAACTTTAATCTCAAATTTCTTGCCATTATCTAAAAGAAAACTGGGTAATCTCTGAAAACAAATGCCGGTTAATAATAATTGCACTGATAACTCAGCTTCTTTGCTGAATATAAGGTACACCAAAGGCCTTTATCCTAGAAACAGGAATAAAACAAAGTATGCTTACTTGTGCCAGGCCTTAGCTCATACCAATTATCAAAGGTCGTTATACCCAGGAAAGTCAGAACAGCATTGATAGTCTAAAGATCTGTCCCAGTGAAAACACTTTAGCTTTACCTGCCCCAGGGTACCGAAGGTCCCGTTCCACATCAGAAGGAGTGCACCAGCTCCACTGTAGTACCTCTGTATCCACCATAGATAAAACAGGATAGTCCTTCTTCCTCCTTTCCTGAAAGTAAGGAAATTCTCACTAGAGCTCACTTCTGTTTGAGAAGGAAAATGGTCTACAGAAGTTCATCTGTGAGGGGGCTTATCCAGGTACAGCTGTACCGTGCACGTGCATCACAATAATCGTGTCACTAACTGTGCTACCAGTATACAATTTCTGAGTAGTCTGGGCATGAGGCCCCTATTGGTGGACAGACAAGCACCTCTTATACATATAAATAGCCAAGAATATTTCAGAAAGAAAAAAACGGATTAATATTTACGCAGTGTTATACCTGCTTGATAAATCACATTAATTTCTTAAATAAAAATGGCCATTGAACACATGCCAAAACAGTCAGCTCCTAGCTTTATTTGCATTCTTTGTTGGTTTTTTGGGTTGTGGGTTTGGGTTATTTTTTAATGCATATTTTGTTTAAAATAATGCCCCGGGTCAATCTCGGGTAATTTTTTTAGCTAGTCAAGTTATGAACCACTGAAAAAAGGTGGTTTTAAGGGAAAGGCTGACAAGTCCTTCAGTGTAGCACTGTGAATGATGGCACCTTGATCAGAGTTGGAGAAAACGTTCAATGTGATATAAGCTACTGAACTAAGTTGTAAAATGACAAGGACTGAGTGAACAGTTTTTAATACAGATAATATTGTTCATGTAGTCTATAAATATA
Source organism: Aramus guarauna (assembly GCA_013400195.1). Taxonomy (NCBI): domain Eukaryota; kingdom Metazoa; phylum Chordata; class Aves; order Gruiformes; family Aramidae; genus Aramus; species Aramus guarauna. Next base: position 1,980,449 of record VXBL01005506.1, on the reverse strand, counting down.
GAATTAAATGTTGACCTCTGTCTCCCATGTCAAAAGTCAAAGTCAGTGTCAGCACATATTGTTTTTATTTGTTTCAAGAGAAAAATAGATCAACAACATTAACCTCACAATGAACAGAGAATTGAATGAATTAAAAAGCAGTACCCCATAAATCCCTTTCCTTTTATTGGCACAGTGATAAAAATGCCTAGGGCTTAGAGGAAAAGGGTAGTCTCAGACACTAGTCTGAGATGCTCTATGTACACAGAGCTGTACATCACATGCTAAAACAGAGGAACAGAGATACTAAGATTTGTACAGTCTCATATAATGCACAATATCTATCAAATTGCGTCACAGCATCCTGCAAAACATGGCATGTTAGATATCCCTATGACAAGTAGGTTATCACAAGATTATTTTAAAGCAACATTAGCCTTCCACCTACATTTGAAAGGCACATTTCACAAAACAGATTAAATTTGCAAAATAAGACATTATTCAATACTGTCCATAGTTGCAGTACACCAATAATTTAAGACACCACCTGGAACAAATTCCATCATGTTTAGAGAGTTACTGGCTTCATTGGTTGGGTATCTCTTTAAATTGTTGGCTCATTGTGATAGGGCTGAGAGATATGACATTTTTCTCGTGTTTAAATAGTAATTTTTTTTCCAAAACACCTCATAATAATAAAGGCCCCTATTTCACAATGCAACAGTCAATTTGACAGTTAACAAAAATGAGCAGTTCCAATTGCAAATTCAGTTTAATTGCAATTTTTAATGCTGCATAATTAAACTAAAAATGTTCTAAAAAAAAGCCCACACAGTCAAAACTAGGACAGAAACAAAAGCATTTTCACATTGGTTTAGGGTTTTCTAATCAGTTTCTAGAGAAACTGACAAAAAGTAACATTTAAAAGTGAATCAGTTCAACAAAAGAAAAGGAATGGTATCATCTGAAAAATTCAGCTGTTAGTTTTTGTTTACATTTTCTTATCCTCCTGCAGCTTGTAGGATATACACAAATTCTTTTGGTTTAATGCTCCAATGATTATCTGCTGGCAATGTTGCATCATGTGAAAAACATTTTACAGCATTTGCACTATGTACTAAACACACAAAAGCAACTAATTACAACGTTTGTCAAATCTGGAGCGTGTTCTGTGGTAGCTTACTGGAACCAAGCACTGTTTTTCTTCTTGAAATGGGCTGGCTGACTTTGAGTTTCACCAGTAAAGTGTAGGCTTGGAGTGAAATTTTGACTCATACATACTGCTGAAGGCTGGTATGCTGAAGCTAATCTATATCTCGGTGAGAAAAGCCTTCTCTGGCTGAACATTCACAGGGTTTGAAAGAATTTTACAGCTGGCTATAAAGAGCAACTTTTCTGCTCCACATGTATTCATGCAGCTTCTGGGCAGAACCAGTCATGGTGCTTTTCATAGCTGGATGATCAGAAGACTTCTCTATAACTTCTAGTAAAGAAGCAAAGACATATATTTTATTATACTAAAGGGTTGTTGGAGTGTAGGGCAATATTGAATGGCTGTATAAAACAAGTCACTTAAGGTCTTGCTGAGCTTGAAAACTTAGTCCTAGCTTCTCATAGAGAAATAGTGTTCAAACACTAGGTAGGTGCTTTCCAAGACATGTGGTTGATAAAATTAACTTCAACCTTGGATTGAAAAGATCTGCTTTTGATTTGAAGAATACTGCCTACTGCACAAAAAAGGGTGAGTTTGTTTCAAAGGCCTAAAAAAAGAAATAAAAACATTTTTTCCTCTCTCTATGATTATTGGATTCAAAATGCGTTCCTTATCCCTTCAACTCAGCTTGCGCATTTGAAATGTTATAATGTTGTAAGTTTAAAGTTTACCTGCTACAACAGTCAGGTGGCAGATGCATCAACTCTACAGCGAGAATAATGTGTGCTCATTTCATCAGCATCGCCTTTACCTTGTGCTTCTCTCAGTGCACCAAAAGAGTCTTCAGATGCTTCTTGTTCTTAAACATTCAACAGCAGTAAGCTCACCCATTTAAAATGTCAAATTTCCCATATATCTATAAAAACAATGATCATATTTATCAAACTGGTAACCATATTGCTTAACATAATTCCAACACTAACAAGACACAGACAACTTAAAACGTTAAAGATTTGAGCACAGGAACAGGAAATACAAAAAAATGATTGACAGCCACAGTCGATACTAACTGATAAAAGCAAAGTTGTAAATAGCAGTATCCCGACGCCTAATTATTTACTATTTAAGAAGTTCAGCAGTCAATCCTGTGATACGAATTTCCTGTTTGTCATTTTCTCCCAGAATTTTGAAAGCTTTGCTATGTTTGTTGTACAGCTGGGAAAATTCTTCCTCCAAACATCACCCAAGAAGTTTGGCATCAAATGTGGTGCGATAGATTGCACAGATATATTACCTGGGATAAATTAATCAGCTCAAGTCTCAACGCAGATGCCGTTATAGATTACAAATAGCAAATCTAGATGTTAGGCATGTCTATGATTTTCAACAATGTTTCTTACTCAATTTTGAAATATGTGGATACCTATTCAAAAGTACAGCATTAAACTCACATAGCCTTTTCTCTAGCAAATCTTCAGTGTTAAATGAAAACACCCTGGATTTATCAAAAATTGAAGAAGTGTTCAGCTTATGCAATGATCTACTTAAATTCAGTGAATTCCTAAATAGAAACACAGGTAATGTATTTACTACTATTTATTATTATTCCTATTATTCTGTCAATAAATGAAATAGTGAAATGCAGATAAGTCTCTGGCTAGTTGAAATTTTAGCATGAGCTCCAAAAACTTCACACATATTTAGCATACAGATTCCAGTTATGGAGAAGCAAATTAGCAGATGAGCATTGTAATAATCATTAGTTAAAATTCTCTGATATAAGCTAGTGTCAGCTTCCACTTTCAGGGCTGAGGAAAATATTCATAAGCTTTTGCTTCTTGTAATAGAGTATTCACTGTTAACGAGGATTCAGATCCCATGTGTTCAGTCTCCCTACAGACATGAATTCTCTTTTAGGGATTCTATCAAAAAGCTTTCACTGGTAACAAAAAAATAATAAAAATACACCATGGTAAAATGCATTCTGTCAGAAGGATCTAAAGGCATCGAAACCTGCAACACCAGCTGCAGAAAAAATTAATCAGAAGTACAGCTTACCTTCATTTCTTGAAACCACAAGTAATCTGAGAATATTATTTTTTATTAAAATATAAAACATGTAATTATTGATTCTTCCTGCATACTTTTTACATCTTATATACCAAACCTTTAAAAAGATATATATTTTTAAACTTTCCATTAAAATAATAGCTAGATGATAACAAGGGGAAGTAGACCAGTTTGAAATCTTGTAAGGCCATTAAGAACTTACTCCTAGAAAAACAGAAGTTAACAGAAGAAATTATACACCACATTTTCACATCTGGGCTTGCAGAAATAGCTTTTGCAACTCCCATGCTTCTCTATAAATGTGCTCTTACTGTCAGTCTTTTGATCTATTTGAAGAGAAATGAGGACAACCACAGAGCTACATATGTCACTCAAAACCACAAACATGCTCCATGATATCATGGAAAACTAAATAAGAGCGCAGACTTGCTAATAAAGGAAGGAGAGGGACTCGTTAGATCCCACAGTGGAAGCAAGCTACAAACCAATCCACTGCAGAATTCATCCTTCTCATTTACACTGAAACACATTTGTGGGATCTGGTTTACTAGAAATCACCTAGGGGAAAAGAAAGGGAATCTGGAGCAATAAAAAAGTGCCAAAATAGAGTGCCCACAACTACTATTGGCTTGCTGACGCTGGAGAACAGAAGTGGCCAGAGTATTGTCACAGTTCTGATATGCCCCAAATGTTGCTGCTACCGTATTTCTGGCCCTTGAGTGCTGAAAAAAAAAAAAAAATTTATATACTTTACTTAGTACATTGACAAGCTAAAGATTTTTATTACTATTTTATTTTTATACCCATTTATGGTTGCAAATTAATGAAATGACATGAGACTGAAGCCAATGACAACTGCTAATCCGTAAGCAACAACAAGCAAGGAAAAGCTGATAGGAGTACAGCTGTTTTATTTTAATTGAGGAATGATTTTATGTTGGAAGCACTCAATATTCACAGCAAATTAAAAATAATGAAGTGAATTGATACCAATGATATTTTTTTTACCTACTATCCTTTTGTAAATCTATTTCTTCACACAAATTGACATGTCTAATTGATACATACGCTATTATTCCTCATTAGTAAGCTGAATAAAATAATTCTTGATTAAATTTATTGCAATTTACAATCCAGCATAATGTTTGCAAGCTATAAAAGTCAATCAACAGGAAACAGAAAAAAACAGATGACATTATTACTTCTTACATATACACAATAATTTCATGTGTTTCATGGAACCTTCTTAAGCATTTCATTTCTTTTCAGGAGCTAAGGTCTGTCTCCAACAGGTCACTTCATTTTTTACATGACCATTAATATATTTCAGTGCGTACATTCTTCTGAGTTTTTTGGTAAATATCATCTCTAATAAGAAAATTATTTGTGTATTTAGCAATCTGTTAGAAGTTGTCTGGAAGTTAGTCTTCTACTAACACTCAAACGAAATTATGTAGAACAGCTGATGCTTTACTTTGGATTAGGTTGTTTGATTTATATTGTGTTATCACTGTGTGAAAAAAGTTCAAGCAAGTAGCAAAAATTCAGAATTTCAATGGAACAAAGAAAGTCAATAGCAAATTTGACAAGCAAAATATATGTTCTATAATGCAAAATTTCCAACCAAAAAGAAAATTGAATCAGTGACAGGTCAGTCTGCTCTTTATAATTTTAACTTATTCCACGTCTTGCCCTGGCCTCCACTATTTTGTGGGAAATTCTTTGGTATAATGAAACTAGCAGAGCAGCTATTATGTTACTCTCTTCTCTAATAGCAAGAAAAGTATGTTATGACCAGACCATTTCTATGGCCTATTGCTCCTATTTCTCTGGAGAATGCTGGCAGCTGGCACAAGATTGCTGCCCTCACTTAAGCTGGGCTTCAGACTTGAGAAATAATTTACCCGAAAATGCAGTATTTATGCTATACCTACTACAGACATAGAATAGCCATCCTACTTTTGTCATCTTAAGTTAATACAATTTCTTTGTGAGGAAGAGTTTCTGATGCCCTGATTGTGTCTGTGCCCTGATTGTACTCTGTGGCTCAACTTGTCCAGATAAGCTGGATGAAATTGCTCAAAAAATCAGATATTATTTCATAGGACCACAGAATCAGAATTAAAACCTAAACTGTATTGGGAAAGTTTTCCATTCATATTATATATTATGCTCTTTGTAAGACATTAAATAAAAACTTTTTGTCAAACCATTTTTTTCTGCTTCAAATTTAAGTTCAATTTATAGAACTGATACGGCAGTTGCCATCTAAAATTAAGAAAGAGAAATACATAGGTTTGCACAGGCGACTGAAATTAAGGTACAGGTCTTAAAGGTGTAACATGACAGTCCACTTTGAAAAATAATCTACTTTTTATTCTACAGATATTTTGGCTTTACAATTACACTTTTAGACAATATAATTAGATTAATATTTTGTTGTTGCTACGTAAGAATTTTGAACAAATCTTTGTAAAAGGCAATATATATCCGTTCAGAAAGACCACTGACATTTTAGAAACAATCCTTATATTAAAAAAATCAGAGGAGAACTTACTATCAGAACCAGTTGTTTCAGGATTCATTTCCTATTTGATATGCATTATTCAGCACAGTAAACAACCTATCTGCCAGCAGAGAAAAAAAAAAAAAATCAAAGAGCTCTACGCCAACCCAATAGCATCTTTTCAAGCATGCTAGAAAGCGGCCCAAAAAGGAGCCCTTCGGGACAGGCACAGGTTTTCTAGTGCTCCCAGGGGAATCTGCCATTTCAGAGAAAGTGCCGTCACCAAGAACTGCACAGAGCTCCACATCCGAGGTTACCTTTAAGGCTGACCAAAAGTATTTCCAACTACTACGCTATCCACAACAGAGCAAAAATAATCAGGAGCTATGGCAACCACTAAGCCTTATTTAAACTGAATTGTAAAATATATGCCCTCCACGTCGCATTTAGCCTCCACTGTCAAAGGTAACTAATTCATTAAATCTTTCCAGCCTATTTCTCCGGACAATATTTGAACAATAGCACGGATAGCCAGTCCATTCATTCAGAGTCAGGGGGATACCCGGGTCCACACGCAGCCAGCGGGGTACAGGCCACCAGCAGCTGTGCAACAGGCCATCACCTTCTCAGGACAAGCAAAAGGCAGAGCCAAAGGCAGTGCTGGCTGCCCACAGCAAGCCGGGCTGTAAGGGCTGAGTCCTCGCCCCGTGCTGCGCCCGGCCATGGAGGGCTGCGGGTAGCGCTCCTTTGAAGGGAAAACCAGGGACTTACGTGGCTGGAAGGGTCAGAAACCAGTGGGACGTCTTGGAGAGGGCTCCCAGGGCGGGCCAGCTCAGCAGCCCTCCTTTTGGCCGCTGTCGCAGAGCCACAGAGCAGACTTTTGTATTTCAACCCGCATTATCTTGTCATCTCTTTTAATCTAGAAATACCATATTAAGAAAAACATGATGGAAAAGATTACGATCAGCCTTAAATACACCATTTTCATTCAGCTCTAACAAACTCAATAGGAAGACTATTTTATAAATGAGCACAACAAATTGAAATTCAATAGTCTAGTTAATCCAAGCATATTGAAATAAAATTATACATATATATATATACACGAGAGCACGTGTGTGTATACAGCGAGGAGGACCTACTGCCTTCACATATGTACTGTTTCTATTATAAAGTTTGGGTAAGGAAGAATGTAAGATCACAACTCTTTAAAGTTTACGGCTATTCTGCTCAGGATGCTTTTAGCTGCAAACATAAGGACAATACAATACATTTATAAGAGATTTGTAATTTTTAAATCTTAATAACATTTGAAATGAGTAAATATATATATATATTCACTCACTTTATTATAGTCACCATCAGAGAAGACAAAGGTATTATCCAGTTGAGTCTATACCAAAAGGAAACACACACATTAATATCCGCAATTTGATACCCATTCCAAACACAAGAAATAACAAATTTGGTGACAAAGCTGTCAAAATATGTTCCGCAAATAGATTGGCAAGAGATCTGGACATACTAAAGAAATTCAGTGAAACAAAATAGGTGCCAAATGGGGATGTTTGACAGAGTGTTCAAAAATACATTTAGACCAAAGCAGGAATGCATCCAACAGAGAGATTCTCTACATAAATTATCATGAAACTATTAGAAATAATTGGCCAGTGATTTCAAAATATTACATATACTTTTAATGTTATCAAAGATCTGTGTTGTGAACCATGTGTGATTTCTTGACAATTTATTTTTTGGCCACACTACAGAGTTTTTGGATGCAAGTGAAAATACTATATCCCATACTGTAAGTCAATCTGTAGTCTTTGAAACTGCGTCGAGCTTCCAAATGCTTTGAAAGGCTGCTAGGGGAAATACTATGAAAGTCTGAGTACTCTGCGAGGCTGCAGAGCGCAGCCCTTGCAGGGGCTCTGCCAAACAGACGCCTCCCCGCAAGGCTGGAGAAAGCCTAGAGAACAAAGACGTCACGACCAACCTCTCCAATGGAGTACAGCAGTGTCTGCGGTCACGGGGCCCCGAACAGCCACCTCGGTGTAGGCTTTGGTCCCCGCAGCAGGTAGCACGGTGCTGATACGCGCTGGGGCACTCCTGGGCCATGGCTAAAGGGAAATGGGTACAGGAGGACATAAGTGGCCTGTGAGTCTAATAGGAGCAGATGCATTTATATACGATGCTTTATTACAGGCATTTTTAAATAAAATAAAGTCGACTAAACGTTTCCAGATACTTCTTTGAATGCAGATAACCACTGCAGAGGTACCCGCATGAAGGGCAGCCCCTGCTCTGCACTTCTGGATGCCTTGGTGAATGAAGAGGAGGGTGGGAGGTGCTGCCCTGCAGAGCTCCCTAATCACACCCTTCACATGCATGAAATTCAAATTACTATTCCTTAATGGCTCTCAAGAAATATACGCTTTATAACAGATAAAATCAGCTCAACTCAAAGTAGACTACTCAGAAAGGAGACAAAAAGAGGCCAGGCAGGCAGCACATATATAAAAGACAATGGTCTTCAACCTCAAACCATTTCCTTTCATTCTGTCAAAACAAAAGTAAACAGTACCGCATATGAGTTCTCTTAGCACGGATAAAGCACCGGTTTAACCAGCAGCACTGGCAGCAGGATGCCAGGGCTGCTCACTGTCCCCCAGATTTGCACGCCAGCTAAAGACTCGCATCTTGGGCATGCACTGAAATTTAGAGTGCCTGCTCAGATCGAGTTGAAAGCTTAAGGCTCACACTATCTGGGGTTAAAAGCTGGCCCACCTGAAGCATATGGAAATATATTCATTGACTTCACTAGGGCCTATTATAATCTACAAAGGTTTCGATAGTGCATTGATCTGGGCCTCCCATTAGGGCATTGAGCCAAGCGAATAACATTCGTCATATGTCCGTTCTCAAAAATTTGTTGTTGATAGTTTAAAAAACATTTTTATATATGCATCATGAAATTCCCCCATTATTATCCTAAATCAAAGAAACGCACCCTGAACTTCAGGCAGAACAAGGTAAGATTTGTGATTGTCCTTAACTCCTGGCAAGCTCATTCCTTACACTTGAAATGAGCCTCTGAGAAAGCCCTCTCCCGCACAGACAAGCTTTTTCCCAGTGCAGGAAGATCAATTTTCCTGAACAACCCAAAAGAAAAAGGCGCAGAGATATAACTTAAATAGCCCATAAGTCCATTTATTCAACTGCGATGAGAACTTTCCAGAAAAGCCTCATCCAGTGCACACTATTACTTCTCCTTATTCATTCCGACACCCTTAAGGGCTGCCGCCAGCCCCCTCCATCCCTCCCCAGTGCTCTCCCGGGCTGTTGGTGGGCTCCTGCGCTCCCCCGTGGCTGGGGCAGGTTTGGGAGCAGGGCACGGGAAACCTCCGACTCCTGATGGTGTAGAAAGTGGCGAGAGTTTTGTGGCTGCCTTTAGTTCTGGGCAAAATACTCCAGTTTGGGACAACAACCTAAAAAATAGAAAAAGTTTTTTACTTATTGTTGTAAGTTCCATTCTGTCAAGGATCGTGGGTTTTGCCTTTGAAGTACATCTTTTGGAATTGGATACAAAGCTTTAACATAGGTATTCTTTTCTGGACAAATGAATTTACTAAAAAAAAAATTACTATCAGCAATGCAGACTGAGTTCCCTAAATGAGCATTTTTTTTCTTCTGCCTGAGCTCTTGAAATTTAATATCCCGTTAAGCAGTATTAACTTTTAAGTTGCCATAAAATCAAATAATTTTATTTATTAATTTGTTTTAATTACCAAGCACAGATAAGCATATGTCCTACTTAGCCTGGGAAAATCTGAACGCACACCTGCTCCGACAAACAGTCTTTAAAATGAGACGTGAGGAAAATACTTGAATTACATTTCCCTGTTCCAACATACCATTTTTAAAAAGCACTTTCAACACTGAACTAGGCCTTTACAGTTAAGGCATTTTACAAGATGATACTGAGCTATGTTTCCTGTCTATGAAGAAGGCACCAGCATATAAAATGGTAGTGAATTTGCATTACCTCCAATCCATCATTCTTTGAGTGCGCAGGAAAAACTGTGAGACCTGCTGCAACAAAGCACAGCCTTGTGTTGACAGATTCTTATTTAAGTGACTGTGAATACAACAATTCCACAAATAATTTGTCAAGTGTGTGGCTGAACTAGCTCTGAACCCTGATAAATACCAACTCTCCTCACTGCTACAAAGGCATGATGTTCTGTGTGCGGGCAGTGAGTAACAAGCACCAGGATTTAACAATCGATGCTACTATATTTCTCTTTTCTTTGTGGTTAAAAAAACCTTGAAGGGTGGCTTTTTCGGCGGTGTTAAGTACTAGTGGTGGCTATGCCTTGCAAATCTAAGTAATACACACTGCAGGCGGAGGTGGAAGGAAATAGCACACTGCATCCATTTTTAGCTGCATTTAAAACATATGGTTTACATTCTCTGGTGAAAAACAGTCTTTACTGTATAGTTAGCAGACTCTTGCTTAATACAGGCTATTATTAAATGGACCTCTCTCAAGTTACGATAATAGGACATCTACTTTGCTGCATTTCGCATCCTAAGGCAGACATTTGGGCTGGGGTAATTTGGGAGAACAGTCTCTTTTAGGAAAAATAACGCAAACTCTAGGGGAACACATGTACATATTAATAGGGGGAAAAAAACCCCACTCCTTCTAGGTATTCAGTTGAAATCAAGATCGCATTTTTCTATCATGCAGTGCATTCGAAAGGCGTTATGGATGTGTGAGAAAAAAAATCACTTTTAAAGAAATGTAAATCTAATCAGTCTTGAAGCTAGCAATATATACATAAATGTCTCTCGCAGACATAATTTAGTATGCATTATTAATTTATTTTTCATAAAGCTTTCCAGCTACAAAAAGGATAAGTGGAAATGCGCACCCACATTGACGATAATGCTCATTTGTCAGGCAGGAGTGAACATATTAACAAATTTCCCCCTCCTGAAATCTCAACCTAAAGGATGTTCAGAATCTTCTTTGCAGAAAGACCAGACATTCCTACTGCAAACAAGATTACTCCAGACATTTTAATAAAGTACCAACCTTCAGTGGGACACAAACTTCAGCATGCTATTTGCAAGGCAAAACTGTTACAAACTCTGGACAGCAAAGAATTATATATATCAATTATATTTATACTTTTGACTATAAAATACCGGTGCCTATAGAAATAATTGTGTGATACTATTAATCAGTCCCAATGTAAAATGCTAATTATTTATTGTTTATAAAGCAATTTCAAATAATACAGAACTCATACACTAGTGCCATCATGATTTTCCAGTCATTAACTTAACCAGAATTTGCATTTTGGGACTATAGCCAGTGACTTACATGCACTACTTAAGTCATTTTTCAAACGCCCTGTCCCATCTTAATCTATTCATCATTAATCACATTTGGTCACTTCACGTACAGAACACTATTCAGATGAAAGATAAAAGAAATACATTAATAAAATTAAAGCTAGAGTGAATACTTCAAAATATAAAGGTAGTGAAGGAATATGGTTATCAAAGCAATTTATACATTATGCCTATTAAAACGGACTTGTCTGAGCCAAAGTTCTGAGAGTTTTTGAGGGATTTTTTTCTTGTAATGCAAAGGGT
>VXBL01005506.1:1934074-1964074 GCA_013400195.1 Aramus guarauna | reverse complement strand
TGGGTTTCTTTTTCTCTCCTGTGGTTGAATATTCTATCTGCAGTCATCTCGCTCTGCAGCAAAATCCAACTCTGCAAGGGATGACAAAGGGTGTATTATAGCTGCATTGTTTTGTCTTTGCTGGGGATTGAGAATGATGTATTTGGGATTCAGTTGGTGTATTTACAGTAGTTTTAGTGACCCATAAAACATTAGATCTATATTTTGAAATATTTACCAGAGTAGCAGTCAACAGTTCTTTATCTACAATACTTTTTAATACTTCTGTCTCCTCCTTTCTTGTCACCTTTTTTCATCCTGCTTTTTTGTTGTCTTTCAGCTCTGATATTATTTGTTGATTGTGATATCGTGCTAATGACCAAGTTCTAGATAAAACACAGGATGTACCCAAGTGCACTTTTTTTTTTCTTTTTTAGTAACAAAGGAAAAAATGAGATGCATCCAAATCACCCATTCACCAAATAAATTCCCACAACGATGAGAACTCCATGCTTTAAGAGTTTTGAAAAAACTTACAGTACATTTGCACTATATGCAGAACAACTGCTCCGGTGATACTACATCAGCCATCCCCAGACAGTTTTCCCCCATGAAAGGAACACTGTCTAAGGACTCATTTGCCTCCATTCTCAGAACAGAGACCATTGGCTTTAGGACCAGATTCCAGCTACAGGTTGCACTCAAGCTCTGGTCAGGAAAGCCACGGGCCAAGAAAAAAAAAACAACAAAAAAACCAAAAAACCCTAAACAGAAAAATATCTCTCTCTTCTCATTTCTACTCCGAGGAGTGATTAATTATGCTGTTATTTAAAAGGCTCCTTATGACCGTGGGCATTCTGGTTCCATGGCTATGTTGTACAGCACACAACTGGCGGTGTGTACGCATCCTGGTAACGCTGCGTGAGTGCAAACAACCCCAGCAGCCCCGGCAGCTCTGCTAGAGCAGGGCACGGGCAGAAGCAGCACATCCTCGTCCTACAAAGGGTTAAATCCCCCCCCTCCCCTGCAAGATCCTCCTCTTAGAAATATTTACTACTATACATAAACTTACACCAGCTTTTGCAGTCTACCTATTGGAACTCACCTAGGGAAACAAGACTTAGTTTCCAGCCCAAATAGCATATGGAATAAAATTCCAGGAAAAAAATCAGGTAAGATAATTCCCTAGAACCAAAAAATTGAAGTGACACTCCATAACCCTACTATCAGTAACAGTGGAGCAATTTTCCAGCTCAGATAAGCAGCTAAGGAAGGAATAAGAAATACAAAAACAGGAATAGGTTTAACTTAAATTTCAGACATACAGTCTCTCTCCATAACATCAAAGATGCACTGGCAAAAGGCTGCCCAGTAAGAGAAAACAGCAGCACAATTTACTGGTTTTGTTTCATTGGCCTTTTCGTTTTTCTCTTCCTGAGCAAGATGCTCATGTTGGAGGGATTGGAATGGAAGGAATCAAAACCCAGGGATGGCCTAGGCATTACCAAAATGTAAGGGCAATGTTTTGTTGGGTATTTTTCCCTCACTTCTGAAGCTCCTCTAAACTGGAAAGTTCAACCATTCACAGACGTGCTTTAATTAGAATAATTCAGCATCCAGCCCTGACAGTCCTTATGAGCTATAACTCCATATTAGCCAACCCGAGTTATATGTGGGGAACAAAGGTAAATGGAGGTATGGTTACCCATATTGGCTACTACAGGTTTAAACAATCCCTGTACAAACTTACACCACATTTGTAATAGTACAGACATCACTGAATAAAGGAGCAGGAGCTCCTTCGAGAGCAGGGTGGAGCCGGACCATCTCAATCCTAATGCCAGCTCCTTCGTTCTCCCTGCGCACCAGGGTCGGGCAGGATGGAGAGCACTGACGGACAGGGGCTGTTCCCGCTGCCACCTGAGCACTAACGAAACGGGGGCAAGAAAGGTGAAAAAGGCTTCTTGTCAGACTGACTGCCTGGAACAGTGGCCAGACACACAGCAACAGACACAACCTCCTCCCAAATGGTCAGCAGTACCTGAAACAAGCAGCAATTAAGAGAAATTAGGAGATACAGCTTAAAAAGCTGGGGATTTCTAAAATTAATGAGAGGAGGCAGGAGGATGTCACCACCTGGAAGCTTGATTCTTTTCATCTTACATTTTCAAGCTTTTGTTAACAACAAGGAGCCTGAAACTTCCCGTCATTTCGCGAAGCGCGCTCAGGCCCTCTTACAGAGCCACGGCTGCAGAGGCCGGCGCTGAGACACGCAGCGGCTATCGCAAGATTCTCAGCAAAATCGCGAGAGGTAGCAGTCCTGAGCGCGGTGGCTGACAACTGTTTTAAGGCTGTGTAATTATTTAGGGCAGGTGAGCCCTCAGGGAATGCCTTGAAGGAACGAAGAATCTTTTACTCTTGCTTACAGCTTTTTTCTAAGACAGGAATGCTGAGAAATGGGGAGTCGGGGTGTGTTTTATACTTGCAATTTCACTGTTCTGTGCTGCGTAATAAAACTTCTGAGGTTCTGATTAAACATTTTAGCTACAAGACCCTATTTGTGCTGAGCTAAATTATTTAATTGCATAGCTATCCCCAAATATCCATCAGCACGGATTATTTATTTATAAAACCTGAAAATCATTAAATATGTTACCTCTATGACAGCGGCAGCAAATGTCCACTTTCAGACCTAACAGCAAACAGCAAATAATACTTATTCAGCAATTTCCATGCAACTAAAACCAGTTTACAAACATTAATGAAATAAACCAGAGACAGGAAATTACAGATAAGCAAAAAGATTGAGAAAATCTAAGCAAGTCAGTTAAGGCCTCATACAGAATTAGTGACAACGACCCAAACAGCCTCCATCTCCTGGTCTGCACCACGAGAGCATCTAGAATCAAAATAAGATATTGATTTTGAATACATTTAATGTTTAAAACCAAAAGTAACCTTAATTATTTTGAATCAGTTTTTAAAAGCAAATGCAATTCCATAATAGTTAGAATGAAATTGTCCTACTGAAACGCATAAGCAATGGAAATCTCAGAATTGTATACACTTGGTATTTGTGGGAATTGGGGTACAAAATGATCTCTACATTCTACACGGGATGTCGTTTTGATGCAATGTAGAAGAAAACAATGCGCAAAACCACTGTGCTCAGAAATGTTCGCATATATGCAAAACCAAATTAAAAGGATGGATTGGCAAGTCATTGTAAATGCAGTTTCTGTGTATTCTATTACTATGTCTTCGTATTACCTTCCTTTTTAAAAGCTAGGAAAAACTCCAAAAGATTTACCACAAAAGATTATGGCAGCTCCAGACTTGAACGATGTTACAGCATCCCTTTTAAAGTTAAATCATACTTGACTATAGTTATAACAGTGTCCATAAAAATACAAACAACATGAGGGTAGTTTAGCTGCTGAATGCCCACTGATAGTGCTTTTTATTGCATGGACAAGATCACAATTCATACGCTAACCCCATTTTCCCAATTCCCCAAGTTTCCTTCTGTCAGGATTTGGAAATGTTGTGGAATTTATACTTACAACTGTAATGGAAGGAGGGAAACTGCAAAGGCTGCCAAGTATCAAATGCTGAAAGAGTCAGAGCAATGCTGTAGGAGCCCAGCTCCCATGTCTCTGCTGAAGAGCACTGTGGTGGTGCAGGACCTACTGAAGGAAGGAAAGCACCTGTGGAGCCACGGCTGTGTGCTCTGGCAGGTGCAGACACTCACAGGGCCAAGCTCGGATCAAGACAGTACCGCCCTTGGGTTTAGAGAAGTCAGGATTTGCATCAGCAGTAGGCATATCCTGCATTCAAACCGAAGGACACATAAGGAGAAGGATGAAGAACAAAAGAAATCAGATGCCAAGGCTGGAAAAATGTGGACGACCTTCAAAATTAATATTACTTTGGCTTAATCTTGATGTATAGCAAGATGTGCTTAGAGTATAACAGAGCTATCGACATATCTCTAGGGTACAGAATGCTGTAGATTATAATCTGTGGAAGCATTATCATAATTTCCGTATAACTAGGAAGGAAAATAACACTGTTTGTCATAGAAGGTATAGAAACATTTTCTCTATTTTGGTATTTTCCTGATTTGGGGGATGGAATTCCCAAAATAAAAATCCAGTGAAGTTTATTCATCATTTGTATTTATTCATTTGTATTAATTTTGTATTCAGCCTGTGAGGAACAGAACTGAGTAGAGCAGCGGTGCATTGCAGTCAGCTCTAGGCATCCCGCTGGAGATATTGTGGTAGAAGAGTTGGAAGACATGGGTTATGAAGAGAGAGCTGAAGGTGCTGGAGTGGAGGGGACACCAAAAGTCACAGAGGAAACGAGGTTATTGCTGTGGGGAGGGCTGTAAGAGAAACAAGACACAAATCTGTAGGAATTCGCAGATTATATCAGTCTTGATGCTCATGGAACAACTTGTTTATATATTAAACATTAGCCAGGAGCAAAATTGCTATGAGCAATTATAGATAATAACAGTAAAATAACATAAATAAGAAAAATTACATAAAATAAGAGAAGCAGAAAAACAGATTTTTACAAAAGAAACAAGTGCAATTTATAAATTTTTTTAAAATGCTCGTGCTTGGAGAGAAACACAAGTTTCCTTTTGTCTAATATTTTCCTTTTCTCTTCTGAAAAAATGATGGTAGATCAATAACATAATCTTCCCTATGTGAGAACAAAGAAAACATTTTTGAAAAAATTGCAAATATGCTGAGAATATGTTCACTCTCCATTATTACACAGTTCAAGGGCAGATTCAGCTGAGCTTTAAATGTAATAAAGAAATGATTTCAAAGAAACACTACGAGCATCATACAGTAATTGAGGATAGAAAAACAAGGGTGATAAAAGTGTCCTATGTTATTGATGTTATAGTTCATATATGATGTATTTCTGTGACCGGATTATCAGAGCACTGATGACAATGTATACTTACTTATCAAACTAAACAAGGTGTCTCAAAAAAGTGAAATATTGAATTATGTGCTATCAGCCAGCTATACTATTCAGCAGACCTGTGTGTATGTAGTATCTGTTCTATACATCTATATTTCTACATGTGACCCTCGCTAAACTAGTCTCTCTACGATGTTTGGATAAAGGAGAAAATCCTTTGACCTTTTCAGAAAAGTTTCAAAATGGACCCAGGCTCAGAAATAAATTAAATTGCATCAAAGAAAAAGAGAAAGAATAGTCTTGTTGCAGGCTATCAGCCTTTCTCCTGCAATACGTATCCTCTCTTCTTGTCACAGATTTGTTTTATTTTGCTACAGCAATACACTATTACAACTTAAAATTCACATTCACCTGAAGAAAGCTGTGACATGTCTACCAAAAGAGACATACACTGCTTAACCTAAATTGACCCTTTTTTTCCTTCTATTCTAATAGATCTTTTTTCTTTTTGTCACTCAAAATGAGTGTCTGATGTATGAGCATAAATTGTTAAAAGCAGTTTTAGGTAAAGGAAGAGAGAGTGAAGTGGAGTTTTCTCACAAAAGCCAACCTCAATTTATGTCAAAGAGGGTTAAAAGACCTTGGGATTAAAGCAATAAACTTGCTGCTGTCAAAGCTAAAACCCGCTAACAATTTAGTGCCAAACGCATGTTGTTCAATATCATTTCATATTATATTATGTCACAAGCAGGTGACAGTTCCACATCAGACTGACAGGGCTGATTTACTCTGAAGAATTCATCGACATTTTGCAGAGTCAAAGCTGACTTCATTTTGTTTGGATGCAGGGTGGGAAATCTCTCTCTGCCTGAGTTGGAATATTTGGCTGAATAACACAGTCCTCCTTGGACCACGGACCACAGGCTTTTGAAAGCGCTCCCAGCGCAGCGGCGCAGGGCGGGCGTTCGCACGCCGGCTCCCGTCCCTGGCCTCGTGTGCCAAATCAGCGCAGTTTAGGCTCATTTCCTTCGCTTGCCCTAAACAAGGCCAACTTCTCTATCCGTGCCCTTTTGCGTAGCTGCACTTTTTAATGGGATTCACCTTCCTGCAATTTTTAAGGTATCCACTTGTCCTGTTCAATATTTTGATAATATTTTCTTTCTGAACTCAAGCTTTTCTTCTTCTCCAAAATGTAACTATTGTCAAGGTTTGAAACAAAACACTGTGTTTAAAAAAATACTACTAGCACCTGCTTATATTTTATATAGCTAGTAATAACAACAACTTTCTTTTCAGGATGTTAATTAGATCCCAAGGTCAAGTGTGATGAGACACCTTTCTTAGGCCAATGGCAACAATACCATTTCTTTACATCAAGATGTCATTTGCGACATATTCCCAGATGGCTTTTTTAATATGGGTTCTAATGCAAATTTCTCCCAGGGCTCTGAGACAACTCTGAATAAACATATGCTTTGTTCTGTCTCATGAAAATCTAATTGATTTGACGTCTCTGTCAAGGTCTTAAAGCTTATTCAAAGAGGGAGTTCCTTTTCTTCTCCAAAATCCAGTGTATTCTTCTACAGTTATTTGAATCCCTGCGCAATGTCCATTTCCTTCTCCTGTCCCTCTAGATCAGGGATTACAACTCAGCTCCTGAAGCTGAGGAACCAGGGAACTTGGTTTTCCCTGAACCAGGAAGAACTGTGCTACACTGAAGTAGTCTTGTTATATGTGCTAAGAAGAATATTCCTCCCTCTTTTTGCTTCTTTTTAACTGTGACCAAATTTTCAGTGATCATAGTTTGTTCTTACCTTTATTTCTGAAAAAAAACTAGCAACATTTGTGGTCTTTAAACACACATATCATTTTCCCCATCAAAATATAGGAGTGGGTACATTAGTGCCTGGCCATTAACTTCTGTAAACCACTTAGTGATTCTTCTGTAGGATTCTTTGGGCAATGTTTGCTGTTCATCAAGGAAGAGGTAATGTGGAACAGTACCTTCCGTGTAAAATGGCCCCATCATCCAACACACACTTGCTTTTGCTGGCCATATGCTGAACAACTAGCAGGCAGCAAAGGGGCTACCCTTGTCTATTACGCAAAATCGTTGCTGGAGAGCAGAACTTCTTGTGAATTGTTAGACGGATTAGCGGATGGTTAATTTTATTTGACATTTAAAGCACTTGGAGGTAAATTTAGCATTCACCCGCCTTAGAGTGTACACATGAATATGCTTCTACATATCTATTCCTGTTTAAACTAGTAGTTCTAATGGCTGGAGGATATACAATATCTGGCACAAAGAGATATTTCATGGGAGGGAAAATAAAAAAAGAAAAAGAAAAATAGATAAACACGCATCCTGGCTTTAAACTTTTATAGTTTTCTCATACTGAAGCACAAATTCCATTATTTCTGGATGATCATCTCATCCTGACACAGGCATACTCTTGTTAGCTTACAGATTCTGTGAGTATGATCAAATTCTAATACATTTTGGATATTAATATTTCTAAGCTCCATTTTCTGCTGCCCCATCAGTTATGTACATGACAAACATACACACATGTATCTGTGTTACACTGAGTGCAAGGCCTAAGGAATCCTTTGATCCAGTGAGGAATCTAAAGGAGAATAAAGACATTTCTGCAGCCTTTTCCTCATAGAGATTCCCCCAAACCCACTGTGGTGCACACACAAGTCAAACCATCAAGGATTCAATGAATTGCAGCTGAAGAAAAGGGAAGAATACAGAGCTTTGACATCACGGAGACTGCATTTGCTTTCTGCTGTGAGGGGCACAGGAGGGGTGAGGACATGAGGTGCGTGTTGAGGCACCCAGTCCCTTTTGTGGAGCTCTAATTGAGCACGGTCTCGCCTTCAGTCATCTATACCTCTATGACAGAGATCAAAATGAATTGTCAGGTCTCTTTTAAGAGGGAAATACTACAGCCTCTCTCTCAATACAGGCTGTGACCTTTCAATTTATGCTATCAGTTTACTCAGCGCTTGCTCTGTGGTTCATGATTAACTTGAAAGAGTTAGATCACACTCTCTCCAGGTCCTCAGGAAGGAACTTCTGTTGACTATTAGAAATCCCTCATGCAATAAAAGTGCACATAGTATGGCTGTATAAGCCATCTTTCAAAGTTACTTCAGTTCAGTAATGAGGTAGCAATTCTTATCCAAAAGCTCCTAAAAATATTTCTACTCGTATTTTTTTTTCTTTAGGGTACTATTTATGAGAAGACGAAGTGCAAAAGAGCCAACTGGTTATTAATAAATATGTCTTTGCTTTCATAAACAGCAACTCCTTATTAAAGGGTCTCACAGCTCTCAAACATTAATTAAATATTCTTGTGTAGTCCATAAAAGATGAGTTTCAATTCAAACTATAAAGGGTAAACTGAGATAAAGAGCGTTACTTACGCTTTCCTGCTGAGCCAACAGACCCACAGAAACCTCCTCCCTCCTCCTGTAACCACGGCGGTCCAGATGCCCCAATATGTTCTAGGAAACAGCAATAAAAAAGTGTTTCATAAACTTTTTTTTTTTTTTAAAGCTCACCTGTAGACTTTCACCTTTTCTTTTTTGGAAAAATATACAGTGGCAATTTTCCTAATCTTCATTAACAGGTACCCAGGAGATGGGGTGGATTGAGGAGCAAATGCTGAACTGAGGAGTTGCATCTCTGCCACTAGAAGAGCAGTATCTGCTCAGGTCAGCAACATGGGGATTCTTTTCGTTATTTATTATTATCCACACCTTTATACTTAAAAATTACTTGCTGGGGGTGGGGTACATTCTTTCAGACAGTTTTTCAGTTGTCCACAGCTGTACATTTCCCTTCATTTAGCAATGAATGTCGGAAGATGACATTCCTCCCTTGCTCCAACATATGTACATTCCAAAGAGAACTAATAGCAAAAACTTCAAAAGACCCCCCCAAATCAATTTTACACACTCAAAGGATCAAACATTCTGTGTTGCCTTCCAATGCAGTAGCAGCTCAAGCTCATTTTAATAAAATCAAATAAATTTGGCTACATTACTTGTACTTCTTCACCTTTCCAATGCGGAAGGGTGGAAATACAGAGGTGAGCTAACTGCAGAGACATTAAAATAGCTAAAACAAACTGAAAGTTTTTAAGAACAAAGTCTGAGATTGTCACTGATAAGTACACGTAACCTTATAAAGATGTATCACAGGATCTTTAACTCTCAGGACCTTACAGCTTCTTAATGACATTACAAGTCTAGCTTACTGCTCACCTCACTATAGTAGGATCTGACATAATTGCTCTCACTGTAATACTTGCTTTGTCTTAACTCCAAGAGAAATCCCTTTTTATCACTGCACTCAGGTCTTCAAGACCCCTTCTCCTGTGGTCTGTTAATGACCACTGGTATCACTGAGGGATGCTTAGGCCCCTGATTTACCCCTTTAGCCCCTGGTTTTCTCTAGGAAAAGGTAAGGAAGTGAAGCTTTTGAGCCCAACTGGCCCTGCTGCTTCTGGCTTTGAGTTTTCCAGAGCCTTTAAAATTCTTCCTATCATCTGGAAATCATCTGGGAATAAAAGTGTGCTTGCTGATGTGTCTGCATGTCCCCAGATGTGGGGACAGGATGGGATCAAAGGACAGATTCTCAGCTGGTGTCACCTGAGGTATAACAGTCATTGAAGCAGAAGGAAAACAGTGTACACCAGACAAAGATGTTAGCCATGGACCGCAAACCTAGAAAAAAGAAGGGATCAGTCCTCTATAATAGAAAACAGCTGAATTGCAGAGTTAGCTGGAATTCAGGGACAGGAGACTTCACCTAAATTGACCTTGAGGATTAAACCCCATTTTAAGCACTACGGTGGTCAGCACAGTGTTTACATTTTTAATTTATTATTTTAAATACAGTATCTTCCTGGGTAATCCTTCATTTAGAAAAAGGTATGGGAGTTATTCAATAGCATTACACACCCGAAAACCAATACCTTCAGTGTTTGCATTTCCATATAAAATTTCAGGGGCTAAAAAAATTATTTTATGCATTTGGAGTGCTACTATTGTTCTCACTTGTAAGTTATTCTTTTTCTTTTTATAATAATAGCCATCTAATGCTATTACTGCAGCTTCTTGTCCAGATCTCCCTTCGGAGACTTTCTGACTACTTAACACCATTTTTCAATTTCTCCACTTATGCATATACATCTTCAGTCCAGATACGAGAATTTGCTAATGGACTGCAACTTTCTTTCCAAGATTCCCATGTGCAGAATTTTACATAGGCTGATCCAAAATCTGAACTCTGTTTGCCAGCGCCTTATGCTAGGAACACGCACGTGAGAATCGACCCCATAATTATGCTAACGTTTTGAAGTATATATTTAATTTGAGTACAAAAGAGAGCAAAAAGTACCAGATTATTTATTTACATAACATTAACGTGTACACATTGTCAAATGGATAAAAAACGAGTGTGCATTAAAATGTGGCTACCTCCTGCACTATGTTCATTTTTAGCTGCAGAGTGAGGGATAAACGGCAGTGGCAGAAAATGGAAAACATGAAGGCAGGCACACCTATCTCCTGGCTCTCGAGCTCACGCCACTTTGCATTTTACCTACAACAAAGCAGATAATGCATCCATTTGGATTTGTTCATTCATTCAAATAACTCTGTGACACTCTCTAGTGGAAGGCAGACATATACCACCTCAGCCACGCTCTGCGTGTACTGAACAGTCACAGGGAAGCAACACCACAAGAAGGGAAACTGGCTGAAACGGATCTTGGGCACTGTTGCATGTGTTTTGCTGCACTCTTATTTTTTAACACCACGACCAAAACACTTACAGACAGGTCCCTTCTGTTTGAAGCCCAGAGGATAACGCGGTACTGAAGCATAAATAAAGAGTGCCACTAGCAAGGAGTAACTGGCAGCAGACAAAGCCCAAGCCAGCAAACTGTCACGATTGCTCTAGAGGGTTTATAAGCTTTATCAAATCTGTGCTAGCTAATTCACTTGCAGAAGTGTACTGATAACACTGCTTCTTTTTTCTCTTGCTTTTATTATGAACAGGAAGATAGACAGGTCCTAAGGACAGATCCTTTTCACAGCTCTGCTCTCTTCTGCCAGCACATGCCCTTCCACTTCTCACGGATTACCAGGTTAAACTATGGATGTCTTTGAGCCAGAAGCATTTACTGCAATAAAACCCAATATATTTCCCAAAAACGCTTCCCCCTCCTTTCTAACACTTACACCATGGTTGGAAGCAACATTTAAAAAAATATACAGCTCCAATCTGTTGTTCCTTGTCTCACTTAATTTGCAAGTGGCTGTTTTTCACCACTCCCAATAAACATACTGAAGTTATCATTTCTGTGTGTGGACAGAGGAATACATATATATAAAAGTACATATATAAAAAACAGGGTGGATCATTTGGCCGCTCTCCCTGCGCCCCCAAGTTCAGATGCAGTTTTTTGCATATTGTTATAACAATGCTAGTTTATCAACAGCTATTGTTAAACAACAACTGCTATTAATCTAAATGACATAAATTAATACCACCTGCTGTAAATGCAAAGGAAGTTTGGTTTGCACTTTTAACTACAGCTTTTGAAGTATCCAGGAGCAGATGCAAGTAGACCCATGGATCCCTATAATTTTCTCACTTCGTACATGTACTGCTCAAAATTATGCCTTTGGGGTGGAAAGGTTTAGGAAAAGGAATGCCCAGCTTTGGGTCTGTTGCCTTGCACTGTCTTTCTGGTTGCATTTGTCCATGTCTGGTTCATCATTTCTGAAGGCTTCCTCAAAGATCTTTGGTGATCCTCCCAAGGAGCTCTATACACAGCGGCCTGTGGAAAACTGACAAAACGGTGGAAAATTCTGCCAAATAATAAACAAACCAGCCCCATGGTTTTTTTTCAAACGTGTTTCCATGAATAACTGGGAGAGTACACTTACTAATATACTACATGTTTGTCTTTGTGGAGTATTTTAAAAATAAAATATTTCACCCCCTCCTGTTTCTTTTTAATTTGTTCTGTCATTCAATTTCTGTAACTAATTTGAGGAGAATTTTCTAATGTTTCACTACACTGCCAAAGCATAGTTTTTGCTTGAATGTAATGCAGAACCACTTTAATTGCAGGGAACATTAAAAATCTACCCCATAACATGGGTTTATTCCTTGTGCTAATTTCTAGAAGTCCAGACTGTTGGGAAGTAGATGTGACTGAATTCAGATTCCTGTTTCACACAAACACATGGGAAAAAATTCTGCCTGAACTCTATTCAACTGACACATCTATAAAATATCTACATATTAAGTCTTAAACAAGATTTGGATCAATATTTTTTCCTCGGGAAGTTCACTAAACAACAGTTTTGAAGTCAACTGTTGTGAAACATGAACAAAGCATTCATACAGCTCACCTTGGGGCACCTCGTCATAAACGTTGGTTTCTAGACTAGAGCGACTGGAGAGAGGGATCCTCTTCCAGAGGATTCAGAACAGGAACCGAATGTAGGTGCTCCAAGTTGCTCTCTGCAGGAGCTCCTTTCTCTGTGGACTACAGATGGTGCTGGAGGAGACTAGGAACCTATTCATATATAAGAATAGTGATCTACACAAAAAAGCTTTTTGTAATTGTACAGTGTAGAAATTTTACCAGTTTACAAGCAGGAAGCACAAGGATCATCAGGAAGTTTCTGTCAGCAATTTAAATCCTGTGATATCGAACCTGAAAAAAAAAGGACATCAGAATCTGCCCTCGGAAGACGCAAAATCAGTACCGTGGCGTGAAGGCAAAAGTGCTGTCACCGAGTGATCACATCACTAAGCAGAACTAAGCTTTGTCACCTTAAGAAATTCAAACCTTAGGACATTTTAAGTTACTTATTTCAGCTGCACATGTAGGGAGCATTTTGGCCATTACCTTCGCTTTGGGTTTTCTTTCTAAAATCTCTGAAACATTTAATATATTCGGAAGATACAAGGGCTTTTCAGAAATAATATGCTTTCTGTAGCCTACAATGTGTACTATGGAAATTCCAGAAAATAAATCCAGATGTGCTAATTTATAATTAAAAGGATGAAATTCTTTATAATCTGATTTTCTAACTGCCAGAAACCAAAAATACGGTTAAAAAAGTCTGATATTCTGCATGACCAAACAGACACAAATTGTATTCATTTTCACCTAAACCACTAATTATTTTACCTGTAAGAAAAATATCTCTAATTTTCACTGCTGGAAAATCAACAGGAAGTAGTGCTGCTGCTACCCAACAGGCAAGAAATAAACAATACAATAACATTTATACAGTACTTTTCACACTATAGTGTCTCATGACTTTTAAATACGATGAGATATTAAATCACAAAGCATTAATGAAATACTAGTAGAAGAAATAGTTTGTGTGTAAAGAGATCCAAGAGAGTTCAAGTAAAAGCCAGCCAGAGTAAGCAGAGGGAGTGTCACCAGAGATTTCTGGTTTGAGTAGTCAAAGTGCAGTGGTGAGTCTGAACTCCTAAGTGAAACCTGTCAGACACAGCATCTGAATTAAGATAGATCTTGAAGGAAGAGCATCATTTACTTCTCAGATAATTTGAAAGAAAATTCTTTCTTAGACACCCACCCAAAATAGATAACCATACGAGGAAAAAGAATTCCCCTCTGTTCTCCCACAAACAATAACTGTGCACAGGGAAATACACCCACAGACAGCACACAAAAAAATCCCAACACCTCCTTCTCACATGCATTCCTACTCTATTCAAAGCTAAAATGTTGAAGAGTATTTTCTATAAACCATGGGCCAAGACATGTTTAATAAAGAGAACTTTTTGAATTCAATGTGAATCTGTCTCAGTTAAGAACCAAAAATACTCACTTTATAGACCATCTGGGAACACTTCCCAATTCCAAATTTAGGGTCCAGTAACAAGTCCTACAAATAGTCTTTGTGTATGAACACTTACTCTTCCTGCATTGAGTTTCACTGAACTGGAGCCAATATGACTTCGCACATGAAGGAAGCTAAGCGGGGCATCAGAAACCTGGCATGGCTAAATGCCGTAGTCGGAGGCATCCAACCACTCCAATTCTCACCCTTTCTCTACATCCACTCTTCCCCCGCTATTGTGGATGCTTATCTGCTCTAAAATATGGGGGGCAGGGTGTGTATGCGTGTGCACGCACGTGTGTTAAGAACGCTCTTTAAAAAACATCAAAGCTGAAAACCTTATGGTTTGAGGATCTGTTGAAAAATAACATTTGGCTGCTAAAGTAAAGGCTATTAAAAAGATAAAAGGTAATCAACGTATCATTTGCTTCCCATCCCGCTACTGTATCAACTCTCAAACACTCTCAGAAATAAAAATAAAAATTATTCCATTTTTCTGCTTGCTTAGGAATAAAGCATCTTTGCATTAACTTTAAAATATTGGCAAAAAATTACTAGGAATAATGCAAAAGTAATTTAATTGCAGGGGAAGTTATAAAGAACCCTTTTAGGGTGCACCAAACTTAAGTCCTGACAAACTGAGACTTAACACTTCACCAAGTTTTTTCTTCTTCCTGAAGAAGAAAATTGTTTTGAATACATATAAAGTTGTTACTCTCCTCAGAGCAAGCCCCAAGTGTGTTTAATGGTTTTGCTAAATATGATTGAAAGAAAACCATGCCTGAGGGAAATGATCCTTTGCTGGATATGTATAAGGGTTGAAAGAGCTTGGTCAATGAGTGACCATGGCATATGAATCTAAAACTAATCTCAAAGAGCCTGAGGGTACCCAAAGCTAACGTAGTCAAGTAGTCATTTTTTCATGTGCTCTGAGCTAAATACACTGTCTATAAAAGACTCCCTGAACACCTCAAAGCAAGTGTTTTGTTTTTCTCATATTAAAAAAGAAAAGTTTTAAACAATATATTGCAGGGAGTGCATAAGAGCAAACTAAAAATAATTATGTAATAGAACAAGCAGTCTCTTAGTTGTCACTAAAATAAGACTCAGTTCTTAAAGTTGTGGAGGAAAAAGTCCATCTAAGCAAAACTAATTTCCATGAGCCTACTTCAGAGCTTAAATCTGTAGGATCCAATCCTTTGTTGCTGGTTATCCACAGATGGTTTAGAATCACCAAAAAACAAAGAAAAGCAGTTCTGAAAGATCATCACAGCTATTTTTCCGATCCCTAATTAATCGATGTTCCAGATAGTCATTCAAATTTTTAAACAGTTTTCTTAATCAAATTGAATCTTTGCATCCCCATTACTAATTGCCCCAGTCATGCAGAGAAGAAAAAGGATATTTGAAAGACACGTTTTCAGTGGGATACAACCTTATAAATTTACCTGGGAATCCCGCAGTAATTACTGCTGTGCTGGAGTTCACCATGCCTTCTGTGATCACCTCTGGCAAGCAAAATAGCCTCTTCGGCCTCCCAAAATACCCCAGGATTTTTCACCTCATTCTTAGGACTCCATCATATTCATTTTATAGAAGGATTCAGGGATGAGGAATGCCAGTTACCTTCTCATGACCTCATATTGGAATTTCTATCCTATTCAGTTATTAAGGTCCAGCCCTGGAATAACTGGGAAATTAACTCTATAGAAAATAAACAGCTGTACAAAAAGCATTAGTAAATAACATGGATCACTTCCCCTTCTCCTTCCTCTCTCAGCGAGGATCCAGTTCTCTCCCTAATATCGGAGAGAGAGGGAGACCATATTAACTGAAGCCACAAAAATGCCGTTCCGGTCAGGTGTTGGTAGAGAAATACCAATGTCATCTCAGATCCACCCAGCTCAGAACATCCGAGGGAGTGATCTGTCAGCTTGTGGTCCTGATTCACTGCATTGAATCTGTGGGTCCCACCACCAGTCAGCTCCAGCAACACCATACTCCCACCACCCCCTAACCTTGGCCCTCTCCTCTCAAACGAGAGAGATGGGTAAGGGACTGCTGCTCTCTTGTCTCACCAGTCTTTGAAGTTGCAGAATGCCACTTCAAAATATATACCAATCTTTACAAAACTAAAGAAAGCTTTTTTTTTTTTTAAATAACTATATTACCTAAAATCCTAGGAAACATACAGAACTGATTTTTTGAGTACGCTATGGTAACGAACAAGTCCAGTTACATTTCACAATAAAGCTGCACAAGACAGAACTGCTCCATAAACAAGGGCAAGGGATGGGGCGAGAAAATCACTGAAAAATATTAAGTCCCCTGAGCACCACGGGATGTGCAATTTTCATTGTGCTCTGAGACGTACTTGTGTGGCCTTGTTGCTTCTATTGATCACTGTAGGTCTTTCCTAATAGAGTTACAAGACATTTTCAGTTGCAGACTTGGAAACCTGTGGGAAATGGGATCCAATCATCTGGCTGCTGTGTTTCTGTAAGGCCAGCTCTGTCTTGTTGCTACTGCTCTGTTGGGCTTTAAACACAGTACCAGCACATCTTCGGCTGAGAAGCAGGGAACAGAGATTGTGCCAGCACAGGTTATGAATTTCTGTGAAGCAAGAATCAAACATTTCTGGACATTTAATAAGAAAATTAACTGAAATTTGTATTTCTCTTTGTTACAGAACTGCACTTCTTATTTCCAGCAGGGTTGTGAGTGCAGGAAGAAAGTAGGAAGCATTAAAAGGTATTTTGTGCTCCTTTACCACGCCAATAGGTACAGTAATGAACAGAGAGTATTTTTAATGTTATGCTGAGGTAGAAGGTATTTGAAGTAGTCACAAATCTCAGTGAAAATAAATGTTACTTTAAGCAAGAAACCCAAGGCACAGGGAATCTCAGTAAGAACCTGCATTCTGAGTTCCTACTTGCGTCAAAATAAACAAAAGACGTTTGTGTTTTGCTTATCAAAGCTGCAATAAAAGATAATTAAAAAAGGGGAAACGTACATTTGAAAAATTTCTACTGAAAACATTACATAAACCAGTTACCTAGACCAATCTATTACTTAAACTAAAGAAAGCTTAATAAAATATTTCAAAAACCACTTTCCTCATGTAACATTAGTAATGGCAATCTATGTCGTTCAAGATGCTTATCTATTTAAAAAAAAAAAGTCTAGGTAAAATTTAAGACAAAGCCTGATCCAGTAAGCTGTGGACAAATTTCAGCATATGCTGACATGCCATGAAGTTATGCACTACAACACCTTGCAGAATCAGGCCCATCGCTGCTCTCCCAAGCCTTTTTGAAGCAAGGACTCCTGCAGGTTCAGGGACTTTAGCTCAGGACTCAAGGCACAGAGCAGTCTAATTGGGTTGCAAACATGAGAGGAGGTTAAAGGGACTCAGCTACATGCACAATTATGTTTATGGACTTACTGAAATTAAAAAAATATGATCAAAATGCCTCATGGTAGGATTTCTCTTCTTGACAAGAACACGTCACTAACCACAAGGACAAAACGCAGGTTCATCACTGAAAAGTAGTAAAGTGGATTTGTCCCCCCCAGGTTTCTGTTCTGTCCCCTCCTGTGATGTACACCTTTCATCACATCAGCATGACAGTGCTGAGATTAGTGGCACCCTGAAACAGCTAAAACACTTCTGTGCTTGATTTCATAGTTAAGATTTCTTTACCATCACAGTATAGACATAAATATTGCATCACGGTCTGGAGATCCTTCCCAGGAAACAACACAATGCATGCAAATATATCTGCCTATAAGCTGAAAAGTGTACTTGATTACATCACCGTAACTAAATGATTACTCTGACTTCGGTGAAGTTCGCCGAGATGCTAGGAAACAGAGTTCCTGTGGTATGCATTGCGCTCTGCAAGACGTTATCTAAAGAGACTGTACAAGCAAGAGAGTGGGGGGGGGGGGAAGCATCAGTCCAAACTGAAAGAGAATGAAACACAGCACAAAAGTACATATGAACATTTAACAGCCCAAAGAGGATGATATGGTCCGTGAAGACCTGCCCTCATAACCTCAGGAAATACAAATCAATCTGTGTTTCATCAGCTGAAACTTGAACTTCTAGATAGTAGCTCTACACTCTTCCCCCGCCTTCTTCAAAAACTCCTCCTTGAACTGATTTACACTATTTGCTTCTACTGCTGACTTCGGCAGTTTGTTCCAGACCGTATTTCAACTACCCTTTGTGTAAAACTGTTCTGTCTGAATATATCGGAGTCCCTAAATTCTGGTACACATATTGGAGTGGTTACAGAAGTAATTTTAGTGTGGCTGGCAGCTGGCCTAACTCGTGCTCTGATCTCTCCTCCCCTCCCTCAACCAAACAGTTAAAACTTTGCCATCAAAGTCAGGGCTGCTACAAAGGGAGCCTGCTCCAGCCAAGTGCCCAGAGGGACACCGCTTGGACCTGTCATGTATCGGCAGGACACCGTGGCCGAAGCAGCCTTCCCAACCCTTAGAAGGGGACCAAAGTACTGAAGAGCAAAGAGTAACCAAATAGAGAGGAGCAGGATTCTACATCCTACTATGTCAAACAAATTGATCCTATTCACAGACCCTTTACCTGCTTTGCACAAATATTTTCACAGGTAACTGTTAGGAAAGGGGAAAAGGAAAGGGGAAAAAACAAAAAGAGAAGGGATTTTAAAGAAACAAACCTCTACCACAGCATTTTACATGGTCATCTTGAAAACTTGACAGAGTCATCTAGGCAGAAATCAGCAGCAATACAATGTCATTCCACATTCAGAGTGAATAATGAATATTGGAAGCTATATTTATAGCAAATATTTGGCAAACTGTCCATATAGATTTGTGAAAACTGAACTTTATTCATTTTTTTTGAATTTTGAATGAAAAAGGGGACTAAATTTGTTGAAATCTCAACTGCAGCTGTAGCTTGGCAATTAAATATCTGGAAAGAAAAGGGAGAATAAACAGCAGCTTCCAGATCTTGAATAAATTGTCAGTTGATTTTAAAAGAAAAATACAGGATTCTTAATTTTGACTTCTGAGGATCTGCATTTTCTAAAAGATGATTATTTGCAAACGTCTTTTTAAATCCACTCTTGTGCATGAACTAAGGTTAGGAAAGAGGCAGACAATCTATCAAGTGTGCCGTAAACTTTTAAATGAAGATGACTTATTTTTCCCAGTCAGAACAACTTTCATCAGGAATATTTTTGGAAATTCAGAAAATCTCTTTGATGTCAGGAAAAATGTTTCTCACATTCTTTTGAAGCAGACAAAAGGTCAATGTTAATTGCAATATGTTGTAAATCATATAGATTACTTTCAAGAAAATATTTAAGGGAGATATCTTATATGTGACATTCATTCTTTAGCCAGCCAGACATGGATGATGTTTAATTTATAAAGAATTAAAAGGAGGGAAGTTTCTTGCAAAATACAGAATTTAATGAAACTCTTCTGTTTTGTTACCAATTCACAGATATCATCTTTTCTTATTTATGGAGAGAAGTGTATTAATCATCACATGCAGAGCTGCAAATTCAGCAGAAACATAAATTATCAGCCCTAAAACTCAAATTCTTTCAAAGGATCTGTAAAGCTAAAAGTTTTGAATAGCTTGGATAGAACAAATGGACAAGAAAAGATAATGCATCTTTTGAAAAACAAACTTGCAAAGATGTTATGCTCAATTACTCTGACAAAAGATTTGGAAACCAACAATATCCCCTGTGGAATACCACTGCTAAACTAGAATGCTAAATCAAAAGCTCAAAGTTAAGCAAGAATAATATAGCATAAGCCACATTAAACGCGTGCCATCCTTAAAGCTAGAACCCACTTGGATATTTATTAAATAACTACTACTACTTTCACAGAGGGGGGAGGGAAGAAGAAAAGCTCCAACTAGGTGTGAATGTAATAAAAGTACCACTCTGGATATCACAGAGAGGAATGGTGGGACTGGGCAGGCTGCATCCCCGACTGCAAGTCCTCTGGTGACCAGCCAGAGAGTTAAAAGGTTGTTTTATAGTCTAAACAAAACTTCAGAGAGCAGTCTTTCAGGCTTATCTTTACAGGCAGCAAAAAACTCTACTAGAACCTGAGGCAGGGAGGGAGCTGTGTTTGGAAGGTTTTTAGAAGATGAAGTAGCATAGCTCTGGCTGTCATGCTGGTGGCCAACAGAAGGCTACTGTGTACAAACGAGAACTTCTGGCAAGCTACTGGAAAAAGGTGCTGCAGGAACCTCAGCAATGCCATGTTGCAATGGTATTTTCCAGCCTGACGGAGGAAAACAGGCTTGTTTTATTTTCATGGAAGCTGCACAAGGAGCAGGGTTTATGTGCAAGCAAAAAGCTTCCATCTGCCGGAAGAAACAGGGATATGTCCAACCACCTACTGTGGGATCAGGGCAAGGAAACTGCTCAGGAGAGATGGTTTCCAGACAGCTGACGTTATCAGGAGTGTTCATCATTGCATCGCTGTAGATGTTTGGGAAGCCGCTGCATTTGGGACACATCTACCCCGACGCTGATGTTGAGTAACAAGGAATGGAATGTGGGCTGTTTCTGAGGGACGGGAACAACGTTGCCAGAAAAGCACTAAGAATACAAGTCCAATTTAGGCCAGTCAGTTCTCATTATCTTCACTGAGATGGCAAGTCCATAATTTTGGCTGTACAGAAAAAAGGGATCATCTTTCTGAATTACAGGCCTAACATACAACACTGCTGCATGCCGGGGTCTGGAAGGGCCTCAGTACGTAGTAGGTGGATATTAGAGTTCTTGTGTTCCTGTACTAGGACATAACTGATAGGGCTACCTACATACACAAGTAAAAGAACTAGGAAAATTTAGGTTAATTGTGGTATCATTTTAATTTACCTGTCCCAGATGTTTCCCCTGAATATCCGAGATCTGTGCCCCAGATAACAGAGGTGCCATGGAATCAGCTTTGCTACACTTCTTGTTCTCCAGACAGATATGCCAGTCAGCGGGGAATCATTATTCATCTGGAAAAGGATGAATTTGTTGATTGATGTTAAAAGCTAATAGGGAAGCTGAAAGGACAACAAGCAAGGAGAAATACAGGGTACAGAACTGTGGTTTTAAAGTTAATTTTTTTTCCCCATCAGATAATGCTGTATATGAAATAATAATGGTGCTAACTAAAACATTAGTTACTGCTTGATGCACTTTACATCTTTCTGTAAACCTCTTATTGACACTAGCAGAATCTCCTGTGAATAAGGGAGAATAATGTCCTACATTGATATCTGGCGTATGTAATGTGTTTATATAATCCAGTCCTCTCCATGGAATTAATTTGATCTGTCTGGTTTGGAGCATGTACTGCTGGTTACCCGTGCTCCCTGTGTGCTTTTATTTCTCAAAGATGCAGCTTGTTCTGGTTTTTGGCATCTTGGCCTGTTATTGACTAGGCGTAAGAGCAAAGACGTAGTAATGGCGGTCTACTGACAATCACTGCTGCTAATCTAGGGCTGTGTTCATGTGGGATGCAAACAACAGGCACTCATCCTTCAATTTATGAACACCGAACTTCAAATTGACAGGTAGTTGTTAGAGAACTTTCACTTCTAAATTATTAAGTAAAAGAGAAAGAAAGAGAAAAAAGGCTAAGAAATTAGAGACAGTTACTGGATTACTCCAGTGAACATTATTGATTGACAAATCCAATCCCAAAAAATCAGAATTAAAATTAACTGCACTTACTGCATCAATCAGTCACATTGCAGAGTTTGAAAGTACGACATGAAAGATGAACGAATGCTATGAAAGATAAAGGCAAAATATAATTATAATATAAAAATATTTGCAAGTTACATTTTATACAAGAGTAACACATCCTTGCAAGTTCGAAAACTTTACATCACCCAGAGGGAGTAAGTACTTTCCTTAAAACTTTTTCAAAAAGTTCTAATGCAAGAGATATAGCCATCAATCAAAATCAAATTAAAAGGGTTTATGGCAAATGACTCAAAGCAATACAATTTTATTTTTCTGAAGAGATTTATTTACACAGTGAGATTAAAAACATCTCAGATTTATGCATCCACTCTAGGAACATGAATTTCCTAGGTTTTAAACCTTTAATGCAATAACCTTTACCCTGGTTTGAGATAAGCCTATGTCAGCATTTGTAAAGTAGGGTCTTTCTAGCTTTTTAGTCCAGTGTAATAAACCACTTCCTCCTCCTGTGTTAAATGACAACTTTTATTCCTTTAAAGCTTCTTTCCTTTAGTCCAGCATTTGCATTCTGTTTTCCTCCTCTTCCATAATTCTACCTTCAGATCTAGAGCAATTCCAGGAAACTTTCCCAAGAGATTCCTCTAAGCAAAACAAGAATATTTCTCTGGAAACACATTGAGGGCTAAAAGGCTCATCTGGAGGAAAACGGGTGGTAGCACTGCCTGGGATTACACTGGAGACTTAAAAGACCCAGAGCTTTACTTTCTCTGCTAGCACAAAGCAGGGTGCATTCATCCAAGGAAGAGTGCTATTCCAAAGGACAAATTTGCGATATTCATACGCACATGGAACAACACATGCGCACAAAAGCACGTTTTCTTTGCTGGCTTCTGTCATTA
Source organism: Aramus guarauna (assembly GCA_013400195.1). Lineage (NCBI taxonomy): Eukaryota > Metazoa > Chordata > Aves > Gruiformes > Aramidae > Aramus > Aramus guarauna. Next base: position 1,941,612 of record VXBL01005506.1, on the reverse strand, counting down.
CGACTGTCTTCCTGGATTTCATAATCGGTACAACAAAATCACAATCCTAAATAGCCATCTGATTTACCTCCAGCTTTCAATTAACTTCATTTTTTCCAGACTTTGACCCACAATTTTCGCTTAAGAGTAGCATGAGAAGTCTCACATTTGTTGTTCCTTCTTCTCCTTTTCATAAAGTGCATTACCAGTAAGTTACAAAGAGGCTAGAGACGGCTAGATCGGAGTAATACAGAAAGGACTCATGTAATATGTCCACACATTTTTAAAATTCTACATTTGCTCAAGACTGGTAAGCTGTTGAGCTGTGCTCCGTGCTCTTCTACAAATAAAGCAGACATCCAAAACACAGAAAGAATACCTTATTCTTCACAACACATCTTATGCATTGTGGTGGTTTCCCTCTAAAAACATGAGAGGAGAAATTATTAGCAGGGCACTAATAGGGACATGCTCAGTTAGTAACGCACAAAGCTCATTTACTTCATCAGGCCACGCCATACACCGATACCTGCTTCGCACATCTCCGTAATCACAACGACAACGAGCAGGACTACTTCATGCTTGCTATGAAGCTTTCTGGATCACTGGAGATGATTTTCAGAGTCTTGCTGCACAGATTCTGCCAATTTGTGTTCAGGCGCTTTTGAAGACTGGAACAAGTAGCCGAGCAAGCACCTGGCATAGGAGGCAAGTCCAAGAGCCCAGGCTGCACAGTACCTATAACAAAGGTACAAGTAATTAATAAACTAAATTTCTTATAATTTACTGTTGTGCAAAATAAGTTAATTGAGTAACCAAAGCTGCTGACATAACAGTAGCCAAACGAGAGCTAGACTTGTTAAAAACTTGTCAGAAGTTTACTCCTGATCCTTGATTAATTTTCTTACTCATCCTATTTTGTCTCCTTTCAAACAAACCAAGTTCTTGTGATGCAGCAATAAAATAAAACATGTAACAAAGGTGCCCAAGTACAGCCTCAGGCACCACGCAGCTGTCCAGGCAGGATGTGGCATTTGGCCCATGTCCCATCCCCGCTGACCCTTTTTATCCAGGGCAATAGGAGTATCGGGGACAACCAGCAGCAGCCCTCTGCTCTCAGGTGCTGGTTTTCTCTGCCACCTCCTGTGTCACAGCCCTGCGTTTGTGCAGAACTAGCAGGCTGTGCACAAATATTACACATGGACATGTGCCGCGCAAACCTACTGCTCCTGTGAGGGTATAAGCACAGCGGTACTTCACCAGCTCAGTATTTATATCTGAGGATGTACAACAAAATACTGCTGTTTCCAGAACGTACTGGATTTTGAAAGCGCTGATCAGCTGTCCTAAGCATGCCCTACATTAACAGGTGTTGCTGGGGGTACTGTGCATGAAAGGATGGATCTAATGAACACACAATAAGCATTTCTGCAACAGGTGAGGGACAACGGGGTGTGGCGATACTCCAAGATCAAAAGAATGGCCCAGTTGGCAATAAAGGTTGACCATTACAGTCCAAATAATTCAATTTACAACACTGCAAATCTACTAGTGCAGAATATAATATCATCGTGACTGCCTCTATCCTAACCCACTGATGACCTCAGGGAATTTTCAAGAATATTACTTGTATTTTCTGTCTTTTCATCCCTAATGTATACAGGCAGACTTAGCTATGTCTGCAACAAGAGAAGCCATTATGTCTCAAGAAAAAAAAAAAAAAAAGACCACTCCCATTATCTGAATGCCAAATTCCATATATTCAGTTCACCAGTATCCCACGCTAGCCTTTCAGCTAAGCTACTAAATGAGATGGGCTCAGATCTCTAAAATTACTAGGATAGAAGCAGCATTTTTGTCAACTGCAGCATGAAACTACAGCAAGAAAAACACAGCTGACATGCTAAAATATGAAAAACTGACATTATACTTAAGGTGTTTCTAAGATAGAATATTACATTTATTATTGTGAATAAATTCACAGATTTACCATGCATCAGACATTAGGCTTTATTTTTCTGTATAAAATAAATATAGCTGGAGTATAAGATTATGACTTCACTATTATTTTGTAAAACCATTTAATTTAAACAGAGATGCCTATTCGCCTGATACCATAAAACTGAAAACAGAACCATCAAATTATTGTACAATACAAGCACATTGTACATGAGGACAACATAGGTAGACTTTCTTGTGAAACTGCTGGGTTTTATCACTGTTTAATGATTTGTTGCACTATTTATAGGATAAACAATAAATCTAACATGATTCATCATATTAGCCAATAAATCATGAGACAAATCATTAGGCAGAGTGATAAAATCAAGTGTTCTAGAAATAAGTTAATCTATGATGCCAATGCCTAATCTAAACAGTTGCTTAAAACCCCTATTTACTAATCATTTTTACATAAAGAAAGACTGATGATTACATAGATTAAATGTGTACTTATTCCTAAAAGCAGTAGATAATCACATGTTCTGTGCTGATCTGTTTAGAAAGAAAGAAAAAAAAAAAGATTAAAAAAAACCCACTGTGAAAAAAAGTAACGTCATTTCAATTGTATTTGTATTTTTGTGAAGAGCTGTCCACACCATTTTTGAGTCTGCCTTAGATTTTGGTGAAGAAATAGTTAATTAAAAGCATGCTGCAAGGTTGCTGAATAGATATTATCTTTAGCTATGAATTCCATAATATCCTAATTAACAATTTCATTAAGACTTGATGGCTGGTTCTAATGCTTCTTCGTTCTTCAGTCTGAATATAACCCTGTAGTCTTTCTCATTTGTGACAACTGTGTTTATAGCTTCTCTACCCATAGAGCTTCGTGGCACTTTGAATTATGCTCAAGAGTATATGGGCATCACGTCACATTTGTGTGCCTGATATCATACATGACTAGCTGCGCTCCAGCCAGGGTCCTTAATGTACATTCTACAGATGGACTACCCTCTGAATGCTTAGCCAGATATTAAGTTAAATCTTTTTGGAGTCAAGCTTATTTCACATCAGTTATACAAACATATTGGTTCCTTTAAAAGGACAAATGCACTGAGAGTAAGACAGGGAATCTAGGTCGGAAATCTAGGAAAATCATTTTAAATTTTAGTTTAGCCTTTAAATTTGAAAATCTCTTCTTTGGGAATTATTGTTATCTGTAGAGGGCTTGTTTTCATTTACTTTATCCCAAAGAGAGGTAGCTGAGCAATATTTATCAAGAAGTAAGCAAGCAGCATAGTTGGCTTAACCATGAAAGAAACATAAACAGCAAGGCAACCTCCTTCCCTCTCACTTTCTGTTTTGTATTAAAATGCAACAAACCTGACAAGATAGCGAGAAACCAACATGATATTTTCTAGTTCAGGATTTTTCCTCAAAAAAGGAAAAAAACCCAAACCAGTTAACATTCATATGCCACTACCTGTCTGTCTATCTATTTATCACATTGGGACTATGTCAGACATACTGTACCTTCTCGATAAGGCTAATTTGGAGAGCAAGGTATTTTCCTCTAACTGAAAGAATATGTTTGAGTAACAAAATCATCTGCAATTAGGGCTGTGACCAACTGTTTACTTGTCACACAGAGTCAGGTGAACAAACCCCTCCAGCTCACACAGTACGTTGGGGAAGAAAAAGGAGGGGCAAGCCTGGCGCTGGGCGGGCGGCTGTGTCAGAGAGGCTGAAGGCAGCAGAGGGGATACTGTTGGGTTTGGTGTTTTCTTGCTTTTTATCTCAATCCATACAGCGTCTTTTGCAGAAGATGTCTGAGAGACAACTAGAGAAGTGATAGCTCTATGCAGTATAGGTGGGGATCATTTGCTTGTATCTTTGTTTAGTTTATAATGCGCAGACATCCCACAGATATAAAATGTAATAACCAGGAGCACACCAGCATCATATGCCTGCAGTCCCTTGTTATTCTTTTAGAACCTGCTTATCTTTCACTTCACTTTTTCCTGATGACACTTAAGGTCAGATTTTTAAAGGCACTTAGATGCCTCAATTTATTGAAATCAATGGGAGCTAGGTGCTTAAACATCTTTGAAGAACTAGCCCTTTAATGTTTATTAACAATGCCTCAGATGAGGGTACATCCCAGAAAACATAATAATTGCCTTCCTTTATTAACTGTGGTGTGTCGAGATAAGATAGAATCAAGTCCTCAGACTCATCTCCTCTCAATGATTTCCTAAATGAGATCAGTTCCCACTTACATCCTGAATGACCAAGGGTGACTAAATCAGAGCAATGAAGTACATTTACGTCCTTGAAACTCAAATCATCTTGCAGACACTTCTCCCAGTGTTGCTGATTCGCATATTATCAAGTCTCAAAATGTTTGGTGTTTTTCTTCAACACTCAGGTATAATCATTTTAACTACAAGAGAATATCACCTTTTTCTCTTTAAGTAAAAATGAAGCTTTTTTTTTCCTTTGGGAACTTAGACTCTCACATACTAACTATGGAACTGCAGATAAACCAGGATTATTTCCTGCCTCATGTTTTTTTTCCTGCATACTTTTAGCTTTGAGGATTCACATATACCTTGTTCATCAATGCACGGCACAAAGCAGAGGGGCCTCCAAGCCAGCCACAATGTGCAGGATGCATCTAGCATCTTTGGGCAGAAAAATTAAAAGCCCAGGAAAAAACCAATTCTAATAGAGGCCTTTGGATGACTGGTAGGGAGAAGTAAGGAAGAGAAAGGATGGGGCTGTTTTCCTGATAGACCTTCAGCATTAATGGAGAATCTTCTCACCCCTTTGAACGAGCTTTGGATCAAGCCCTAAGCTGAACCTCCTAAGGCTCAAGCTAGTACATCCCAGCATTTCCCTTGTTCCTGGAGAGGCAGATCTCCATCAGTAGTTGCTTCTACCTCTTCCTTAACTAGGGACGCTCTTGGTTACTGTATTATTAGTGGTAACCTTTCTCCATTTTTGTCTCCTACAAGCTTAGCAGCCACATGTTCTCATCTAGAAAATCTCTACTGAGTTTTATGTACCTTGTGTATCAACCAAGAGGTGTCCATACTTTCAAGAGAAAGATATGCTGATGCCTTTAAACTCATTTAAATCTATTTTTTGCTGCTACGACTCTTTCAGTGCTGTCTCTTTATTTTACTCTTCCTTTTCACTGAAAATTTCTTTCTCCAGCTTCCCCCCATTTTTTCGTATTTCTCCTTCTTCCATTCATTTCTCTCCAGCTGTCCCCACAAATTTCTCTCTCTCCTGTTCTTTCAGTTCTGCTTTTCATTTTCTCTACTGCAAACTAGTTGATCAGCATTAGACACAGCAAGTGGCAATCACCACAGGTAAGACAGAAACCAAAATTTTAAGTCACTATGCCAAATCAATGTTCAAATCCATTTGAAAATGTGATTGATGAGAAACTCTGAGGGTTTCTATCCTCTCCTCAGGCATCTTCTCATTCTACTTTCTGCTATCCCCATGCACTTTCTTCTTCTCACAGGGAAGATGCCAGAGGGAACAGAAATAAGCTGTCAGTAACAAGTCCCCCAACTACTCCAGTCCGACCAGATAACTTCATATCAGGATCGGCAATGAGGGCTTGACCCAGAGCACGTCTGCTCGTTCCCTCCTCTCCTTCCTCCCAACCCAGCTGGTGTCCTACAAAGGAACTCTCACACATGACAATAGCTCTGTTCCTTTACCTTGATTTTTTTGGCTGCCCATAGAGATGGACCAACAGACGTCCACTCTGAGCACTGAGCATTGTATATGAATACACCATGAGATGTATTTAAAGCATTACTAGCTGTCAGAACAGTGAAGGGTTTCAGTTCAGACTGAACTTACCGCAAGAGACTCTCTCAACTTTTCACACCACTTGCCTGTAACCTCCAACACAAGACATTTTGGGGGTTTTTAATGTTTATTTTTAGCCTAATTTTCTTTCCTCTTTGAATCTATTCAGCTGATTTCCTGGAAGTCTCACTCTGAACCTGCGATATGGGAAACATGAGGATTATTTTTTAATCAGTCCAGAACTGCTGGGGAGAAGATTGGATTCATGTTCCGTTTCTGCAGAAGCAGGTGACTCCTGGTCACGCCACCTCTCCAGAATAACTGTTTCTAAAGCCTGCTAAATCAACATTAACACTCTTCTGTTTAATAACAGCATAAAGCACAGCCCTTGCGTGCATTTAATTCGAGCCGTGCAATCTACATAAAGCACACAGAACAGCACGGCACTGAAAGAAACCCACTCATTTTCTCAATAAATTGAAGACTGACTGGACAGGCACTTCTTAAAAATTAAATTTTTGAGGGATTACGATCAGCAAAACTACCCCAACAGTCATTCACAGATAAACTGATAATGTTCCAAGTACCTGCCCTACCCAAGATGTCTGCTGAAGTCAGGCACTCTGTGCCGGTTTATATGCAGGACCAGGGCTATTTCATACATTAGCACTGATACGGTTTTTTCCTGCCACTATTCAACCCAGATGTTTTCAAAGTGATAATCAGGTCATGTGGGAACTGCATGGCTAAAATACTGAGTAGCACTGAAACTGTATTTCTGTAAGTTTCCGTATATCTAGATTTTAAGGTCAGGGATTAAGGGGTTCTTATCTAAACCATCCAAAATTCTTTCTAAAGTAGTACTGCAAAAACATTTTACAGTGAATTACTTTTTAAAACATATTTTAAACAGAAACACATCGCCATATTTTCTGTGGGCTTGAAAGCTTATGTTAAGTTTCCAAATAAGTCAATTCTATAAAGATAACATCTTTTTTAAAAAAAAAAGTGTTGCAAGCTAATACTGTACATAACAAATAAGCCTTAATTAAAATTTAAATTGAAATCTGTATTGGCTAATCACTCCTGAACGGGAAATATTTTAAGGCAAGATTTTCAAAAGCGCTCTGGTCAAATGTTTAGGTACTTAGTAGCTATAATTAGGGTAAAAATGTCAAAGTCTTCCCTTCACCAAAGTATAAGCAGAATTTACTAAAGTGCTTGATGTCCATCTGTTCCTACTGTGACATTTACAACTGAATTTCTACCCAAGCTTAGCACCCGAAATGCTGAAGTCCTCTGGGAATCTGGATGTGTTTTAACAAACAGTATCTGAGTACAGGTAGAATCTCTGCTGTTTCAAAATCTAGTTCCAGCTGTGGATGACGGACTATGCTGAAAATCTGTCCCGTAACCATTAGCATTACAGTGCCACATTTCTTTTCCTTTGCCCAGTTGTTCTGAGGGATGCTGTAGTGCATGTAATACTTGCATTAATATACAAATTGTATTTTTTTTATTCAATCCACATACAACTAATTTTCTGATTACCTTGTTACGTATCTGACAACTATTCTACATACAGAAACACTCAAATCGCTTAGGCCACACATGAAAGTCAGCTTCAGATGATGACTGAATGAAAATCATCCCAAGAGATCGGTGTACAGTCAGATTTGCTGACCCATTAGCCTCTTCATTACTGATGGAGGTAAATAGCTGTAAGAATATTAACAATGAGACTTGAGGCAGTCATAAAGACCTACCTAAGGTGATCTGAGATATCA
>VXBL01005506.1:1826574-1926574 GCA_013400195.1 Aramus guarauna | reverse complement strand
TGCTGTCTGGGACTATCCCACAAACCAGACCAACTTCATAAAGAAGAATCTAAACAAACCCCTTAATGTGCTGAAAGCTCTAACCCCAAACAGATGGGATGCCATTACTAAAAGGCAGGTCCTTAAAATCTATCATCATTATAAAAAGCTTGGACATTGTTAAACCTGGGATGCTGTGTGCCCAGCTGGATTAATTAATACCCACTACTCATTGACCTTTCACTGAGAATGTGGACAATCATTCCCCCAAAGACAGATGATTCTCTCACTTGCCTTACATTGATGATGCATACAAAGCCTTTTGATGCAAAAAAAAGGGAGGGGGGGGGGGAATCTAAGTAGTGTACGATCCCAGCTCATGTAATGTTTTCTTCTACATTAAAGCAAATTCCATAGTGTATTCCAAAAACTGTGTGTCACTAAGATCTCAGTGCAAAATTCAGAACACCAGCTCATCAGTCACCTCTAGTCACTCAATAATATCCCAGATTCTCCACAGATGTACATGCATGCAGCTCTGCTGGCTTCATCAAAATTCACTAAGATACGATGACTTTTCTTTAGCACAAAGTATGACTAGTGTTTTACAAAACATAAACTGTTCACATATACTTTGTATTCCTGTTATGTTCAAAAATCGTTGCACAGTTTATTTTATTTGTTGTGTTAGACAAGAAATAATCTGGTGTTGAACTTTTTACCACATGGAATCTCTACAGCGTTGTTCTTCAGTGAACTGTAGTAGTCATTATCTAGCAGCACACACTGAAGGGTGAAAAAGGAACCTATCCAAGTCAAACTGCAGGAGATGCAGAAGTTGGAATTAGCCCAGGACACCAGGGCTAATTTCCACTATCCTATAATAAGTACATGAGAACTTTAATGACCACAAATGGTCAAAATCCCAGTGTCATGTCTTGCCCGACTGAATGCTGACAGCTCCAGCAAAGCCATCCATTAACACCATGCTGGTGTACTCAGTATTGACACTGAAGGCAGAGTACTGCCCACCAGAAAAAGGAAAAGAAAGCTGTGTTTTCTTTTGCTGCCTCTCCTAAACAGTGATTTATTTCCTATGACCCTGAACCTGAAATAACAGGCTAAAGAGATAGGCTACGTACAAAGGCATTGAACGAGCAAAGAACTTGAGCACATGCTTAATTTTAAGTATCATAGTAGCTGCATTGAACTCAATACCAAAACCAAAATAAAATGAGTGGCTATGGTAGGTAAGACTCCTTGGGAAGAAAGTGTATAAGTGCTACTTACCTTATTTATACTTCCCCAGCTTCCACTAATTTATGGCTCAGGAATTTTCTGATCCAGAGATGGCATGTTTTTATTTAATAGCTTTGGATGGATTCTCCTTCCATGAACTTGTTTGGTTTGTTTTGCTTTTGAATCTATGTCAACTTTCAGCATCCTTAACGGCCTCTGAAATAGAGTTCCACGACTTATTTAATATCTCAATGGCNNNNCACGTCTTATTTAATATCCCGATGGGGGGGGGGGGGGAGTTTCATTTGTTTTGAACTGCCCTATTAGTTTCACTTGATGCTCAGTTCTCACATGTGAAGAGGGTACAGTCATTTTCCACTTACCTTTTTCATGTCTTTCCCAGTCCTGTAGATCTCTATCATATTCTCCATCAGTTGATTCTTCTCCAGACTGAAGACAGTAACATATCTTTTATCACATAGAAGCTGCTCCATAAGTCTGATCACCTTTGTCAGTCTTACGTATCCGCTCTGAAACAGGCGCATGAGAATTACACATAGCACTGAAGAAGCAGAGTGTAGCACGGCTCTGCAAAGGCATGTTTTCCAATTTATCTTCTATTTCTTTCCTAATAATTCCTAACTCAGCTTGGGGTTGTTTGGGGGGTTTTTTGTTGGTTTTTGGGGTTTTTTTTCTTTGTTCTCCTGGACACTAGCTGACAAATTCAACTGAAGTTATTCGCAAAGTCCATTGTCAGATCCCCACAACAACAATCAACACTGATTAAGTCAACTTATGAAAGAAAGCCATGATATCTGGGATACTTCTGGTCCTGTTAAAAGACACTGCCTGATACTTATCGCACAGCTGCTTATTAGTCTCTATTAGTAATACAGTTCTACCAGCTCAGCTGCAGCACTGTCTATGATTGTCTAACCTGCTATTACAGGTAAGATCTCAAATATTCTTCAAATCACCTGGGAAAGAACTAAGGCTATACATGTGTTACAGAGAAGATAATCTGAATACAACAGAGCTTGTTCTATGGCCATCAATGTCAAAAAAATCTGTAAAATCTTTGTAACTGGAAAGGGTTTCTGAAAAGGAAAGAATGAACATCATGTTTGGTTCCTCACAATCAAGACCAGATTCCAAGCACTGAAGAAAAAAAAAATCTGCAAGCTAAATAAATAGATTCAGGATTCAACAAAACAAAGGAAAAAAATGGCAACATGGCTTTCCATAATCCAAATCATGAAACCATAAACCCCAAAGTGCTCTAATAATTAGTAAAAGTAATTTATTCAATGAATTACAACAATCTCCCTGCCCCCTCCCCCAGATTCGTTTATAGTCCACAAGCACTTGCTTGTCGACAGCAACATGTAAAGACCAGTTAAGACGGGGCAGAGAAAGGAGGAGACAGGTCTTTTCAAGACTCATGAAGATAATGCTTATATGCTGTAGCTGAATCCCGTTTGGAAACTATTCACAAGAATAAAGGTAAAGAACAGATATTCCATACATATATATTTATAGAACGTTAAGATATAGACACAAAATACAAAACAAAAAGGCTGACAATCTTCAGGACAGATGGCTGGTTCCTACATTTTTGCCAGGATATGGCTTCCTCTCTTCAATTATGACTAGATTTGTCAAGTTCTGATTATGTATTGATACAAAATTGTTCCATCCAATCACATAACCAAAACTATGCTACTAATAAGCAATAATTACATTAAAATAACTACAAACTATTCCTGCTATAAAACTTCATGCATCTCTACGTATATTTTCTGAAATGTAAAAGCAAGTCAGAGGAGTAGGGTGGGAATGTGTCTTTCTATATATGTATTATATATGCACTACACACAGAGCCTTGTTTTGAAAAGAGCCAAAGTATGATACAAATACAAACAGATTTTAAGTAAAAAATAATATAAAAATTTTCCAAAGCCAAAATGCAAACATATACACCATGCAGTTTCAGTAATAAATTGGAAATTAAGTGACATGAAAAATAGTATAGTTCCTTGGGCTGCCACTAATTCCACTGACAGCCTCTCCACCTATTGATTATATAGAAGTCTAGATAGTTAAGTACTATTTCCTTTTCTTCATGCTACATAAAAGCAGCAACTACATAAGTTCTCAAAATGGACCTAATCCTTCTCTCACAGTTAAATTATTTTCTATCTTAGCAGAAACATATTTAGGCAACAACAAGGCAGTTTTGAAAAATCTGCAAAGAAACATATAATTGGAACTCAAATAAATTACTTTGGTGTAGGGGATACCACAGGAGAACCGAATGGTGGAAGTTTTTCTGAAGCTAAGTCACAAAATGACTAGAAGGCAAGAGTACATAGCTGGCATGTATTCTTTCCATGTGAATTTTGTCCTGCATTGTATCAGGAAAGCAAATGATAGGATTTTTTAATTCTGTGTTTCACTGCCCTTCTGAACGCATTCTTCATATTCGATTGCACCATCTGGTTGGCAATTTGCCTGTACGTCCTTCCTGCTTTCTCAGAAACTAAGTGCGGATGTGCTTAGGGAAGAAACGGGAGACATTGCCACTCAAAGAGTTGCCTGCCTGCACCATCCTAATTCTGCCATTCCCATTCTTGCCCCTTTTTCTCCTGTTCTGTCATCAAGTTTCTTACTTCTGAGCATCCCTGTGGCCCTGTACTGGTTACTTTCAGTCATGGTGATATCAAATGTTTAAATTTCAAATAGCTTTTTAAAGAAATGTTTCCATGTATTCCTTCTGCAAATTAAGGAGCTTTTGGGTTTATTTATGGTTGTTTTATTTAAGGTGTACTGCACCATTGTATTTTTTAATGCATGTTGTTGTGTCCTGTCACCTGCTGCTTCCTCTCTCTTTCTCACCCTGTTTTAACTACTTGTATTTTGTAGTAAGTCCATGTTTTGAGAACTTATTTTTCCACGCATTTTTCATTTTTGTGTTATTTATAAGGTTTTGTCTCAGAAACACTAGCTGTTCAATATAAGGAAAACATTCTGATAATGCACCCAGGTATTTCATTTTTTTTGTTAACATCTATTTATGTCATAAAAAGGTATCAGCAAAATAATGGCACTGCTTCCGCTACAGCATTCCTTTAACCATGGAGAGTCATGAGACACCATGGGAGATGAGATGCTATTTCCCAGTTCCTAGCAGCAGCTGGAGGGCTTTGTACAACTGAGGACCTCAGACTAGGACTACGTGTACTTGAAGCAAATCTAGCTCACAGTTCACAGTCTCTCTCCAACAGACCTGGGGAGAGCCCAGGTAATACTTTCCCTTGTCTTAGGCTTGCCCTATTAGAGGCAATAACATTTTCCAAATATATCAAAGGTGAATGGGAGATATCCAGGACTCCCACTTATTCAGAGAGTAAAGTACGGTGTGTACATATTTGTTGCCATCTGTGTGGGTCATATATGGGCAAATAAATCTTTTCTTCCCACGGAGGTCAAGAGCACTGCAGGACTTTGCTCTCAGAAACCACAGATATTAGAGAACACTGCTGATGAACATATTTGTGAAGACCAAGATGCACAGATTTTGCTGAAATATCTGTGTTTTCTTACCCAGTAATTGCACATCTGGAAAGACTTCTCCAGACTAGCAAGAGGCTATTTAAAGGCTTAAGGTTAAATCCATAAGAAGTCTTAGATAGGAGACAAGCACTAGTACAAAATTCAGATCCTTCAAAATCTCAGTTCAGTTAGCACCTAATCCCATAGTTTATGGGCTATGACTGCCAACGTCACAGCCATCAATGGTTCTTTCACAGAGAGCTCCTTACATACCTAAAGGTTTACTTTTGGGCATGCCTAGAAGCGCTCACTCTTTGCGGTGCTGATAACCTCAATGCTCTGGTCAAACCTTAATCCCCGCTGGATTCACAAGTATTCCTCTGCCTACCACATTGCCTAGGACAGATGTTCATCATCTATTTAATTTGGTTCCTTACAAAATACGGAGCCGGAAGGTGGGATGGTAGCATACCATGGTGTTTTGCGCTCCTACAAAAGACATCCAAGATATCCCTACCTTAGTGACTAACTAGCACCGATCGTACATTTTGTATACATTGATCAACAAATCATCCTTCTCCCTGCAGCCTCCATTTCTTTCCACCTTCTCTTCAAGTATTGCAATAAAAATTACAACCCACAAGTTGTAAATAGAACTGGTTCATTCCGTTTAGATAACTGGAAGAACGTGGTGCTCTGTGAGCAATTTATGAAGCTGGCTTCAGTATGTGTAGGGAAATCCCTGAGACTCACACACCTCAGCAAAGCTAGATTTTTTTCTCCTTTCCTCACAAATGTCTCCTTTGACCTCAACTTTACACATAATATTTTTACGTCTCTGCACATCTCCAAATCTCCCAGCTCTCCCGCAGAGCCAAACTCTGCCATTATGCTCTAACTGCTGGCTGGCTCAGAGGCAGTCTCTTCTTATTTCTGAGCTATTTATGAGTTAATTGGGTGCCACAATGTTTGCTGAGTATTTTTCTAAATGGTGCTCTGTTACTCTGACATTAATAATCATGACAATTGGCAATTTTTTATGGGAAATGCCCCGGTTTTCCATTAAGAGGCTTTTGGTTATGCCAAAGCAGTTCACCTGGCAACAACGGATATGTTGAACTCTGTTCCGTACAGTCACGCCTGTGAAAGCTCCTGTAATACTGAAGGAATGTCAGTATTTTCAACAGGATGCAACATATATATTTATATTCGCAGAGCTTATAAAATAAATGTAGAGAACCCTTAAAAACATTCTGAGTACAAAACAACAGTTTTCAGCATTAAAAACACAAGTATTTACCACAGTTAAGATACCCGTAGTGTCTTAAATAGAACCATTATTCTACATTCCAACTATTGAGACATACTGCAGTATCCAATATGCCAGAGCACTGTAACTGTTAGTAAATGATGACTTTTTAATGGGAAACCCTGTACATGTTAAAAATATGATACTCTCCCTAATCCTATGTAACTAAAGATATCTTATGCAGATCATGAAGATTTAGAAACCTCTGAAAAACAGATGTGCCAAGCAACCCACTAAAAGCAAGCATATATTGAATTTATTTATTAATTTATACAGTGCCCATCTCAAAGCAGACTCTGGAATCCTGTACAGAATAAACAAAAATTAAACCAAACTGGGCTCAGAGCCAAGAGAAATCAGCCGTACCAATAAAAGTGGGGGAGGGTGAAAGAAAACTATTCTAAAAAGATATATACACGTCTCTGGATGCTGTGCTATCTTACTGGACACGTCACAATATCAATACTGGAAGTAACAGAATTACAATTTACAGCAAGGATAGAAATATTCGAGGGGGAAAAAAGAGAGTAATTATGACAGACTTAATTTACAGCTATTGAAAGCCACAGTACAGAGGCAATTACAGTGGAGGAAACACAAACTGTGTGAATTTTGAATGAAGATTGAGTATATATACTGTCACGCAACACCTATAAGATTTCAGCTCTAACTATTGATCATATTGCATTTTACTCTTTGTTTGCAATATGCAAATAATAAGAAAACATCGCAAATACCATGTGAGGGCTTTCTGGTGGGTATTCCCTCAAATATATGAACTCTTATTCTATCACTGTCCTCCTTCCCATATTTTATTTATAACACATCAGGGTTTTTAGTCCTTTTTAAAATTTTGATGACTTAGATGAATAATGATGAGGTAGCTGCCTAAATACAGAGCTACTACGAAGAAATGCCTCTGAGATCCAGAGAGAGAAGACAATGAAGAAGCACGTTTTATTTTCAAAAAGGCACAAAGACCAGGCCACACAATTAAAATGGCTTTTGGCTGTGTATCCTCCCCTGATTTTGACTCTTTTTCAATTATTATGTTATTTTACCCATATCACTGGGGCTGAGCTTTACAACCACTTTTTTCCTGACATTCACTCTCTCAGGACAGCCCAGTATCAGCCCTTTTTGTGACACACAGAATTTTACACGTTTATTCACTGAAGACATTTTCAGTGACTCCCCCTGCTCTCCAACTCACCTACTCAGTTTTTCAGAGTCTCTGCCAAAACAATCTTCTCCTTATGAAACTAATGACAACTTTAGCAACAGGTTCAGATTCCCTCACCATAGAACAAGATTTCAAAATCAGGTTTAACACCCGAATCCTGATCACAGAAAATCATAAAACTTTTTCTTCATCACTTAGTGCTTTTGAGCTATTTATGAATAGGTGAAGTTTTACTCAATGCAAGTGGTACAGTAATACTACCAAAAATATCAGTGCTACTGACACGGAGCCCTAGAGAAAATCTGAACACAGCTGAGACATGAAAAAAGGTATATGCTACAAATAGTTGCAAAGGATGGATAGTAATCAATAATGTGTGGGCCTAACTCAGTTAATTCATTTATGAATTGCATATAATATTAATACACTGAGAAACATTATTCTGGAAAAAAGAAAATTGCTTAAAATACATAATTTTAAAAATACTGTTTTCAATGTCTTTCTACTTCATTTAGCATTTTGAAAATTGCTAGCTAAATTCTGTAACAATATCACAAGTTTAATTAATCTCTTACAAATATAATATAAAGGAACAGGGTATCTCAGCTATCTTCTTAGTATTTATTATAAAAATATATTTCAAATTATTGGATTAATTCAAAATCCTTGACATTATTGCACAAAGCCTTCAGAATTAACATTATATCTGGTTTAAAATATATATATATCTTTATCTAAATATTTCAAACACTAAGTTTGCTTCCTTATTTACACCTGAGGTTTTCAGGAGAGGAAGCTTCCCCTTATGCCTCTCCAGGTAGGCACCTGCATATTCAGGAGAAGCATAGACAAGTGTTCATACACACGCACAAACCATTTTTCCAGGGAAAGTTTAGCAGAACACGTCTAACTCCTATGATTAAAAAACATTTTCCCTTTCATTTTGCTAGGAATCTCTTATCGATTTAGATCATAGCTGAATCAGCTTTATCAGAGATGAAGCTGTTCTTACCTCTAATTATAACACACGGTTTTCATTTGCCCTTTACTCTAAGTAACTATAATAGATCAGGACACAATTGTCTCTCCCGGTTGTTTACCTCCAGATGATTACCATTTTCTGAAAGTTTCAGCCAAAACAGCTTGTTCCAAAACACAGCAAAGAGAATACAGGCTGCTTTGCCAGGGTTACTAAATTCTGGCAACTCATTCCTTTAAAGGCTTTTGTGCTCCCAAATTTGAGGGCAAAGGTACAAAAAACAGAGGCAGGGAGGGAAGCTGGAATTGTAAAAGAGGGAAAGTAATGAAGGAAAGGGTCTGAGAGACAACCCTCTTCAATAAATTAAGTTAGGCAAGTCCAAAACTGGAGAAGAAAAAGAAAAAAAGAAACCCCCAAAATGTACCAAACCAATTCTCCAATACTTTGTATCAACTTACAGAGCTATAGCACGGAGCTCCAGCAATGCTCTCACAAAATCATGGCATCCCTTAGGTTGGAAGTGACCTTGGTGGGTCTCCAATCCAATCTCTTGCTCAAAGCAGGATCAACCCAGGATTCAGATCAGGTTTCTCAGGACTTTGTTCACTTGGGTCTTGAAAACCTCCAAAAGCTGGAGAGTACACAGCCTCTCTGGCCCTCTGTCCCAAAGCATAATTACCCTCTTAGTGAATTGATTTTTCCCTGTATCCAGGCAGATTCTCTCTCTCCAGTTCCAATTTGAGCATTACCTTTGTCCTGCCACTGTGGACCTCAGTGTGTCCTCGGTCACCTCCTCTTTTGTCTTGGAAGGTTTGGAAACAATGCCAGTCTCAGACAAGCTGCCATGAGGAAAATAAGGACATTAAAACTGGATTACCACAGAGACTGAGAGCAGGAATTAAATGAGATAAAGTGCAGTGGGAGCACTGGTAAACAGCTTGGATGGAAACAGAGGGAATGAGCATGGGAATTGGGAGTAACACAAATTCTGTAACTTATGTGTTCCGGAAACTTTGGGCTACAGATGCACTTTTGACCACATTTATAAGCAGACAGTCTGAGTGCAGTGCCTCATCCTGGGCAAGGAAATGCAATGGAAATTTTAGATTTAATTGGATGCGTACCACAACTTCTTACATTAAAAATCAGAGATACTAGCAGTTCCTCATTTCACAGAAATACTGTGATAAATTAATATTTGTGATGCATGATGAACACCACAGGAAAGTTCACAAAGAAGGGTTAATGTCTTGAAAGCAGAATGTGAATAGGGTACAGTAAATATGGCCTGAGATCACACCTTAACTAAGGAAGGCAAAAAGAATGAATAACTTCTCACTCAACAGTATTTATTTCTATGTGCTAAGGGAGGTTTGGTCCCACAGAAACGAACAGTGCTCTGATCATGTAGTTAGCATTGTATCACTGTAAATACAGACAAGGGAGATAAATTAAAGCTACTAACTTAATTCTTACCTTAATTAGGTATTTACTAACTTCACAATTTTAAGATGTTCTTTTAATGCAGTTTTCTGGATGCAATAATAAACGTGTACCTATTTCACTGATTTTGATGCAAGAGAACAACTGATAAATTAGAAGCATGCAGTCATGAAAAGCCAATGGCATGCCACCTGTGATGACTGCTGTGGTATTTGCCATAGTTTACAGGTCTGAACTGTTATTTATTAACATTAATTTCCAAATGTGCAACCATTTCTTTCAGGCACTTTCTGAGGTCAGCTATTGTACAAGTAGCTTAAACCCTGTTTTCATATGGAGCCTGTTCAAAACCTCATTACTGAAAATGGGAACAGTTCAACCGATGTGGATTGAAATCAATGGATTTTGCAAGAACATCCATATTTCTGAATGCATAAGCTACAACTCAGCTAGGTACTTAGGTATGTGCATACTAATTGCATACTGATATTCCTTTTGATATCACTGAGATTACCAATGTTCTTGAAATGAATCATACACATATCTCTAATGCCGAGTAAGAGCTCACACTAAACTTAAAGGAGGGACAGGGAAGATCAGGAATATGATAAGAAACAGATAAGGAACAGGCAATGCAAACAGAAGAAAGGATAGAGAAGAGTATTAGTCAACGGTCAGGGAAAGTGGGCAAGAACACATATTCATGATGCACATAAAGCCTATAGAAAGTTTTTCATTCTCTTTTCCCCCAAAGATTCAGCAAGAATTTTTGTGCTCCTAGAACTTGCAGCTCAGTGACACATGGGATCTCGCCTTTTACGCAACATATTTAGAATAATTCCGTATCAGATTACACTCCTGAATGAAGTTCAAAGGATCTGAGATTTGTCTATTGCTTGTTTGGTACAGAAGAATAGTACACCATTTAACTCATGTTCTTTACTAGAAAATATCATGGGAAAGTGAGTTCTAGTTTATACAGCTGCCTATGCATAAATACAACTGAATTAATTTCGACCAACGATGTAGCAAATGCATCAATATAATCCATTGTATAAATGTTGGGACCAAGCCTGCAAAACCTCATTCATGTGAATGATCCCACCAATACAGTCTAGATTAAAGGATACACATAAAACCCCAGCAGAGTAAGGGTTTTAAGCTCATCATTTTAGAGAGAGATAATGTTCATATAGACATCCAAACTTCTGGGGCACTCATTAGAACCAAAGTGCAAAGCTCGTCAGGTTTGACCATTAACATACTGGCACATAACACTCTGAAGTAATCAACATCTTTTTCAGAATTATATGAACATCCCTGCGTATACCCCAGCTTCTTAAAATTTTCAAACCTTTCCAGCATTTGATTTACTACTTTTCTGGGGTTTATCAACTGCTTTTAGTTTCTTGGCATACTCCCAAACTCATCTGGGTAGTAGCATGAACCTGGTGATCTTGGCATCTAGAATTCTCTCTTAAAAAGTCAAATACTTTTCTTACTGTCACGATCAGCTCAAGCTTTCAATACACAGAATTTTTCTCTCCTGTGGTGTGTACACACACACAGAGAAATAACCATTCTCTCAGCCCAGCACACACACAGATCACCTGATTGCATTTTGTTTGCTGTGTCACACTTACCTTCACTGTTTTAAAACCAATGTTTCCTATATACAATGGTAATTGGATATGGCCTTCAACAGCCTCTCAAGAACACAATTATTTGATATAATGATATCTGAGAATTAGCAAGACACCGTATCACCTTGTTTATCCATAAGTAACAGGGTATGATGAATGAGAAAACCTGATCCTAGCTAATGCCTTTCTGACCACCAAAATTCACTAAATGGATGATCCTAATTGCTTCCTAGTGCTCCTGAAATACCGTATTCACAAAACTTTCCTCATATAATCTATATAGATAGTCCCATTTAAAAATAAAATCCATCTGTGTACGCTTCAGGCCTTACTTTAATGAAATTCTACCCTTATTGTAGATATGGCCACACAGAAACCATGGAAGCGACATTACAGACCGGGATTTTCACTTATGGAAAATGCTGTTTTAAGGAAAACCTGACATTTTACTAAAGTGATCAACCTTGAACTTATTGATAGGTAATAACACTAATCTCTCCTTTGCCAAACCCTGGGGATTGCACAACTGTTTAATCTTGCATAAGTTTTCATTGAACTAATTTTTAGATGATTCAGAATAATCACAAACCTTATTTAACACAGGACACATCTTTGCTCTTTTGCCTTTCTCTGCTACACTTTATTTTGGGGAAAATAAAAAAAATAAAAAAAAGCTTTCCCATCCCAAAATGCAGATGCTATTTGGAGCTAAGATCCATGCTAAAAGGCACTATAAATATTAATTTATTAATTGCTTTACCTGACAGAGAAACTAAATATCTTGAGGTTTCCCAATCTTGATGAGATCTTCCATGCCCCGTGGTCAGTTACCAAAACAAACTCAGGGTAAATCGCAGTTTGCACTAGTGGTGCACAGTCACAGAAGCACCGGTTTTCATGAAGCTGGGTCATGTTGGTAAGTCTGCTGCCCCAGTCCTTTTGCTACTTAACCTGTTCTTCCTTGCCAGGGTGAAGTCTGCTACTCTCCCATGCCTTCAGCACACTTGGAACTACAACTCTGCTGCATAATGAACGTGCCTGCCGCTGCCAAGGTTCGGAAAACATTTGGGCACAGGTGTCGGTTCCCTGTCAGCCTCCAGGGCCAATAAATGGAATCTCTGCAATGTAAAATGAGACAATACATTCACAAAGTCATTATGTTTTCCCAGAACATGCTAAGCTCCAAAATAAATGCATTTCAAGCCTTATAACACCCCCGTATTCATAAGGCTCATTACTGTTTTTAATTTTGCTTGCTGCTTATTTACTGTTTACTTCTCTTCCTTTACTGCCCTGGTGAAATTGCTGTTAACTGATACCCCAAACAAAAAGAGACAAAAAAAGGAACACAATTCCAGAAATGCTTGGTCCCTAACTAATCCCACCATAGACTCACTGCTGCCAAGATGGCACCGCATTCAAAGGTTAAAAGAACTTCTTCCAAATTTCTGTATCCTCTTTAATCTCTCTTGTCAATCTTTTAAAGTGGCTTTTTGGCAGTGAAAGTAGCCATCTCTATCCTGTGACAAAATACTTTCGACAGAAGAGATGACCTTACAAGCAAAATTATGGTGTCTCTCTAATGACTGCAGCTGTCTTAGCATGATTTTCATAGAAACAAAGTCCCTTTGAAGAATGAGAAATACTACAACTTTTCCCTACAAAAAAATTTCAGTCCCCCAAACAGCAGGAGAATCAGCAGACTCTCGCACATTAGCTTTTCAGGGAGTCTTCCCCACAATTCTTTAGTGAGTTTTGAATAGCATTCCCCAGGGATACACAGTCCCACTCCCCACACGTGGCACAGGCGCTTCACTTGGGTTTGTTGTTGTTAATGAATCGTATTCGACTTACACAAAAAATCTCTGCTGTCCCTGGAAAATCCCACTGAATGTCCCCCTCAAGCTGCTTGCTTACCCAGTACCACCTGTACCTGCCCTCCATCGATACTGGAACCAGCTTACATCTCTCTGGCTACACAGATGCCAGCTTTGCTCTCTCAGAACACTTCAACAAACCCAGGCTGTTCTATGCATAATTTCATGCGGTTGAACCCCCATATCTTAGGTTGGCTTAAAAACTGCTTGTCTAGGCAAAGTTATCTGCAAATTCTCATAGGCATTTGTGCATGCTGCATTGTGAAACTATGCTTTTAATGTTTGCCTTCATTTCAGTTCAGAGTCATTCTACTGCACGATATTGCAAAAAACCCTCTATGACTGGCAAAATTATGCAGTAAAACAAGTACAATCAGCTGATAACAATAAAGAATGGTGCACGATTGTTCATTTCCTTAGCAAGAAAACAATCAATTTAGCAAAGCAACAAAATCAATGAAATATCAGCCATTCCCCAGCCACTGCTTGCTTTCTCCCATCTGAACTCTGGATCCTTTCATTCTGTGATGGCATAAATGACAACAGGAAGATTGGAAACAATGGTCACGGTGCTCCTTCACCTTTCTCTCTGGAGCAAGACCAGCAGAGAGGATTTCTAAGGGTAAAGGCATAGAGAAAACATACACTCCACTGTTTCAAGGAAATTTAAATTTGAACAGCACACAACTGACTGGGGTTTGATACTGAATTTATCCACAGACAGTGGGGGAAAAAAGAACTCTGTGCTGTACCGGGCAGCAGTCTGAGACAATTAGCAGAACTCACAAAACTTTGTATAGCATATGAAATAATAATTGACTGCTGAGCTATGATAGCATTTTTAGCTTTGTGAGTAAAGACATTAAGTTGCAAAATTTCTTTTGCCAGAGAAAAATACCCTATCGAATCCATAACGCTATATATTTAATAAAGAGACGTGTAAGTACTTACACAATCCACGTGTGGGCAGAAATCTACAGGCCTAGTACATCTTTAATACAATAAACATCTTGGTATAATTTGTTAGGTTGGCTCTTAAAATAGAGATATATCTATTGAGAGTTATGACACACTTTTGTATTTGAGATGCCCCAGGATTTTTACACCCTGATATTCATCAGTTACTTTTCCAATCTGCACTGCTGTCACACCATAATTATCAATCCTTATTTTTTATTGTTAATACCTGTTATGGATATAATTTAATACAACAGTGATTTATATCAACTTCAAATAAATGGAAATTAATGGAATTTAACTTATCTTAATTTTCTTTTGTTGATGTAAATGAAGATTAAGGTAATAACATATTTTTTAAAAGTTCACCAGTGATATTACTACTAAAACTTTTTTTTTTTCAGTTCTTTCACAATAATTTTCTTTCAAACATCACATCTTTTAGTGATCTTCACTAGCAACTAAATACATTTTAACAATGCCTTGTATCTAAGTATTAATATTGCACTCATTTTTTCAATTGGCTTTTAATTCTGTAGCTTTAAGTGAAAAGTCCTTCAGATTAGCTGACAAAAATAGCAAGCTTTTACAAGATTAACCCATTCCTTCAGAACCTTGCAAATTAGTGAAATATATTCCCTGAGAAATAAAATGCACAGGCCTTTTATGTAAGGCTTGCTATGCAAACTGATTGTTCACAGGGCTTAATCCTGCCTCCATTGAAGCTTATGGAAGTTATTCATCAGCTGCAATGTGATTGTGATACTAGATCACTAATAGTAGTTTTCTAAAACAATTTTTTTTATGAAAAGGTTTGAGCATGTACATTTTTGAAATCCAAGTCAATGCTTTCTATGAAATCTCTGTAATGGTTGTTTATTGACAAAAATGACACACTGCGCTGCTAAGAACAGTCTGGTAGCGTGAGGCAGTGAATGCAATGCTTTTTAACAACACATTTTCAGTTATTACTATAAAATTGTAATTAGATAGTAAATTACAATGTTAATATTCACTTTGAACAAATAAGTGTTTGTAGTTGTAGAACTGGGCATTATTATGGTAGCACAGGGACCTATTCACCAAATAAGACATAGACTTTCTTCATAAAAGTTATTCTATTCTGTAGTTTCTTCTTATGAACTTGCATGAAATGCTAGCTTTTTATGTGCACTATTTGCTGAAGTCATCTTCGACAACATCAAAATCTATATTTCCCTTTGGGGAAATGCCAAAACAAGCATTTTTCTCATCTGGTTCCACTACCTAAAGAATACAAAGAAATGAAAGAATCATTTCTCCCTGTACAGAAAAAAGATTATGTAAATGAAATGACAAATCTAAACTCTGATCAGTTGTACAGGAACTTCAGCATTTTTTTCTCTATTAGAGAAAAAACAGTTACTCTAATAACTTTTACATGATGTACTAAAATATACTACTAATAAATTACACATACATTATGCACATAACATACATTATATATAATATTATAATATTATACTATAGTATACTTGACTATAGATAATAAATATTATTGATATTCCAGGTACAATACATATTAAAACCAGCAAATCCTTGCTTGGTTTCTAATACTTTTATCGAGATTTTTCCCCTATCTTTCCCCCTTTCTAGGAATAGTTCAATTCTGCAGTTGAGGAAGCTATTTTGGAACACATACAAAGTTTTATTCCCCAGTTTGCATACAAGGAAAGATTGAAAATACACTTTATTCATCACGTCAAATAATTTGCAATGTATTTTGCATATCTACTGTTTACAAAAGTTGAAATTTGGTTTTAGAAAAGTGTCTCTGAAAACATGGTAGAACGTGGTTCAGTGATGAACTTTTGCAAATTAGGTTATGGGCGTGGAAAATAAAGTTTTAACTATGATCCCATGATCTCCCAAAAACAGACAAGTGCCATTACAGAGCTTGCTAGCTGTGAAGTAGACGTGCACAGAGATGTCTCATTGCATGTGTGTAATATCTCATAGGAGATGCGTGAGAAAGCAAAGTCTGTATCCCTTTGGAATGTTGAGAATCGCCCCTTTCCAGCATCAGAAAGCTGTCAACCATACCATAACCCCAGCACTTCTGCACAGAAAATTGGCAGGACTGAAACTGGACAAGGCAATTCTCCATTTGGCAAAAAAGAGGGATAAAAGAGTTCTGGGAGAGCTTGATTTTAAAATTTCAGTGATTGATTGACTCTGCTTATAGGTTTAGAGCATTAGAATAAGTCCCAGGAGAGATGGATGAGTGAGCAGAGAGGTAAGGCTGCCAAAAGGTGCATGATAAGTACATTTATCACATGGTTTTGCAATTTATCTTATATGTCTCCAATTTTTCATAGAGCCCCCACTTGTAATCACTATGTGAAAAATTAGGGAGGCATGTGATAAATTAAGTTGTGAATCGTGATTTCTAATAAGTTAATAATTTATCCTGCAATTTAAATTTAACTTCTAATCATACCTAGTCTTTCAGGTCACAAAAGACCAAACAGAGGAAAATATACGAGGATGAGCAAAATGAGAATAACTAAAGACAGAAAATATGTTTTATCAATGTAAATGCACTTTCATAACCTAGTTTCTTGATCCATTGTTTCTGAAATAAATAATTTCAACTGTACAACTGAAAAGATTCCAGAATCGCAAACCACGTCAGAAATTTTGTGGCTAAAATGATGTATCTCTTAAACCAAACTACCTTTAGGTAGTACTATTACATTATCGACCCATTAATCCATTTCCCTGGGACTTAACGCATTCCAAAATGTCTTAGCCATTTCTTTTTTAATATGCCATTCAAAGAACAGTTTTTTCCTTGTTTTAAGCCATCTTAGAGTCCTTAAGAACATATTTTTATATATATTATATATCCATTAATTTTGTTTTTAAAATAACAACACCGGTACTAATTGCACTTTAGTAACCCAGTATGTAACTAAAACTACTGCATCACCAACAAAAAAAAAATAATATATATATATAAGCTAAGTATTTAACTAGTTTGGATAAAATCCATTATTTTCATTAATGGATCTCATTTTTATTTTATTGGGGTTTTTTACTATCAGATTAAAAGTACATTTTTTATTGTTTTTCCTAATGCAGTTCTGTGTGATATGCTCAGAATGAATGGAATAGTTATTGTTTTAATTATTTTTTTCATTTTGTTTTTTATCCTGCTCCCATTCCCATTATTTACTACTTTTAAGATTAGTATCATACCATTTACCGTGTACAGAAGTGCACATACGCTAAACATGCATATACATATGCATAAAAACCTCTATATACACACATGCTTTTAGAAATCTATTATAATTTTAATTCTTTCTGCTGTTGGAAAGAAATATGGTAGATCTAAATAATAAATAGTTACCAAACTGCTATATAAGCTTTAGCAATATTTACAAATTTTAAACTTCCCCATGCTAAATGATTGAGCCAATTTACTCAATGAAGTTAAGTAAACTCACGTTCCAAATTGCGATATAAAGTTGAACTCCATCTGATACTTAAAAGACTGTAAAATATTAAAAACACTTGTTTAAATATTTGGGTCGTGTAAATTCCAGGAGACCTGAGTGTAGAGTTTCCAACATAAATAGTCATAACTGTCATTCTTGCAGGTGAAAGTAATGTGTGGGATGACAGAGAGAAAAATCTTTAGAGCCGGTCTCCACTCTTGATTCCAATGTAATTTCTATGGAAGTGTTGTCACTAACTTCTGTGGAAATATTCAAACATAAGATCTTAAATTATAAGGTGAAATGGATATTAACTAAATTCTTTGCTTAGTGAGGTAGTTTTTTTGTGTAATCTGAAAGTATTGTATAATTTTTCTTTACTGTATCTCCAAAAAGACTGGCTATTAAAAAAAAAAAAAAAAAAAGGATGTCTCTGAGCCTGCAAGTTGCTAGTCTTGTAGACAGTCATCTAATATATAGAGAAAAAAACATCTGTAGGGGGAAAAAAAAATCTCAAATTACTGTCTGCAAGGGCAAAAATCTAGTCTTCAGGAAGGTGCTTATAACTGCACACAAAATATGGAGCAAGGCCAGTTTATACCAATTAAACATTTGATCTGAGTTGCTTATAGTAACTTTCCCTTGACTACAGTTTATCTCTATATTTCTCTCCTCATTGTAACTAATTGAGAACAATACTTCCCATTCCACAAAGGTTAAAAAAAACCCTCTCAGTGAAAGTAAAAGTTATTATTCACAGCTAATAGAATAGTCAGTATCACTAAAGATTAATTACTGCTATTTTGAGGGCTTCTGACAGACCAATAAAATGATGTGCGCTGAGCACATACAAGGAAAACAAAGAATTAAAGATAGTAGAATCAACATATTTACAGGTATTGTGACTCTTTGCATGAAATGGGCAAATAATCTCAATTATACCATTGTTTTCTATGCAACAGATTCATACAAATACTTTTCTGGGCTTAAGTCTCATGAATTGGTGATAGATCTTTACTTACAGTACGCCAGGAATAAACACGCAGGAAAATCCAAATTGTTAATTGCACTTAGAGTTGACCACTTTGATAACTGCGGTGAGTGCACTGTTGCTCAAGCAAACAGAAGCTTTTGCTTTTCCACACGATTTCATCCTGTATCATATTGTACACAGTTGTAACATCACGATATATCATGCTTAGACTTCCAGTATCTGAAATGTGAAAAAGTCCGAGCTGTAGAACTGTTTAAAGACCAGCACTCATCCTGCTAGTTCTGTTGCCAAAAGGCACCATTTCTTTTAGAGCATGGCCATTTTCCTAATAGAGAAGCCAGGCTAGAAACTGAGCCCACCATTTGCTTGCCACAAGGTGTTATCTGGAATTCCTTTCTGAACTCGATAGTAAGCAACTCGACCTCCAAATTTGAACAGTTCTACTTATGAACTCAGCTCACTGCTCATGAATCTTGATTTATTTCTACCCATCTCAACCTACCAAAACATGTATTGTTTATTTGACAGAAAGAATAAGGCAGTTGCTGCCTGTTCCTGTGCTTCTTGGAAGTTGTAAGCAATGCCATCTGGAGCAGACTATTAGTTGGAAGGTTGCCAGAAGGTACTCCATTAGTTTACTAGGGAAAGAGGTCCAGAGTCATGCACAAGATGATGCTTTCTGGAGGCTGTATGGCAACCAATGAAATAAGATCTTATGAAGCCGCAAAAGATCACAATAAATGATGGTAGGATTTTAAAAAACATGCATTACCTTTTTGTCTACTAAAGACAAAGTGACTTTTATGACTGACACTATTTTGGCTAACATTGTGGGCATCTTGAAAATCTCACCCAAAAGACTTTATTGTACACTGTTGACAAAAGTTAGAATAGAAACAATATTTTGAAGCTCAAGTACATCTTTCCTGCTATAAATTGGCAATGGAAACAGGTTTTTTAATATAGTTTGGCAGTAAGAAACCATGATAAGATTTCAACACATAAAAGTGGTTTAAGGAAAAAGGTTGTCAAAGAGGAGAAACCATACATCAGCATCATGCTAATATGGTGAGAGATGCTACAGCAAGGAATAGGTTAAGATGCAGATGATTCAAGTTGCTCTTGCTAAACAAAAAGGGTAATGATCCTTCCATCCTAATTCTGGAGACATAAAACAAAACCCATGTTGACTGCACCTACCTAAAACCCCAGGATGGCTTCAGGTGCTCTTTCTATCCCATTGGAAATCTCATTTCAGAATCTTTGACAAGTTTGTTGTTTTTCAGGGTTTTTTTAGGTGGTTTGTGGGTTTTTTTGGGGTTTGTTTTTTTTTTTTTTTTTAATAGCATCATAATATGCATAGAGTTTCAATCCAGATCTATCTGCAGATCTCTTCCACAATAAAGTTGCTTTTCTGAGGAGTGAGGATTTAGCTTCCACTCATCATCTTATTTCAGCTTGATATATTTATATACAGTCTTTCATTATGTGACCTCATGCTATTTTTCTATACAGTAGAGTGTCCTGGGGGGTTGGTTTTATACCAACTTTGTTATGTACACATATTGCATCTTCATGTTCTACATATTTAATAGCAATTCTCATCTAAGACATACTCATGGCTGAGTTGTTCATTAAGCAATTTTTAAGGAGTTTTATAGCCCCATGAACAATAATTTTTTGTGGAAGCAGACTAAACTGTATGCTGTGATAATTATACCAAACTAATTGTAGGTAAAATTAGCAATGGGTCAGACCAATTTAGTTTCACAAGAAAATATATGCTTTGCTTACACTTTAAATGATCTTTAGAAAATTAATCAAGTAAAACTGAATCTCCTTAAATCAACATACATAATTTCCTGTACGTTTGCTGTGAAACAGGAAGTTTTAGCATTGCTTTGAAAAATGAAACTTACTAAATGTTTTTTTGATTATCATTTCCTTTTAAATTACCAATTAACTTTACCCTAGAGAATCAAACAACATGAGTCTTTTCCACTTTACCGGTACATTAAAATGGTACTCAAACACAGCAGGTAAGAGAGAAACATCGATAATACAAGTATGTTTTTTAAATCTCTTTTACTACCAGCTATAACATCACCCCAATAATGGTCTCTAATATTATGATACTCACATAAAATTTCTTTAGATTTCCTGTTTCTATAGTGATACAAGTTCTCCAGACAACGTAAAGTCCATTGTGGAGCTCTTATATAGATGCTTTTGATGTTTCAAGTATGTCATTCTAGCGGCGTGAAAGAGTTGTGGCTGCTATTTCAGTCGATAGTAGTACAGCCTTACTCCCAAGCTCTGCACCAGAGGTTTAGTTCGCCTCTAAAAGAGTAGATGAGACTGACCTAAAATCCAAGCAGCTGGACTCTACTCTAGTGAAGTAAATTTCACTCATGATGAGCAATACACTCCTCATTTTCCTTGTTTGAGATCATTTCTTGCACCATTCCTTTACTAGTAAGAATTTGTACCGATGTGAAAGGTTTATCATTTATAAATGATATTTTATGACTTTACAGATAACACTTTGGATACTCAGTGATATATAATACATATCACCGGTTGCTAAATAGCTAGAAAACTACTCAATAACTGGCATTTCAATTATTTCAATTGAACAAAAAGAATCACAATTGTTGCAAACCAACACTTCTTTTATTTTCTAGTAAAATTATCCCCAAAAAATTCACTTGAAGATATTATTTCTTCAGCAACCTTACTCTGATTCAAATAATTTCAGATTTTGTAGCATGTAAAATATTGAGCATAAAATAAAGACTAAATGTAGCATATCACATAAAATACTAATACTCACTAATTGTAATACTAAGTATGCATTGGAATGGCTTGAAACAA
The DNA here is from genome assembly GCA_013400195.1 of Aramus guarauna. NCBI lineage: Eukaryota > Metazoa > Chordata > Aves > Gruiformes > Aramidae > Aramus > Aramus guarauna. Next base: position 1,905,063 of record VXBL01005506.1, on the reverse strand, counting down.
CTTTGCCAAAACAAAATGGTTCAAGTCAATTATTTTGATGTAGTGTTCCACCAACATGTTAACTGAAATTGAGTTTTTCCCTGCAACAAAATTATACATTTGAATTTTTCAGTACAAAAGTGATTCCATCAGGTGCTTATGATCAACTATAGCAAACACTAGACTTTTCCTAAACTATTTGAAAGTTACTTCCTTTTTACCTCAAGAATGTAAGGATGAATATAGCAGAATTTGTATGTATTGCTGGCATTAAGTAGTCCTTGCACTTACAAACTGTCTTAGCACAACTGTCTGCATTGTCTTTACTGGTAAAAGTACCAAAAATGTCATACTTACAGTGACCATCTTGCTGAGGATGAAATGGTTCTTGCCTGTTTCATCATGTTTCAGTGAATTCGGATCTACAACTTTTTTGCCATTCATAAAGGACTTGATTCTTTTCTGCAAAAGACATCAAAGCCAATCCAACCTACAATGATTTTTGCTATTTTATGGATGCTTGAATCCTAGTTTATAAAGATTTCTTAGGAAGATAACAAGAGTTGGCTTGTAGGATACTGGACTGGGAGCCAGGAAACTTTATATGACCTTGAGCAAGTCAATTGTCTGCTGAGTGTCTTTGTCTTCCCCCTCATCCCATGAATTTTGAAGAAGAGACTCCTTTTAATGGATAATTCTGGGAGGTGCTCTTTAAAACGTGTGAGTGTCAATGAGGCACACCAGAGACTCAGGTTCATAACAGATTTGTGGTGGTGACTGTCCTCTGGTGAAGAAGTTACATCAGTGGAAGACAGCAGAACCCTTTAGCATGCCCACTCTTACATCTGCCATGACAGAGGAGAAATGGATGGTAGTATTTTGCCTTATGGCAAAAAGCGAGTGCCTCTTCACTGCTACAAATGGAAAGATTGAACACATGGATGTTAACTATTTCTTTCTCATGCTTATTACGGTCTATACGCTCATAATATGGATAACACATCATATCATCTTGTAAGAAAAATGTATCATGGACAAGGAATACATAGACACAGATCCTACACCTCAGAACAGACCACTTAAACTTTAAGGAGCAAAGATGATGTCACAAAGACACACAGCATTTATAAAATCTTTAAACATTAGCTTCAGCAAAGTAGCTACAAGAAATGCCCTCAGAGATAGAAAATCTAAGAAAAATAGTACTGGCATCTAATTACAGCAGTAGAGTTTGCTGCTTTTATCTGTAATTGGACTGTATAGTCTTTCATTCTAATTTACTTTACATCTAAACTGTGATAATCAAGACAAGCAGAACAGAATGGCTTGTAACTGGCTATACCACCGACACCAGTTAATGCCTAATTATAACAACTAAATTAAAGAGGGGACTGTAAAGAGGTTGAGTATCAGTTTGAAGCATTTAATTCTGTGGAAAGAAATAGAGATTTTAAATCCTAAGTAAAAAAAAAAAAAAAAAAATCGATATTATGGCTCATTATATTGGTATTGCTAAACAGATTAATGAAATTAAGTCTTTTGGTTTTTTAAAGAAAAGTTTTATCATGATGTAAAAATGGCTTTTAACAAAAGACCACAGCAAAGAAAATTCACATTCCAGACCAATTTATAAACCAATCTAATCTGGAAAAAACAGTAGGTGGAATTGACTTTCCCAGGATATCTCTGAGGGTTGCAGAACATGTTACATGACTGTAGATTTACTGCAGCATTCTGAAAAAATGTACACACAGTATAAAACAGAAAGAAAATCCAGGATCCCAGGAAACCTTTTGGCGTAAATCTAACTTTTAATTAAAATCTTTTTGAAAGCTCCAAATACAAATTAATTATCTTAGAAAGACAGGTTAACCAAAAAGAATAATGTTTCGTGCCAGAATGCGTGCAAGTAAAAAAAAAAAGGAATTTGGGAATACTCAGCACTGTTGAGCTGTAGCTAGCATAAATTCTAAACATACTGGTTTAGGAATTACAACATAAATTGGTCATCTACATGTTGAACTGACTACATAAGAATTCATCTTCTGGGATTTGAAAAAGGAGCAAGGGGAATAAAAATGGTTGCTGTTAGCGCTCTTGCTAAATTGATCCATAATATTCCAATGGTAGGTGGATAAAGAACTAGTTGGCATTCATGGTGCATGTAGCATGATTTAGTCCATTCAATATCTTTGATAGAAAGCATTAGGAAATATTGAGAAAAATTAAAATATTCACATTGTTAAACTTACAAATTCAGTGAAAGTAGCATCTGCTTTCATATGACAGTCATCATTATTTTGAGTCTTCATCATCTGTAGATGAACCCAGAGTTGGAGACTCTAAAGTTCTAAAATGCTTAACATGCTTATCAGATAGCTCATCTGTCCCTTCTGTAGCAGAAGATGGGGTGGAGAGGCAGATAGAGCAATCCGCTTTTAATCAAATGTAAAATGAGGATAATGGAAATTCTTTTATGAAGTTTTAGGAATATTTGTCTAGTTCCCAGACTAAGTTTCAAACTAAGGCAGAGACCCGGCTCCTTAAGAAAGCAACTGCAACTGCCATTGCGCATCCTTGAGGTGCCACTGACCATGTAACCTTTGGCCAAATTCCACCAAATTTAAAAAACAGTGAAAATCCTCCTCATTTCAGTTCTTACAGGTTTTATGAAATTCAGCATGTTGGAAGGGGAGAATGACTTCTTGGCATCCTCATCATGCATAAACCCGAGGTAATTCTAGCTGGCAAATCAATGCACAAATCAGACCACTAACTTGTGAGTCACTCCAGGTTACTCATGACGCTGTCTACCTAGGAGGGTTCCCATAGGGCTTATTGTCAGTACAGGCACCGTACACACTTGTGTGTGTACAGTGCACAATACAATGCATAGTACGAGGGGGCTCCAATAGCTACACTTTGGTGGTGAGGTGCTTTCTGACTGGAGAAGGATATGCATTCCTGAAATTAAAGGCAATGTAACCACAAATTAACCAATTTCACAGACCAGAAAAGGAAACGTTCTTAGCACTGATGTTTCTGCTAAGCAGGGACTGAACACAAGAAAGGTATCTGATCTTTGGTACTGCCCCAGATTACTAAATCTTGCTTTAAATAGACAAGCAACAGATGAAGCTTCTTAGATTTCTATTATTATAATTATTTACAGACAGATGAGGCCTTTCCATCTTCTTCTGCTTGTACACAAATTACAGAAGTACTGAGATAGAACTCCAAAATTTCACATAGCATGAAAGATAAATGAACAAAAAATGCATACTCCAAAACTATACACCTCAGTTCTGAACCATGGTCTGCATTTTCAAGTTCAAGATGATCTCTACTGCACTGAATTACTATCAACAGAGGAAAAATAATATTCCTACTTGATGGTAACAGAGCCTGCTGAAAAACTACAAATAGTATCAGTGGGTTTTGGTGCTGCAGTAGTAAGACTGAACAATCACACAAAGTGCTATGTCAGAATGGTAAAACTAAAGGGAAAAAATTTCTACTGTGAAGTTAGATGTTCTTTTTTCCTCCTCTTCCCCCCCAATTTCACCTTTGACTGCACCTGCAGAATTCCATATCAAGCACAGATGAAAAGAGTGAATGGAATCTCATCCAAATTTATTAATGAAGATAGTTCCCAGGTGAATGGTAATACTATCCATCTTTTACAGGCAGGCAGATACAACAGTTTAAATTACTGAGAAAGAGTGGTTTAAAGACTCTTCTGGATTAAAGGTTTATTAGATTATGATATAGACCTGGAAGTAAGTGCCAGCCATTTCACACACCTGAAAAAGCAAATGTTAAAGCACTCCCATAAATTTAGTAAGCAACTTCCTTTCTTTTGGGTCCAAACAAAACGAAAAAGATTCACCACTGAACTCTGAAGACTTGAGACATTTACACCAACACCTTCACATTTTAAAAAGTTCATAAACACCCCCCCTATTGCAACCCCAAATTTGAAGATTACGCTGCAGCAACGTAAGGAGCTCGAAGCATTTGTGCTCTCTTCACAAAAAGGTCTGTCCCAGTGAGGATACGTGATTAGATCCTTCTGCTATAACAAACTGCCTAAATTCTTTATCTTGGGGAAACACACAACATAAGTTATTTGAAACTCGCCACCGCTGCACATTACAAGACCTGTGTGCTAGCACAATATCATCTCTGCATGACTTCGAACCCAGAAACAACAGCAGTCACCTGTATGCCCAGTACAAGAGAGGAAGTATAGAGAGTGGGAGACAGGCTTTGGCTGGATACTATCTGTCATGTATGGCAGATGGCCAAATCTCTCATACCTTTATGGCATCTCTACTGACTGGATACTGTTTTTCTTCTCCTGGTGGCTGCTATGAGCTACAAGGGCAAGATAAGCAGCAGCGGCTAGCTCTGCCACCCTGGCTGTGCAGCTCTGCTCTACAGCAGAATGAGCTGTGATGGTCAGTGGTCATCGCTTCAAAGCATGCGAAAAGGGCTTAGGTCCTGCAAAGGCAGACATTGAGTTATAAACAAGCTGTGTCTTCTGTACTGAAGATAATGAAACATCTAAGGAATTCCACCAAGAATTATTTCTTATTAAAAAGAAAAAAACAATCATACATTTCCTTTCTCATTACTGTTTCAGTGCACATCAGAAAAGTGTGGAAGGGAAGGAACAAAAGTCACATCACCTTCCCCCCACCCCATATGTTGCAAATAAATCTGTTGTTTGACCCAAATACCCACTACCCAAACTCTAATATCAGCTGAATATAAACTATTAATTTAATACCACTAGTAAGTAAAACAAATACAAACCAGAAGCACTAAAAAACTCATCATTTGTTTGCAGTTAAACTTTTGCAAACAAGCTACTAATGATTGCCGCCTCAGACTTGTTTCCCCAGTAACACCAAGCATTTTGTGGATGAATTCAGAGACATTTGTTGTCAGCCCAACAGGCCAGTTTGGGGGACAGTCTGCCCCCCACCTGCCCTATGACAAGAAACTGATGGAAACACGCTTTGGAAGTCTTACGACGGGTCTCTTCTGTCACCGAGCAATGCCTGGACCTCAACAGCATTCAGCAATTGTGTGACTGCATTTAGATGTGCGCAAGCAATACAAACTGTATAAAAAAATGCAAATTAACTACCGCACTTCTCACATAAATACAAACTTCCTATTTTCTAGCATCATTCTACCACAACCTCTATTATCAATATATTAATCTTAAAATAATATATCATCAGATAAAATTTAAAATTAACAGAGCTTGACAGATAAGCTATTTTCAGACAATCATACATTTCAGTTAATTGTGTTGGGTAAGCAGCCCACAACTAAACAGAACTGAGCTGCTGTGGGCAGGAAAACACAAGGACTAATGCAGAAGAAAAGTTATATTGCAAAGGATACACGTGGCAAGGTCAAAATTTGAGGAAAAACACACACAATGTGTCCTACAAGGACTTCACTTTTGAGGCCTTGCAGATATATCGGTCTCCCAAGCCCAGAACTGATCACAGGCTCCTATCCAGCCCTAGGACTCTGCTGTTCAGCAATTCATCACTTAAAGCCATGTAGCAGAGGTCTGCTTCCTCAGTGCTGAGCACTAGCTAGCTAGGAATGTGAAACAAAAGCAGTTTCAACCTCATTGCACTGGTGGATCTTAAAGGAATACCTACTGTCCAGACCTTCACCTGCTACGGCAACACTCAGGGTCCAAGCTCTCTGGAAGACTCACAGCTTGAATTCCTGCCTACTTCTGCACATGCAGTATTGGGGATGGTACTCCTAGAGCCATCTCAGTTCCAGTTCTCCTAGGCTTTCCAAAAGCTCCTGAGATCCTACTGTGGACACATCAGAGCACTCTGACCCACTCTAGCTCCATCAGGGGCACAAGTTCCTGTGGGCTGGACTTAGCTAAAATTGGAAGAGACACAATTTAGGACTAAAGACATTCTACTTCTATTGTAACCTGCAGAACAATTTCACAGATTAATCCATAAGATCAAACCAGATATTCCAGCAAGGATCCTGGATACGAGACTATGGGTTTTCAGGAAAAGAAAAGATCTAGGAAACAAGATTACACTAACAGTCCAGATTTTTTGAAGGCGCAGTGCCACTGTATTGCATCTGTGTACCTGCTGAAGAAGGTGACTCTGTTAGAAGGGTATTTCATGGCAGTTGCTGCACATGGCATAGGCAATATTGGTACTGATACGAAGGCGTTCTGTAGAGGACCTTCTGGCAGCCACAGCACAGTTGTACCATCGAGCAGCAAGCAGCTGCAGGAAAAACCTTTCAGAAAACCACAAGTTCATTTACCTTCACTCAGTGGAGGAATTTTTCTGCTATTTTACAAACAGAAAGCCAGATGATGCCACTGTCCAACAATTTTCTCAAGAGATTTTTGATATCAGATGTACCTGTAAGAAGTTTTCCCAAGCAGATATTAGTCTGGATCCACTTTATGTTGTGGAGGGAATTCCAGATACTGCTTTTATTTCTTTTCCTCAACCGAGGTGTCAGCTTTCCTTTTTTTTTTTTTCCCTTCCCTCCCCATGCCCCCAATTTACATGCTTCAAGTAAATATCTTATTCTTAAACTCAGTTTACCTAGGTGTTTTATTATGTCCTTTGAGGTCCTTACTTCAAATTAAACGTCTTAAACAACAATAACGTCAATACTTTGAAATCTCATGAACCATGCAGTAACTTTTGGGAAAACTGTCAGTGAATCTAATGCCATTAATTTAAATCTGTACTGTCCAAATGGTGTACTAGAAGTCACCAGATTAGAACTCAACACATCTAACTTTACCTGCTGAAATGTGCGTCTAGCTTTGACAACCACAAAATTCTAGCTTCTCAGAAATTAGCTGTCATCATCATCTTTCTTTCATTTAACAACTGCTAACTCACCTTCAAACAAGGAAACATCTTTACTTGAACTGTTGTGATTTCTTCTGTGTTCACCAGCATCAAGAAAAAAATATTAAATTATGGCTTAGACTAATGTTACTTTCTGTGATGTATGTTTTTATTCGCTATGATTTCTCACACAATCTATCGTTTATCAAAAATTCACCAGGAAGTTTTGTCTGAAAACATGTTGTCTATAGACAAATATATTTAATTAATTTCCAGAACACACAGATCAGTCTAGGCCTGCTCAGGCTCCCGCAAAATACTTCATTGACTCTAAGCGTGCTCAGAAGGTCAGCACAAGATTTAGCAAATATTCCAACATTTTATTATGTTTGTATCCCTCAAAATCTGGAATTTTCTCAAGTCCTAGGGAAATAAAATAATTCTAGTGATTCAGGAATACTAATGGATAGCTTGCTAGGTCTGAGCAAGAACAAAACAAAATGTATCCTATTACCTTGAAAGGCTTATTCCTATCAGAGAGTGACTTTCATTATAGATCCGTAAAGCAGATCAAAATGGGATTTTATGCGCTTTCTGCAGGAAAAGCTATTACGGACAAATGTTAAATAGAACTAAGGTGTGGTAGCAGAGGTTGACACTGCTATCTATTCAACTCTAAAACACAGGTAAAATAAAATTTTAAATAAATAAATAAGCCCACCACAAAGCCCACCAAATAACAGCTGGCAAGACAAACTTTAAATTCCAACACAATACATATCTAAATACTCACGGTTAGGTAAATTGGGGTGGATCGTGCCAGATATTTTCTCAAGAAACAACATGTTTTTTGTGTGTGTATTATGTAAAACATGCACAGGTAGTATAGAAGAATATAAATTGGTATACATAAAGGTCACTCATGTATCTTTAAACTAGGACATTTCAGTTGAGGTAAAAAATACCAGACTGCAAAGGAGGGGAAAGCCAATGTGAAAAAGAATAAATCACATTTTACTCCCCTATATAATTATAATGTATATACAAAAGTCACACAATTCCCTTTGACACTGCCAATTGCCACAAGCGAAATGACTGGAAAACAACATGCTTTTAATATGTGCAACATAACAACAGAATCCTTCTGACCGCAAAATTTGCAACAAAAATAATTCTGAAAAGGCAGCACATGTGTCATCCATTTAAAAGCGTTAACAAGGTATAGCACAGCCTGACTTGTATTTCCAATCTCTGTTATTAAATATAACCAGAAAATAACAGTAAAAATTAACCTAAAGCTTAACGGCTTATGTAAGAATGCTTTAATAAAAAATGTTACTGAGGTTATTGAACTGTACAATTAAACCCCTCCCACTAAATACTTTTCAGAGTAATTTCCATCTAAAGCTTATTCAGCAAACCAAAATGCCAATGTATTTCTTCAATTTCCACTTCTTTGAACCTGTTAATATATGAATAAAGAAAGATTTATTTGTGTTATTAGCCACATATAACCCTCTTGTCTGAAAAGTAGCTTTAAATACAAAATTTCTGAGATACACATGAACCTACAAAATATCTAGAAGATCGTTTTGATTTTCTTCTGCAAGCTATGTTTGATTTACATCAATTAGATCTTTCACATAAGGTATCATATAACAGGAAGGCTAATAACCCAGAAATAACCTCATTAAAAAAGACAGCATATCGGTCTAAGCAGAATGAACTCTAAGCAGAAAAATTAGTGACCTGGAAAGTAGCAGGAAGAGGTAATAGCAATACAGAGAAAAAATACATTCCCATTAGCTAGTCAAAAGTAGAAATCACCAGCAATAAAGTAAAAATACAATAGAAGCATAAGGAGAACATTTTAAAATATTTTATCTTTTGAAATTCTGTAACATAAAACATATTTCCCCAAACTAAGACACTGTCTAAAATTATGTTATTACTATGAGTTAGTCTGTGTTTTTTCAGATGCTTAAAATGGTCCTTGGCAGAATATTATTAGCAAGTCTAATACATTTATATTAAATTATCAGTGTATGATTCTAGTGTTTATGGATTCATCTATTTTAAGATTAATGGTTAATAATGGCAACTCAAGTTGGATTTACATAGCTACCCCTTGTCTAACATTAGCTGTTTAGATTCAAAGCCTAGAAAAACCTTTTAAAATAATTCTTATTAGTGTATTGACAGTATTTTCAGAAAATGCCCCTTTTTAGTTTTGAGAAATGGTTTCAATATAAAGACACTTTCTCTTAATTTTTTGTTAAATGCTTTGTTAGATATGTAGCTCATCTTAGCTAATCCGGATCAAATTTGCCAGAGTAAATGAGAACAAAAAGTACTTAAATCACCACTGGATCACAAAGTTCATCTTGGTTTTATTTGGCAAACTATCTATAGTTTACTTTAATTTCCAAAGCAAATTAACTCAAATTGAACTAATGGATACTGTGCATAGGAGAGATTTAAGTGATTTTCTCTGATTCTCGGTTTAATAGGTTTAAAATCTGGTGAGAGGAGAAAAAAACAAAAACAAACAAACAAAAACACCAAACAACCCAGCACACATGAAGAAATCTTAATTATAGACAAATCTCCATGCTTTTTTTAATTTTACTTCATAATTTTTAACCCAGAAAAAAAAATATGTTTTTTGACCAAATTATCACTTTTTTTAGACACTCACCGTGATTGCTCATTTTCAGCTCATAACTACAGCAATTTTGTTTCTACTGTGGCCATGTTTCCAGCAGCTGCTGCCATCACCAAAGGCAAAGGATTCAGCTGATGCAGTGACAACCACGATAAAACTGAAAACCAAAACACCAAAAAGGCTATACAGCAAACTATTTTTGGAACAAAGCAATAGGAAAATATAAACTGAAGACGTTCCTAGCTCCTATACTGTTACTTGTACCTTTAAGGCTTTTCAGAACTCATTTTTCTATTATCTACTTACAGGACTCAAGATCAGTCCACTGAGCAAATACTGCACACTCACTGAAATAAATTCTAGTGCATCCACGTTAAAAATCTGTGGAGAGGAAAAGGAAGACAGGCACCAGGAAGGGAGGTAGTCTGCCAAAGGCACACGGGATGTGAACAGGCAAGCAGGAGCACAAGTTACGTACCTCCACTCACATGGGCCACCTCCAACGCCAATGGCCACTGCCACAAATGCTGCTTGGAGGAACAAGTATCAGTCTGGTGAAGTGAACTTGTATACATATCACGGAGGATTTTATTAGAGCTATACAATAAGACATATCAGCAGGCATGGTTTTAAAAATTTATATTTATAATGTTATAAAAGCCAGGATTGCTAACGGTAAAGCATCCTCAGACTTTGAATGTTGACACTTCTAAAACAAAAAAAAGATAACGCCAGGCACGGGCACATTACCAAACAACGATCCTCTCAGAGACAAAAAGCAGAGAGTAACACGGCAAATTTCTTGCTCCTAAAATCAAAGTAAACTCCCAGCCACTGGTTTTGGAAGCATCTGTGAGAAATCTTCTGGCAGATTTGCTCAGGCATCATCAAAAGTTAATGGGAGATGGGCACTTAATTCCCCTTTATGACTTTCAAAAAAGATGTGGCCAGCTACTTTTAATTTATTAGGGAGCAGATTTGCAAAGACTCTTTTATTACAGAGGCAGTAAGGGGAGCTATTTTTCCACAAAATATATGTAAATATGATTTATGAAAGACACAAATATTACTGAAGTGAGGGATAAATTGTTTCAAAACTTTATGTTCATAAAAGCTAGGTAAAAGTACATATTGCTTCAATATTTTTTCTTCTTTCACATGTTGGTATTTCTCCCGGGTAACTAGAAGGCTTATTCTCTGTATTCTGCTCACCTTATACTTGTAAGTACAGTATCTTTAGCAAAGGCATCTGCTATGAAATTACTGAAGGAAGCAAAACTGGAACACATACTATTGCACAGTTACTGATCAGGCTGCTGCTTAAAGAAAAAGTACTACCACTGGAATTAAAATTTGCAAACCTTAAAGGAGAATTTACTTCAGAAACCACAGAGATAGGCATAGAAGTATCATATGTAACTCCTTTCTGAAAGATTTACTCTTTTGCTAAATAAAATGCTTCCTAGGAATAACATTGCAGAAATAAATGTAATTTGAAATCTGTTAAGTGTAAAACAATTTAGATGAAATAGTCCTTTTCCAGTCTGTCTGTCCTCTAGACTAACATGAAAGGAAACAGGTGAAATTTTACTATTAATATCAAATAGCCCACAGGAAGAGAAGTTTAAAAGAGAATACCTTTCTGTCCTGCAAATTACAGTGCATTCTATCAAAATGTCAATGCACTTTCTGACAGCTCTTGGTATCAGCTGTGCACCAAATTCCAACGAGGGACAAGACTGAGCATCTGAGTTCAGATATTCCAAGGGATTTCACTTAAGTACCTAATACCTTTGGAAGTCTCGTTTTAACAACTTGGTCAAAGCTTATCGTAAAAACCTCTTGAATTCATCGCAGCTCCCTTCAATTGAACCAAACATTTATACTTTTAATAGTGATTAGGAGGAAAGCAAATACAAAACTCCTTTATCAATGAGTTGGCTTACATCTACTGGGCTTTATTCTGTAACTCCTATAGCAGAGGTCCCAATGAAACAACCAAGGCTGTTCACATGAATAAAAACTCAACATAAAAAAACCCTAGCTGATAGCATTTTATCTCAAAAAGGCTCTGCTAAACAATAAAAAATTAGCCTTGTGAAATGCTGAAGGCAACCTGATAGATTCATACTAAGAAGTCATTGTTCTAAAACAAAAAAAAAAATTTCACTATTATCTCAAAACTGAAAGTCTTTCAATATATGAACAAAACCCGGGAAGTATTAAAACAAGGAAAGAATTCAAGATAAACCAGAAATGAAGCACGTTCCTGAAAGTCTTTTCTCAATGGGCTAGCATTACACAGCTAAAAACCCAGCATTCTGCTGGGCTTTCAAAACAACCGCAAATGCCAAGGAACCAAACAGTGTTGATTAGAAGAATGTGCCAACTAAAGAGGAAGATGTGAGAACTTCACTTGAAAAAGTTCAGACCTTTGGTTAAAAGGTCACTGAAATGATTCATCACGCTGACCTAGCACAGAACAGGAAGAAAATGAAGATATATTCATTTATACATGGTAAGTGATCCAGTACAGTCTATAAGAACATGTAAAACTAAATACACATAAATATTTGAAAAGAACCACATTGATCTGATACAGCTCTCTGGTATCAGTTTGGCAAAGACCAGTTTTTAGAAAAATACCTCTGGACAATAGAAGTAGCATGTTTCACTACTAGATGCTGTGGCTTGCAAATCAACCCCTAAATGATGAAAAACAAAGGTAACAACTGTAACATGTTGCTGTCTACTAGATTTACTGTGTTAATGTCTACTAGATTTTTCTAGGGGTTCAGTTTTCATTAAGTTCTCTACTTCCCAGAGCTCAGCCTTTTTAGATTATTCTACACCTTCTGGAATCCTCATATTTCTTTTAAAATATCAAATCAAAACAGCACATATATTCTTCAAGAGCAGAGCAATAGTCTTTGGTTAAAGTGGGCTTTGCCTCTTATACTGTTGTGGCAACTGCTACTGAACTGCTTATAAAAAATATTAATAAATAAAGCATTAGTAAGGGCAGATGCAGCTCTGCCTTTCCCGAGGGCTGTGCTGCTGCAATTGCGCCTTATGAATGCATACATCTCAGGGCTGACCAGGGAGCCAGCAGTAAAGCCATTTCCCTCATTTGCTGAAGATATAACATGCAGAAAGATCACGTTTCTGGAACACACAAGTAATGAGAAAGACACAGGTGAGAAGAATCCTGGACTCCAGAAACGGTTTGTCAAGGGGCACACTGCAGCATCGTCAGTAAAAACTAAACAAAATAATTTACATAATCTGCAGATGATCAAGTTCATTTACCAAACCAGGAGGAGAGGAAAACAATGCAAATCAGACCAAAATCTCCTTTTGACAGCATGAGAGAAAAGACTCAGGGCAGGGCGTGCAGAGCAAAACGTGGCGCTACCCAAGGAAGATCAGAGGCTCTTGAGTGCCACCAGTGCAGCTCTCAGGATAGGCAGGACTATCAACATATAAAGAGTATACTAGGGCTTTTAAAAAATACCCAGCAGGAGACATAGAATAAATCCTTTTTCTGGATACACAGAAGACTCCACAATGGTTAGCTGAATGACCAAACTTCCACAGTCAGATTTTAACTTGAGAATTTAATATATGCCGGCCACCCTCAGGCCCTTACCTTCACATTGTATGAGCTCTGAAATAATTAAACTATGACGAACACTTTTCAAAAGCCAGTTAAAAATTTTGAATTGTCCAGTAAACAAGCACATGGCCATTACTTTTCCAGCCAGCACTACGCTTTCACAAGAATTTGTTTTACAGAAGACTACATGAGACTGTTCTCTGTGTTTGCCATACAGAGTAACTGCTATATGTTTACATGAGAAAGAATGCGATATCTCTCTAATAAAAGCACTATGTGCTGTAGCAGTGGCATTAACCTCCCATCACAGTCTCACATAAACCTGTAAAACCTGGAGTCCTAATACGAGGCTCAGTGAAACCACACAGAGTCCTTCCTCTGCTTTCAGCAGCCCCGCCAAGGGGAGCTCTGCCTTGGAGGAGGGAGCCGTGCTCATCCGTAGCAGGAGCTGGCATTCATTTGGGAGCTGGCATTCATCTGGGAGCAGCTTCTGCGGCCGCGCTGGGCTGTGGGCACGGAGGGCAGCGTGCCCCTGGTTAAATCTTGTGCACGAAGGCAACACCTATGTGAGTGCAACAGCTGAGCTTTTGCCCCCAGAGTTTTTTTCACATGTATTTTATCCCATAAAATAAGACTTGATCACCAACCCAAGGTGTTCACATGTCTGCTCTATATATGTATAGCAAAATAGTTCCTTTAAACAAGGCCAAGAGTTGGATTATTAAAAAAAAAAAAAAAGCTTTGCTGACTGATGACAGTAGATGATGGAGCACTTTCTAACTATGACCTGTTACGTCTAAAGAAGATTTAAGAATATTTTTTTCACAATTGGTCAATGAGATATTTGGAATATAGAGGAGGGGAAGAAGAAGGGGTGAAATGGCAACTGGCTAGTATGTCAGACATGACAGTCAAATGTTACCAGAACTCAATCCTGGAGAAATATGGACTTCGCAGTAAAGGTTGCTTAAAACAAAAGCCCATTTATCTGAATACTGAAGACATTTAATCAATTTACATGAAGGATTTCAAAATTAGTCAGACTGTAATGAAGTATGAAATACTGATTAATGAATTTTTGCAATGTTTGATTAGAAACTTAACATGTATGCTAGCACATTTTGCCATCACAGCATTTATAAGCTAATATTTGTTTTTTGAAATTTCCAGAGTGTTAATAGTCTCTGGATTATGGGACTGAGCATGTTTACTATTAACCAAGCATTTTATTTCAAAAGTTAGTTGTGAGAATTTTTAACTTACTAAAAATCTCTTGTTAAATTGAATAATTAACAAAAGGGTACTTTCATATCTGCCTATCCTATCTCATTTCATATGCTAGCCTCTGTACTACAACTTCTTAGATCTTTCTGGTAGCGCACTAAGCAGTCTGAGTAACATCTGTCATTCAGGATCCATTTTCTCATCTCCTACGCAGATTAAGAAACAAGTCAAGTTACATTTAATACTCAATGTATAGTAAGTTTACAGAAATGCAAGTCGTTGACCAGAAATCTTACTGCCCAAAGAGCAACCAAGGAAAAATAGGCCAGTGGTATGCACCATAGTTAGTGGGAATTTTACTAGCGATTTCATAGGGAGCCAAGGACACATGAGAAGCAACAAAATAAATGCTGCTCGAGACCATTTAAGATCACGGCCGAAATAAAGTTTCAGTCAAGTGTCATTAAAATATCCAGCTTTCATATCTGCCATGCCAAGCATACACATACATTTAGATACTTATATGTATGAAGAAATGAGTTGTATGTAAAACAGCCCCTTAAATGAAAAAGTTACTTCTACATATTTGTCTTTATTATTGTTATCTCTTCTCTGATACCAATTAATGAGCTATACTGACATCACTTTTTACCTTTACACAGCAAGTCATCATTAAGGAGACGACCCTGATACTCCTTGCCTTACTGTCATTTTTTGGTTAATTAGCCGAAATGGTCAGTTGTGGGACGCCTAAATGCTAAGTGAGACTTGGAATAAGTTCTAGATATTGGTACAGTTGCTATTTTTTAAATCATAGATACTTCTGAAGAGTCATTAAGTACTCATTCATCAGTTGTCATTTTTCAAGAGACATAATTATATCACCTTAAAGTTTACTCTCAAAAGATATTTCTTTTGCTTGAATCACAGGCATTGGACATCAGGTAAATTAGGTTCTGAGCCTGCCTTAATTTTATTATACTTTCTTAGGATAGTCATAATGTTCTTAATTGGAGTCTCATAATCTGAGCAAGTTTAAACAAAAAAAACCCGACCTTCCTTTCATGACAATAATATTCTAACTAAAAATTATAATTGGTAACAAAGTTGGCAAATCGAGAAATAGATCACATATTTTATGAGGTCATCAACAAGTGTAACAGAGTGCCAGTGAATGATTTTTATAAAGTATAACAATCTTGTTTTGTAATTGGTTAGCTGTAGCTTCTTTTTCTTGCATGTAAAATGAAGAGATCCCTTCATCCACAGTGAAAAATGGAAAATCATTCAGTTTGGGGTTTGTGGTTGCTATTAGCAACAAATACTGGAATATTGCCATCTGGCCTCTTGTTTTAAATGAGATTTGAATAATCAATTTAATAATGGATAGAGTACATACTTAAAGAAATAATCACTTGTCATATCTTAAGAAAACTTTAGTATAAAAAAAAAATCCATTGTATGAATTAATGCAGAGCATATCAGCATCTAAAGAGATGAGGCAATTTTTATTTTCCTTACTGTTGCCTCAAAACGTTAAGCATACAAGGTTTTAGGTGATCACATCATTTAATAATCTGGAAAAATACTGAGTGATTGGTTTGTTACAGGCATTCAAATCCAGTAAGCACCTAGTAGAGTTTAAACCATGTAGAAACAAGACATTTTTGAACATGCTTGTAAATCCTATGGTATCCACAATAAAAGGAATAAAATTAAATACACAAAGAAAAAAAATAAAATAGGTAAAATATTCATGTTACTATTGCTACTTTGCACAGGACAAAATGAGAGTTCAGAACATGGGAACTCCAAAGTTACAATGTTTGCTTCATTCATAATCTATATACATAGCTGCCAAAACGTTCCCACACACTGTGGTGAGATCAGCAACAGGATGTGGAGTGCTGATTCTGTCCTGGTAATGTTGGACTTTTACAAAGACACTTAATTCTGAATTTGCATACAAAATTGTCATCACAGGAGAAATAAAGAGGAATCAGATGCTTGACCATGGCAAATTAGGAAACCACACCCATTGTGGAATAAACAAGATGTGAGATAAATTTTAATCACGTTCTTTACCAATGTTGGTTTCGACTGGATCTCAACACAATTGTTTTCAAGTAACCTTGCGTGAATGAAGTTCATCCCTCTGATGAGAAATGATGCTCTTGAAAAGCCTCACCCTTGAATAGTGCATTTAACGTAACGAATGCAATTCATGCATTGTACCACTTAGACAGCTGTTTTGAGACCAGGTCTATGTACGACACCTCTTCAGGAAAGAAGATTCTTCAAGCCAGGCTTGACTATCTAAACTACCACCTTCCTTTTCCCAGTTACACAGGCATCCAAGTACAAATACAAAAAATGCCCATCTATGATATGCAGTATAAGATTTGGTCAATGTTCCATACTCTGTGCCTTATAAGTGGAACAGACTTTGCCTAACTCGGCAGGTGCCACCAATATCATCATTCCCACTTTATATGATTTATTCTCTTTGGTGATCTGCCAGCTGGCATGGAGAGCGCAACATGAGCTGCCAATCAAGTGGTTTGATCTGAGACTGACTCCGGCTTCCAGGCAGGACTGCACGTGCAGGCAGGGCTCCGCTGACTGGCAGGTGTCATTTATCATTTCCAGTTCTTGTGGGCTTATTATGACTTTTCCCCACAAACGGTGAGTACATTTTGATAATGAATGCTGCCAACATTATAACAAATGTATTGGTATAGTTTGAGCCACTGAATGGTGATACATATTTTTAAACAAAATGAAAATATAGAAGTGCCGGGTGGCTGGAAGATAAAATAAGCTCTATACATGGGCTTTTTAGCTAGGTCAGGTAGGCCCGCAAGTGGCACTTTCACAGGGAATCACAAGAGGAAGCTGGTAGGAGAGGATTGTTTCAGCCTTTACTTCAATAGTTATTGCTGTTTGCAGCAGTTTCTTGTGACCATTTATCTCTGGCATTTATAAAACACTAATCACCATGGAAATGCCTGGTATACATCCCAAGCAAAAAAGACAGAAAGTCACTGGCTCCTTTATCAGGTCTTTTATCTCAGAAGTAATATCTGTAGGTGGCTTTTCCATGCAATATTCTATTTTAATATATGCTTTCCCCAAGAACTAAACAGATTTTAAAAACCTCTGAATATGGAAAAGGACAGATTGTTAATTAACTTCCCCCAAAATGTTTTTATATCATGACAGTAAAAGAAGTGCTAATAATGGTCTTTCAGTGATCAAAAGGAGAAGGAATTTTCAACCAGGAAACATATAGGAGAAACCACTATGGCAAGGAACTTGAGAAAAAAGTCCTTTGCTCACCCAGACAAGTTCGCAATATATAAATCAATAAGCTCATAGGGAAAACTACCACTGACTCTCAAACTTAACATATCTAATATACTACTGAATTAAACAGTTTTCTAACTTAGGGAGGTGGGGTATCGTGACAATTTTCAGAGAAATCTGCTGCAAGAATAATACAGCTTAGTTAAAAAATAATAGAAAAATAACAGGTAGCCCACAAAAGAGCATATTATTTCTAGGATATAAGCTCCAGCTTATATCTGGGGTGGGGAAATAAATGAAAGCTCACGGAGTGGGCTGCTGCAGAGCCAGGAATCTAGAACTGCCTAACTCCGAGGTTTATAATGCCTCGGCCACCTGGGTCTTGTTTTCAAGGCCTGTAACTCTGCCATATAGATTGTTTTGTGTCCCAAGAGAAGGCACTTTGTCAAAAGGCATTCTCTCTAGAAGAGCAGGTAGCCTTTCTCTTCACCAGATATGACAGATATCAATCAGAATAAAATCAAACACTAAAGAAGATAAATCTGCAAAAAGAAAGAATGAGTTTTCTCCGCACGACTCCCGTATTTTTTTGCTCTTTGTGAGTCAGACTGAGGTCTAGCAATGAACAGCGCTGTCATCAGTTTTGCCAGGCAGAGCAGTGGAGATGTCTGCTCTGAAACATGCATGCTGCAAGTTTCCAGAACTAGTCACATATGTTACACATCAAGCCTCGAGAGGCTCATTAGGAAGTTTACTTGCACCACTTAAGTAAGTGGGAGCACTGTCAAGCCTTCTCTTTAAAAATGCCACTTTCAATCTTTCATTTAACAAAACTATTGAAATAGCATGAATGAAACACTATCCACGTGTTAGGAAATTTGGTTTTCTTTCCTATTACCAAAGTTCGTATCTTTTGGTTGTTAACAATTAAGAAGGTCCTCAGAAACAATTTCTATAAGGGTATATCCTCATAAAACTCTTTTGTAGACAAAGCACCCTGAAGAAACCTCTTCCTCCTCCCCCTCCATTTTAGGAAGACAAGAGGCATAACATCACATCAGAGAGTGAAGCTATCCTTACCCTCTGACAATCCAAGTTAGCAAGCCAGATGTTGCTTTCACCTGCACCTAGTGCAATCTATTTCTAGCTCTCTTAATAAAACCACAATTGGAATTGTGGCTCAGAAAGTGCTGGGAAAATACAAAAATACAAAGCAGATGTAAAAGGCGAGTTATATGTATATGGACATACCAGTAAAAAACTTGATCTCATAAGTCGTCTTGTGAGCTATAAGCCATGCACCATTCTGAATAATTTTTTGTTCCCAAAATTCATACACATACAGTTCACCAAAAACATGTTCTTACAAAATGTTCTGAAGTTCTTTCTCTAAAGTTAACAGACCAGGTAGTTTTCACCAGACAGAACTTAACTGAAATCTTCAGAGAATGAATGGAATATGAGATAAAATATGAGTATCACTGAAATCATCATGCATGTGAAGGTACTTACATGGTAAACTGTAGTGAGTATCAAGAGTCAACCACAAAAAGTAAACTTCTTAAGGAACTTGCTACATACCCCCTCAAAGATGACTTCTTGCGTAGTACATAGTGTTAAGAAGGGGATCCACAAAAGTCAGCCTGTTTAATGCAGAGATGCTCCACACAGGAAATACACGATGTTGCAGAAAAGTGGTAGTGATACTGAAATTTTGTCCAATGAAGTATGCTCTGAAACTGTCCACTAGCTCAATTTTACTAATCACACTTTCAAATGAGTAAGTTTATAATGCTTTGAAACCAGAGCTAGTAATGGCTGTGCATACTCTGTGAAGTAAAAACACAAGACTTTTTTTCAAAATCAGGTGCAAATACAGATCATATTTTTAGACTTTTTTTTTTACACCTATGTGACTTTGTTAGTTTGAATGACAAACTTTACCAAAAATCTGCTATTCAATCTAGTAATTTCCTCAGTTTGTTTCTTGGTGCATATTCAAATAGTTTAGGGACATTGTTACAGAGTAAAGGACTTTGCATGGCAAACACTGACTCAGATTTTTAAAAAGGAATCTGGAAAACATCCCATGTAATGCATCTGCTCATCTAACATAAAATTCTAAGGCTAAGGTTTTCTAAGTAGGAGGGAAATATGATTATGTACTTGGCATCAATATAAACTATACCACATTCATTTTCTTCCGTGAAAAACCAGAGGGAGATGTGACCCTTCTGATTCTCCCACATAATTCTACTAAACTACAAAATATATGGCTTGTTCTAACAGGACAAGATACGTAAAACTCCATGTAAGCTGCTGCTGATGCAGAGAGCACGCTGCTTATGTCTGAAAAGTGGGACATAAGTACACAGAGCAGAGATCCATGGGGAGCAAGCCTGAATAAACTGTCTGCAAGTGGGAACACAGATAGTGTGAATATAGTTAGGGAATGGAGACTGGTAGCCTAATAGAAGGTGGGGAGTTTCAAAAAAGCAGGTGAGGAAGGTTCACAAAGTTTCATCTTTGGACTAATCACTGACGAGTCTATGGAAGTCCGAGGTGTTTCTGGATGTTTTCACCATGGCTTTCTACAACAGTGCCCTGGGCTTATCTTGATGCATCCTGGTAGCACATTTCAGCTCTGTGGGGAAACAGTGATGGACCTTCATGGATGTCTCCTGGCAAGTACAATCAATAACTTCTTTCTAGAATACAAGGAGCTAGAAGGAAAACAAGGACAAAAATCTCAGGAAGCATTTTTACTCCCTTCAATGTAGATAGACAATATTTTGGAGCATGATGGCCATTTGCTCAGGTTCTCCTTTGTTATTCAGAACATTCTCTTGCATTACATAATGTAAAAAAAAAATATATAAATTCGCCATTATTAACGTATCTCTTTTTCAGATACAAAGTGGACAAAGATGCTCTACACATCTTGCAGTGCGACAGTTTGTAACGAAGAGAACAATCTGATGGATTTTTTCACAGTTTACTACCTAAGGACTGCAAACGGTATGTTTACGATGATCTGTGGATGGGCAGCAAAGTGGAATGCTACGTGATGACGTTGTTCTGGCAACTGTACTGCGAGCAGACTGAAGCCCATGCAGAAGCAAGAGAGGAAGCTCGTGCCTGCCCTTGAAGCGACTGAGCGTTCAGCGCTGCAGGCCCCCGGGAGCAGCGGGAGAGCAGGACAGTGGGGATAGCAGGGGCACAGCGCGCAGCAAAAGCCAGCCTGGAAGTTTCCAGAGAAAAGAACTGGTCTGTCAGCAGCATGGAGCAGATTCAAGCCTTGGAGCTGAGACAGAAAGACATTTTCTAGGAATCAGAGGGGACTGTGTGAAATTTCTTTTAATCCAGAAGCCGCTAAGCCAATGGGCTGAAAAGCAAAGTAGGAGAATAGTACCAATTCTTTCCCAGTCTCTGGCAGGCAGGAGTAATTTATTTTAATCCCATTCTGTAGGGTTTTTCCCTCATTCAGCAATTCTGTTGTGCCCTGTTACAGAGTTATTTTGGTTTACATTACTATTAGTGTATTTTGATTAATATAGTTTTAAAAACGGGAAGCAATTTGGCTAGCTGATTTTAAAGGAAAGGGGAAGGGCAGATCCACCTCCAGTAGTCCTATATTCCAGCTGATACTAGTTGCTCTGACAAAAGCAGGTAATGAAATACAGCAGCTGGATCCATCTTTCAGCTATACTAGTACCGCAGTGAAAGTACAGCACGTCTAGCACTACACATCGGATTTCCACTACGCATCTCCAGAATAAGGGGTCCAACATCTGCCATGAAGCAGCAGTGTTTTAAGTTTGCCATGAACTAAAATCCACATAACAGGTTTTGAAATTTCCATAACCAAAAATACTGCTTCAGGGGTGACTCAGGCAACTTTGGCACCTTAGATCAGAAGCAGATATTCAGAAGCACTGAGACAGAACACCACGCACCCAGACAATACGCTGTCCATGCCAGCATCACCGGTCCAATGGTCCCCTGTTTCAGTATTTTTCATTAAAAAAGCAACATACAGTTGGGGAACCACTAAGAACCTACTAACAAAATAAGTACCTTTCTCTCAATTCCTTTACTTGTTAAATGAGTCAGTAAACATGATGCAGGATGATCAAAGAACATCTACTGCACTGCAGGTACGTATTTTTTTAGGGTGTTAGAATAACCAGAAGTCTCTGAAAAACAAATACTTTCTTCCTACAATAATCATTATCCAAACTGATGGGTGATGATTTCTAAGAAACTGTAAATATTGGGGCTTAATGTTTAGAAGTAGCAGCAGTCTAGGGCACATGAAAGATGGCTGAATTTGAGTACTAAGGGTCAGGTAGTCTATTAATAAATAGCAGAACTAAGAGAAGCGTTAACATTTCACATATGCATACATGTATGCTGATACAGTACAGCAAAAATCACTGATCAATACACTATTAGAAGACACAATGAGGAAATGAGAAATATACTGCAGACAGAATTAGTACCTATTTGTATCCTAAACGCAATATACAGAATACTTTTATAAGAAAAGTATTATGACACAGTAATTTGGCCATGAGAGGGTAATTGACTTAAGATATTCTGATAAAGATCGATTGCTAAGGTTTGGAGTTATGACACCAACAAAGTTACAATGACATTAGCACAAAGAGAGAGACACAAATCCATTATAAAGATACAATCAAATATTCAAAAAAGCCTGGCATGCTCATTACTTATTCATGCTAATACAAGTATATTAAGAAATCTAAACAGTGTTAGCATTCAATCACTCACAAACCAAATGAGGTTTTGCATTTATCAGCCACCAGTCATCAAGAACGTAACATTAGCTGTACAAAGGTGGTAATATGACATAACTGGAGATATTTATATCAGCCTACACAGACTGAGAGATACAGTAGGATTTATTAAACTGAGTAATGCCTTCACATTCAGCGCAGCAATAAAAGAAATAGCTGTGCAGAAGTCATTTCCCCAGACAATAAGATTTACCTTCACAATCACTTAAAGAAGTTGTATATGCTTTCAAGGGTCTAAAACAATCTTCTCACCCTTAATAAACAATTTGTGGTTTAGGTTTGCAAATACAGAATTGAGCACTAAAATTTTTAAAACATCCCCCCAAAACCAAGCAAGTTGTCAGGGTGTCTGTCTTACTGGGGTTTTAGCACTTTTTCTTTTAGGCTGGTTAAAGAATCACCAAGGTTAATTTAGACTCAAATGGATTTTTATAAGTTTAATAAAACTCCCTCCATATTGCACTTGAATCTCAAATGGTTTCATCACCCAAACAGTCAAACCCAAGACTCTCAAGTCAGGCTGGGATACACAGCAGGTTTATTTCTCAGATCAGGCAGGCTTCTTTTACATCCTTTTCTTGGATGTACATCAGTTATTTTGCTGTAAATTTTTGTAGTGGTTTGGTATGCCATTAACTTCCTTGCTCATCAGATAAGTAGGTGTGGTTTGGAAATACTCTGGATAAAGGGCCCATTTCAGGGGGAAAGTGACCTGCCATCAGGGCACTGGCCCTCCTGGTCCTCTCTGGCCTCCCCAGGGCTGTCTCTGACCCCAGTTCCCCTCGCTGGGCCTGATCCTGACCCCCACCCAGGAGGCTGACATCCAGCCTGACCCTCAGCTGGTCCCATCCCCAGGGAGGCACCTGCTGCCCCGGGCTGGGGCTGGCCCCAAGCGCCCCGCTCCCTGGCTGGGCAGGGCGATGAGCCCCGGCCACAGAGCCCTACCACCCCCGACACATTCAACTTTTCAGAGTGATTTCTACACATTGTACCAAATGGCTACGCTTTTCTCACCAATGGTGAGATTGTAAATATTTTTGTGTTGGGTGAGGAGCAGAAATCAAATTTTGATCACCAAAACAACAACAACAAATAATTCTGGAACTAAAGTGCAATACTAAAAGTTGCTATAATTGTATGTTGCGTCACATACCTCCTAGTGCAAGGACACAGTACATCTGCAGAAGATGTTTACACTTGCTTTACAGCACCGCTTGAGTAAGGTATTGCTTCGGTTTGATCCTGATGACATGCCATTTATAAACTGTGACTGATAAATCTAATGCCTCTGAAATCAGATAAAACTTTGATAAATGACTTCTTAGTGAGCAGGCTGCAATAGCTACTTCTGTCCACATTTAGCCACCCTGCTGCAATCAGCACCATTTTGTTTAATCAACGGTTCAGACAACAATACATTTGAAAGCTATCACGCTATTAAGAGATGTGAAGATATTCTTTTCCTGAAGGAAAAGTTAAGACAGAAAACTACAAAAACTAAACTCTTGCTGTAACAGTTTTTACAGCATGAGTACTTGCTAGGAGAAGTCAAAGTTTTAAAGATGACTTATTTCAAGGGCTTTTCTCATATTCTGTGGTGATAAGACTTGAGAAAGACCCTGTAGCAGAATCAAACACACATGGTAACACAATCATTTTCTCCTTCACAGGTAAGTTAAAGGATCACTGGTGCTTTAACAAAAAGTAAACATCATGCAAGGGTGGCTTAAATACCAAAATGATAAAAGCAGCCCTAGAACTACAACAGTGTGGGAAAAATAGAACTTCACAGTTAATACAAAATAAAATTGTGCCAAGGCTGCTAATGCCATGCCACTTCTATTCCACAGTCTGGGGAATGCTCCATAAAAGCACAAAATTAATTTATGGTGATGTCAAAGAGCATGAGCTGCAGATGATCACATAGAGGCCAATTTGTTTGTATCCAGAGCCCACCAGCCTGCTGGGCAGAATAAACTAACAATTCATAGATGCTAAACACTTCCTATTTACACCTTCTGTCTAGATTTTGTGAACAGGTCATGTGGCTGAGTGCAGAAGTACGGTATTGTTCATTTGATCTTCACCCAGTGGGACCAAATTTCCAGATTAGCAAGTGATTTTTGAAACAGAATGGTAGCATTGTGTTTGTTACTGTCTGAAACTGGTTAGCAGTCATGAGGTAAATTATTTCACTCTGAGAGAAATATTATTCATATGTTAAGTTTTTCAATTTAACTCTAATCTTGAACAGGGGAGCAGAACAAAGTTACAAGTCTTCCAGACTTGACAAAGCCAGAAGGCAAATCAGTAGTTAGAAAGGGGGTGGATCAGCAATTACCTGTCAAAGATATTATTCTCAATTATTCCAGGAGAATAGTCTACATCTCTTCAACTAGGAAGCAGATATATGTTGAACCAATTTTTGGAAGGGAATAGCTTTCCCACTCCTCAGTGAAGGACAAGGCTGCTAAGCTAAGTGATAGCAAGTGATGAAATAATCCAGTGTAGGTACTGCTTTAGTAGTGGTTTTCTTACAAACAGAAGATGACATAAGGGAAACCATTCTTTAAAGAAGCTGAAGGATAAGATCAAGGGTTTTAATGAAGGGTGACAAAATCCCATTTCTCAGCCCTTAATGTCTGCGATGAGAAGAGGGCAGAAGTGCCAAACAGTGGACTGATGGTGAACTGTGAAGGAATTGGATCATGCATCAAATAGTCAAAATTAAAATCAAAATTATCTGATAATCCAGAGTTCCCAGTTGAGTTAATAAAGCCAAGGTCCACATTGCCCTACTTTGCCTTTCTTTTCACCTATGGTAAACAGCCAAATACAGAATAATGTAAAATCACTGTGTACAACTAATTTCATGCTCAAACACAATCTCTCCTTTGTCTTCAGAATTTAAAGAGGAAGCAGAATTACCCAGATAAAGAAGATTTAGGTTGATCTAAATGAGCAATTTTCACCTAGTCACAAGGAATAACAAATTGAAAACTTTGTCAAAATGCAGGTATACAATTAAATTCTGCTATCAAATTAAATAATTGGGAGTAACATAACATATGCAACATCACTCCAATCACTGTGTCCCTGCTTGGTGACCATTAATCTTTCTCTGCCCAGTTTCCACTTCATCTTAGAATGAGAACAAAATGATAAAGAGATAAATCTAGCTAGTACAGCACACAAGATAATCCAGTGTTTACTAATTTAACCCTCCACTGACTGATTTACACTTTTCAGTATTTCCAGAGTACGGCAAATATAAATGGTTAAGATACTAAGTGTCTAAACAGCTGGTTGGGAGTGGTAACTTTAAACAGACATTTCAGCTTTTTGTTGACGTTTACTCTCAGAGCACCATTAAGATCCAACCCTGAAAACACTGGGACAACCCCACACTGATCTCCACAGATCCAGTAGGTAACTATTTGACATTGAAGCTCCATTAGTTTCTGAGGGAAGAGTTCAAACTACTGTATATCAACAAGACCAGCCTTTGGTTAATCAACAGCTATGTAAACCAGAATTTGACAACTGAGCCTGCCATGCCAAGTTGCTCCTAAAACTCAGTCTCACTTTTACGCTTGTTAAAGGAATAGGAAAGAGTAGAGAGGAGAGGAAGTGATAAAAATCAACTAGATAGCAACATTCAATGACAACTTTTTTTCCTAAAAGACTATAGAGTGAAACATGAGATTTCTTCTCCTCTTCTTGACCTAAGATTTCAGTGTCGGCTACACAGTTCTGCTTTAGTACAGTACACATTGTCCTAGATGTACATGCAAGGGAAGGATCTTGCACAGGAAAAGAACCAGCCAACAGTGTTGGGAGCATAAAAAGAGGAGGCATGAGCTACTGCTCCTCCTTGTTCAAGAAATACAGGCCTGAATCATATTGCTAAAGGAAAAGAGGTCATGGACAGGATAAACTGTCCTTCAGCTTTGACCTTATTATGTTATCTCTTGTAACATGATGATTTATCTGGAAACTTTTTGAATTCTCCTGACACATTCAGAATGGGGGAGGGAGGGATGCAGCACATGAAAGTCACATGCATCCATCTGCTCTGTACTAGAGCTTCCGAAACCTCTCCTTTTTGGATTCATAGGAGACATGTTGATATTGATAGCCATGAGTCGGCACAACTTTGCTTTGAATTTTGAAAAACTCTATAAATCATGGAAAAAAATATGATCTCCACCCAAACAATCTTATCTTTCTTATCATCCTATCTACTCTCTTCTGTAATCTGCATACTTCCTTTTTAAATCTTCCTTTCTCCTATTCATCTCTTCCATGATTCTTCTTATCTGACAACTTACTTTCTCAAATCTGCTTATAAAAGGACAGTTCTCCTTCAAACAGTGGTTCTGATGACCTCCTAAGTAGTTCTCATTTCAACACAAAATAAACTTCTGTTTTAACTGTTGTATTCCAAATGAGTATTCCTCACCAGACTGTGTAGGCTTAAAGTAACACAGATCAGGACATCAAAGACACTAAAATTCATGTGTCAAGAACTAGGTAAAGAAAATATTATTGAAAGGGAATAAAGGGATTAAAAGGGAATTGGATATTTCTGAGTATTTTCTTTGTTTTCATACTATCTGTACCTGACATAGAACAGAAATTTTGGGCAAACAACCCAGATTTAATATAGATCAAGTGAATATGAAATCACAGTGTATGATTGCAAAAGATCTGTTCTGTAAAGAAACGTTTTTTTCCTGGAGAGGAAAGCGAGGATAAAACTGGCATAAATTTAACATGATACATTCTGTCAACTGTTTATTTGATTTCATAATACAAATGGATAGTTAACCTCTAGTTAAAAGACATAGGACACTATCTTAGGAAAAGGTCAGATACGGTCCATCTAGAGTTACTATAAAGATGTCTAACGTGGTGCTAGTGATATACAAGCTACTTTGAAAAAAATCCAAAAAACAGAGAGATTTAAGTGTTCTCACAGAATAGGTACTTATTTCCACGTGTACATGAAAACACAGAACCAAAATAATCCATTAATTTATCACCGACAACTGATAGCTTCATCAGAATGAAGAGATCTGATCAAAGCAAGCTGTCATTCAGCTCTCCAGGATGCATGTTGACTATTCACTGCAGCTACGAAAACTGGGAGCAATCACATGTTAATAGGAGTGGCAAAGAACAGCACCCAAGTCCAGAAACATGTTAATATTTCTAATATTGTTAATGAAATCCTGAGACAGAGTAATGGAGTTCAAGACACAGAACATAAGTTATCCATGTTCAAAAGGATAAAGACTAAAAAAGTCCAGAATTTGAGGAAGCATATTTTCTGCCCAAATGAATCAGCTTTTGATTAAACAATTGACTTTTGTAGTAAATAACATTAAAATAAAGAACTTTAATTTCATCACTATTATAACATTAAAATACAAAACGCACTAACTGCCATGGACAAATGTTTTCCATTATATTTAAAGAGAATAAGGGATGGGTTATATGGGAACTTGACATTTATCATTCAAGTGAGAAGAGATCTTGTGAATCTCAAATAACACAGCTCAGAGCAAGTTAAGTAATCGTTTTTTCTCTCACAGATGGAATAATGCTACATCTTCCTACAGCCCATCATGTATTCTCTTTCAGTTGTATAATGACATGCAGAGGTTTCAGGAGAAATGTGGAAAGCAGAAAACCTGCTGTCCTCCTGAAATCTTCATAGCAGATGCACAGTAAACCTGTGTACTAGAGGCATCACTTACTCCCAGCTGATTCACATATCTTATAGCAAAAATAAAGGAGGTATTTCCATCTTCTGCACACAGACACACAAACACTCCCAATCTCTAATCTTGCAGCACTGCCTGTCTCAAGCTTAGATTTCAGTATTTTCATAAAATATAATGCCTTAAGTGCACTCATATTTCATGAATAATTTCCGATTGAAACTAAGCTACAGTTGTCAAAATAAGTGAATGAAGTATCTTTGCTTATTAACATGATAGTTAAATATTGTACTAGAGGTCTGCTAATTCTCAATGTACAAAATTCTTCAGCCTCTAGATAATCCACCTGACTGCACATACCTTGTATTCTTGAAGACCATTTAACTTAGAGCTTAACACAAAAATCATAGTATATCTATGATTTCAACTTCTGAGAGTGACCAGCAAGTTCTCTACTTCGATTATACAAGATTGCAAACAAAATACCCATCTCCTGCTACTACAAGCAATGAGATAAGACAGGTATCATATCAATTTTCCTTCACACTACTGTAAAGGCACAGGATTAATCCAAATAGGTTTGAGCCACATTACAGCAAGATTTCTAGCTCAACAGCCATTTTTTCCTTGGCATTTTTCATTCATCTTACAACCAAAACACTAAATCGTACAACCCAATCACACAACCTTGAATCAAAATTTGCAGAGGATTTATAAGAGATTCTTTAATTTAAAAGATCCACTTTCAGAATTCTGTCCTTTAAGTTTAACAGAAACTTTTTTCCCCTTGATTTCTGACAGCATATAAGAATTTCAGCGTACCAAATATATGTAAAAATGATTAACTAAAAGCTAGTAAACAGAAAATAAGACAGTTGCTCAAAGATTGCTGGTGTTTGCTCCTTAGGCGTATTTGCTTCTCATGTCCGAACATACCCAGGAGGTTCACCGTGAAGCAGCAGCCTCGTGAAAATTGAAAAGTATGCCACAGGACTGACAGAAAATTCAAGTGCTGGAGTCAACAAAGCTGTTTAAGCAAAGGTCACTTTAAGAAGATTCCTGTATCCAGATAGACTAGAAGAAAGTGTGGTTTATGTGGTTCTATATGTGTGTTAGAGCTATCCTTAACAACAAAAATAAATTGAAACTAAAGGCAAAGGTAACTAAAAAAGATAAGGTAGCTTTAATAGCTTAAGGAAAAAAAAATCCTCTTCCATTTTGCTTTGAATTATTGCCTAATGTGGAGATTAATTTTCACTAATTTATGAAGAAACATTGTCATAATGGAATAGCACATCCACTGCAACT
The DNA here is from genome assembly GCA_013400195.1 of Aramus guarauna. Lineage (NCBI taxonomy): Eukaryota > Metazoa > Chordata > Aves > Gruiformes > Aramidae > Aramus > Aramus guarauna. Next base: position 1,875,541 of record VXBL01005506.1, on the reverse strand, counting down.
ACCAGGCCATTTTTTCTCTATGGAACATTTTCAAGAGAACCGTTCTTGACAGAAGCCAACCTATTGAACAAACATAAGCCTATTAAGCTATCAAAGATTTGAAGAGGACTACATCGGATGATTAAAAGGAAGAGATTATAGGATGAAACTATACAAAGACTTCAGAAAAGTTCTGTTCCCTTCTAAGGAAAAAAAAAGTACACAAAACATTCAAAAACCAACACGGCACCTTAGCTGGTCAGCTGAATATACCCAAAACATTCACATTTTGTAAAATACAGACTTGCTTTCGATTTTTTTTTTTTCTAAAAATATAAGCAATTAGGAAAGGTTTAAAATAAAAAGATATGTTAGTATTTGCCAAAAACCTAAAATCGCATCAAATGCATAAAGAACACTGGATACCTCAATAATATATCAACTAGCATAGCTTTCTGCAACTCACTAATCAAAGTTGGCACAATTAGTTGGTATGCTATTTAAGCTAATATGTAAAAAGTGACTTATTTAACGGTAAAAATTAGATTAGAATCAAAATCAAGCCATTTTAATTATAGAAAATGCAAGGTATAAACTTTTAACAGGTTTGTTTAAAAAACAATTTAATAGCTAACTGATCTATGTTTTACCTGAACTTGCATTCTCATTAAAGGCAAAGTAAATATCTCTGAATACAGACATATTCCATGCCATTCTCTTTATTACTTAATTTCCCAGGTATCTCAGCATGATCTGAATAAATTATGCTGACAATACAACAATATAAATGATAAATCAACAACACAATTTTAGTGATATATAGCATGAAATGTAAATAATAACCAGCACTGCTAATTGGCTCGCTACCTGGCAACAAATCACTAAGTAAGCTATTTCACTGGTAATGCTTCAGCTGTGTACCACCCTAATCATTAAGCATTTCTAGCTATTCTAAGCTGGTTCTACTGTTTTGTATAAGAAACTGTACTGTATCATAAAAAATAATACCCGAAACTCCTGTTAAAAAAAAAAAAATTGCTCATTGACAGCAGCTGGATATTGTGAACCAACTCCTGCCACATTGTGTGGCAGAAGCATTAGTCAATTTATTGCTTGAAATACCAAATCAAATTGTGTTTTACTTAAAAAGCTAAAACAGAGATTGAAGTTATCAGCCTGGGGAATTATCAATGTCTAGGAGTCCATAGTCTTTGCTTCAGGACTTTATTTATTGTCCAAACACAAAAGGTGAACATAAAAGTGTAAATCCTGCTTTCCATCATAGGCTAAAGATTCCCTGACCTCTGATGGGGGAATGAGAATCCTCCTTCAGCCCAGACTTCCACAGAGCTCCTTATCTCCGGAAGCCTCACTCTTACGGAGCGGAGGCTTTCTCCTCCTGAGCAATCGTAAGACCCAGCCACCTGACAGCACTCCACAAGGCAGGACTCAGCCCCTCTCTTTCCTAATTTACAATGTACCAATTTACAGCCCCACGCTGACAGAAGGAGACATCAAAGGTAGGAAGGAGGAGTCATACAAGTCACAGCAGAATGGGATCTAGTTCAGCATCCTATCACCCGTAAGATACAGCTTCCAGGCTGTGTTGAAAAGAAAAGCAAAATCATCAATATCCCAAAGGGAGACTCACTGAAAAAAATTTGGCATAGGATAAATGTTAACTCATGTTTTCCTACTTTATTTCATTGCATCTGTGAATGCATGTCTAGTTTTGTTTTGTTTTCTAATCCGGCCACACTTTTCAATTCCAAAGGCATTTTTTATCTGTAAGTCCCATTCTGCAAAACATCAAACCTCCTCCTCATCAATTTTCAATTTGTTGGCACACCTCTTTGGTTGCACTATGGGAAAAAGCGAAGAAAGAAATCAAATTTACCTTGTGTAAATCCTTCATTTTCTATAAAAACTTATGCATCTTTTCATTCACTTAAGCTAAGCTCTCCTATTTTCATTCTTTCTATGTAAAATTCTCTATTCTTCTGGATACTTTTGATGACTCTTCCTGTACACTTTCTGTTTATGACGCATATATTTTCAAGCGGAATGGTATGAATTCAACAGCGTATTCAAGGCAAGAGGACATCACTGATAGGTATCATAATATTTGCAGTATTATTTTCCAACCCATTCTTTATTCATCCAACCATTTTGTTTGCTGCTAAGACCACCGCTGTGAACTGAGCAGCCTTTTCTATTGAGCTGTCTACAGTAATGATGATCATGGGGAAACCCTGTCCCCAATGAAAGAAATGGCAAAACTCCCAGAGACTTCAGTAGGATCTGAATTTCACTGAAGTATCAAGTAGTTATAGCTAATTTACAATTCAATCAATGGGTATGAATACTGCAAATAATTCTATACAATTTACATTGCAGGAAATTTGTCAAAACTGAGTCTATTTGAATTTCTAATTGCCTAAATTAGATCTCCAGAATTCCTCAGAGGATTCTATGGACTTGACTAAGCAAAAATTGTTGTCATCTATGTTTTTGTTCCTTTTACTTTGCATTCTTTACACACTGTCATGGTTTAAAACCAGCCGGCAACTAAGCCCCACACAGCTGCTCGCTCACTCCCCCCCCAGCAGGATGGGGGAGAAAATCGGAAGAGTAAAAGTGAGAAAGCTCATGGGTTGAGATAAAGACAGCCATCTCCAGGAAAGCAGGGCTCCATCACGCGTAACGGTTACTTGCGAAGACAAACGCCATCACACTGAATGTCCTCCCCTTCCTCCAGCTTTATATGCTAAACATGACATCATAGGGTATGGAATACCCCTTTGGTCAGTTGGGGTCAGCTGTCCAAATAACTACACTGACCAGAGCATTGTCGATCCTGAGCCTCTGGGAGCCCCCCGTTACCTTTCACTAATGCTTGATACTGGGCAATTGTCCAGTCTCTGTTATTTTTCCAAGGGTCCAAATGATTTTCATCAAGCTGTTTTTTCTGTAGCTGCCCTTTCCTTAGTAAATGTTAATATTGCTAGTAGCCCGAGAGGTACTGGTTATGATGATTTCCCTATTCCTACTATATGTGGCCTCTTACAAGCATTTTTAAATTGTTATTGCTGTTTTAAATCCAGATAATCTCTTTTCCCCTTTTGTGCTGAACCTAAATTCAGAAACTGAGGAAGAGTTTCTGTTCCAGAAATGCAAGAGAGAACAAAAGAAAAATTGACAGCTAGAAAACTAAAGGTTACAGTCCTCATTGCATATCTACAAGGGCATATCTACAATTTACAATTCTGTTTTACGGCACAGTCACATACAGTGTATTTAAGTTAATTTGAAAATACCATGCATTTGCAAAAGTCTCTACCATCTGCTGCTTATCTAACCATCAATTTCAGAATCAAGCCATGTAGGCAAGGGAGCTGAACATAATTTCTATTCCAAAGTCTCACTAATACTACAAAGCTTGGTAATATCATCCATCGCATTTCTTGATGGAGCACAGTGGAAGACTACTCTGACACAGCCCCGTTAGCATGTACCTTATGCAGAGCACGTAGTTCTTAGGACATGAGGGGGTTTTGCATGGTTCTGCACTGTATCACATCAAAGGTACCAGCTTGCTCGCAAATAATCTGAGATTTTTAACATAGACTGCGGTACACTACATAGGAAATATGCATGTTAGTGCATGCCTAAGTAAACAGGGAGTTGTGAGCCCTTAGGTGAACTAGTTGAGTTATTCAGTATGGATCTTACTTAGTCCTATCATCCTATGGGGGCTTTCCGTTCTTTAAGTCTTCAATTTAATAAATCCACTAAAATTAACAAATCAGCAATTAATAAGGAATTAATATGGTTCAGTCATGTTTAAAGTTAAACAAGCACTTAAGCGTTTTACTAAATAGGAGCTTAAGACAACACATACTGCTTTTTTCCTCTAGATTACACTTTTAGTTTCAAATTGCTGAGGTGGCACCGGTAGCCAAACTGAAACTCTAACCAGCCACAAATTCAGGATAAAACATGTCTCTGGTATTTAAAATACCCTTTGCTGTGACAATAAGACAGCATGGTCTCTACCAACGATAAGGTCATGTCTAGTGAGACAGAAATAATATAGCTATAGTGAAACAATGCAATAATTTTCTAAAAATAAATAAAAAAAAATAATACAAAACTATGCAATCAATGAGAAAATCCACAAAGAATAATAAAATTATTCCTTCATGAAACTAATGTACTGGGATATCAATGGCTGTGGTATCATAGTTTCTTTATGAAACGCAAAATATATATGTGGTACTATTTCTTTAAATCCAGGACAGAATGAAATATCTATCTGGGGATGCTGCCTCACTGTAAATGGGTGGATGCAGGAACAGCTGCTCCATTATTCTTTGCTAACAAAATAGCAAAGTTCTCAGATACCCCTACTCTCCCACTGGAACACCCATGCTTGTAGACATGCAAATATTCAGGAATGCATGCAATATCTAGTAAAATATACGTTCTATGCTTTCAATGACAAAAGGTTTAATTTTGTTTAAAATTTTTAATTGAAGTCAAAACATTTTTGCATTTGGCATATGCTGGCAGCAAATAAAATGATCTTGACGAATGGCATAAAACTATTAATTATGTTTTGTTCACTCTATTGTTGGAGTATTGCTTGTGTGGTTAAAAATTAACTCTATGATCTTATTTAAAACAATACATGTGTCATTTCAGACATTCCTAAAAAGGATGCTTAGTAATAATAAATAGGTGTACTTGTCAAGAGAAATTTGCTAACAGAGTGAATTGAAGCATCTTAAATAGATAAAAGAAAGCAACTATAAATTACTGCAGGATAATATTTTGGTCCTTGGTTTGTGTTTTGTTTTTTTGTTGTTGGTTTTTTTGTTTGTTTTTTTTTTAAGATTCCGCTCTCTGGTTTTATTCATTGATGAATTTTAGATATGCAGATAAAGACAATAAATGTTTCATTATTTTATGGGCATTCCAGAGTTTCTAGACAACCTTAAATATTTCAATGTCTGGGAAAAGTGTCAGACTATATCATAGTGTCTGTATTATAAACATTAATAATATTGATAGAGATAACTTGAAAAATTTGAAAGTAAAACTGAAAGTTATTCTTAACCAGGGCACACAGTGGGGAACACATCAGCATTCTTATCCCCACGTGCAATGATGCAACAGAAACAAATAGGACTTTGGAAGTCAGTTTTGTAGCACATCTGCATTTGGCATTCACATCTGTACACAAATAAGTGTGTAAATCGGGTAAGTGAACACTCAGCCACAATATGTCATGCAAATGCCAACTTACATGGCTTCGAATATACGAAATTTGCCTGCACAACCTCAGAAAACAGTTTTGAAAATCTGGCCTTTTGAACTTACCTCTCTGCAGTGATGTCAATGAGGTTCTCCATGAGCATATGTATTTTCCTGGGGACAATGCATCTTATTAATCCCATGATCTAAATAGAGATAATACATTTGTTAAAAAATACATATGCTTTATCAGGATGAATTTGCTCTAACATATACTATCTTTTTTTTTTCCCCCAAGACAGATGAAATAACCTGCACCAAGCCACAAAATAAGTGTTTTCCTTTTTATGAGTTTTTTTGTGTTTTTTTTCCATCAGTTTAAGAAATTTATGTAGGTTTCATTTTCATCAAGTATATATTTCCCTCTCCCTGAAAATTTATTTCTTATTTAGAAACAAATTTACATTGAAAAAAATTCACAACCACTTCGTATTCCAAAGCCACTTGGGAGAAACCAGGAGAGAGCACAAATTCAAGCCCAGACCCCAGAAAAGCAACCCCATAGCCTAAAACTGGAACGTGGCTATGAAGCGGTCACTAGCTCAGAGGAGATTCTCAACGCATTCCAAAGCGGTTTTCCAGTCAGGAGGTACTGAATGATCCAGCTACACCGGAGTCACCCTAATAGCCATAATGAAGCCCATCAGAAGAGCAAGAGTGCCTATACCTAGCAACTCTAGCAAAACAGAAGGGCTGCGTTACAACTTCTGTACTCTTAACACAAAGATTTGCCAGCACCACCACTACAGCGAGGATAAGCAAAGCTCACAGAAGCAATATCTGGGTTGACAGTGTATCTACATGAATATGTAAAATCTGCTTAGGCACTGTCAGAAAAGCTGTCATAGAACTGAGCAGTAAGAGTGCTTTGGAGCTACATTACGGGCAGAAAATTCCTGAAGCTTTTGCGAGGGAAGATACCATATGCAAAGATTTGACTAGAATTGAATTTCCCCTAGGAAATTACAACCATTTATACATAGCATTTAATCCTAAAATTCTTAACAATATCCCTTTCAACTAGTTCTATTTTTAGTCTAAATTGCCAACTGATGGGTTGCTACACTCTTTCAATATATGCAAATAACTGCCTATCAAGAACGCACCACCAGTATGTTTCATGGACAACAAAAAGGAAATACATCTTTGTGCCAAGAGGGCAATCAACTAACTTTTCTAAGATTTTGCACTAGCATAAAGATCATTGCCTGAATTTCAGATGTGATGTAGCAAGTGGGCAAAAATAGCGGCAAAAGGGAGCAGGCAAACATTCACAGTGAGAGACAGGATGGCAATACTAGTAAGACCTTCTCCAGGCCTCAGTGCACACAGAAGCTTTTACAGGACAGTGCCCTTTATGTGAATAATATATAACTGCCTTCAGAAATTGCAAGAAAAGCTTGGGGGTTTTTTTTTTTTTTTTTTTTTTTAACAGTACAACTTCTTTCATTGCCTTTTTGTAAATCCCTAATGGTGTGTTATTGTGCTGTTTACATGTGAAGACAGTACTGTGGCAAAACTTGTTATTGACCATGGCTTAAGTTGTCCGAGGAATTCTCTCTAAGACTTATGAAAGAAATATCTTTTGTGCAAAATATCCTTTTATTTTCCCACTTCATTAATTTTGCTAACTGAAGTGTGCATATATATCTAACACATAACGTTTTAGCACCTTTGAACGATTTCTAACAATTTTTTTGATCCATATATGGACATAGGAATGTTGGGAATGTAAAATATATATACTTTTAGACAACCAACCATCTTACATCAGCTAACAAGTGAAATATTTTGTATGCCCTAGAAACTCAGATCTGGAAAGAGAAACAGTATTTAAGAACTTCTGATCTGCCCAATGATTCCTTGAAGTATAAGCATGTCATTTTATATATCCAAACTGACAAAGCACACACCAGCAGATATGAATTGAAGGCTTGGAGAAAGTGACAGCTTACCTCAGAAACTCTTAATTTAAAAAATAATCAAACACATAAAGAAAGAATAAACTGCTTATATTTAATAATGAGGTATTTTTTACTGTGGATTTTGTATAGCATTCTTGATCTTAACAAGATTGTCTTACCCTTTAAAGATGCAAGAGCAGTTGGCTTTAGATCTGAAGTCATACTTACAGCTGTGTTCGTATTCAGGCATGTGTCTGAAGACCTGGGTTAAAAATTACCTGCCTGCTTCACTCTGGTTTGAAAACACAACTGCATTATCACTTCTGGATATTGTGATGGTTTGATCTAGACGAACTATTACAAGGGCATTATGCACATCAATAAAGAAGCATGATAATCCTCTAGCAAAAATTAATTTATTAATGGAATGAATAATTAAATCTGCTGAAAAACACATTTGCAGGAAGTTAAGCAAAGGTGTTTTGAATAAGAATGGGGCTTTTTCTCGTATCTATAAGTACAATAGACTTGCTAAAGTAAATAACCCTGTGAGTTAGTTACCTCATAATGTATTTAGTTATAATATTAAATGGATAAAGTACTTGATCATCTCCCAGGATAATAAAGCTGGTGGTATGGAGAAAAGCCTCCATGGGATTAAGAGAGAGTTAAAACATTTCAAATATGCAATTAAAGGCATTCTAGCATGCCTGTGATCTCTGCTCTGGTCTCCTATTTACAGAGAAGGAAAACTGGCTCAGACCTCCTAGACTAAGACAAGGAAGTATGCAAAATCGAGCAGTCTCTGTGCCAGCTCTTGCTAATCCTTTTCAGTATGGTTTGCTGCTAATTTGTCATGGCACATATTTGCCTTATGTCTAATTACCATCAAATTGCAAACTGCTATTTGCTAACAATTTGTTGCATCAATCTGCTTGAAAATCTATAGTTTAGAACTGGATTGCAGCTTACTCTGTCTATCAAAATTCCATTTCATACACATCACAGTAAATTATTTCCCTCCAAAAAATCTTGCAGTGCTCTATTGTACAAAGAAGCCTACATTTAAAAAGAAAACCTATACAAAGTGATATTTTTTGTTCCTTTGTTTCATCCTCCATTTATATTTTACTATAACTTTTTTACAACTGGCATTAAATAAAGAATAGCTTGCTCTTTGTTTAGAGTTAAATCTAGCTAAAAATCACATCACCCCTATAACAAATAGAAACATACAAAATTATCGTCTATGCTTTGGAGAATATAGGCAAGACCCCTACAACGAGAATTTGCGGTCTGGAACTAGCTCTCAAAGTACAGCAAAATTTCAGCCAAGGAACTTGCCAGGTTTAAGAATTGACTAATCTATTCAACATTCACAGATACTATAATAAACAAATAGCTAAAAATCTTTGTCAAAAGCAAATACTGTGGCAAAAATGTTCTTCAATAAAACTAGAAGTGATGTGGAAGCTGTTATATGTAAGATTTCCTCCCCCACGATGCCTCATTAGAAGCAGATGGAATACTCCTGCTGTATGCATTGCAGGGGATGGATGGAAATATGTCAGTGCAGGGCCTGGACTGTGAAATTCACTCGACAGTAACACGTGATGTTCTAAGCAGTCTCCTCTGCTATATTCCAGGGATGATATGGGGTCATCAAATAAGCATGGCTACATGCTGCTTCTCTGAAAGCATGATTTCAGCCCACATAAGATGATGTTTCATATCTACATGTGGTAGAGATGGCTATGAAATATTTTTTCTATGTCACAAAACATTCGATATTTTAAAAATATTTCATCAGGAGAAATCTGAATTTGTGGGGCTGAAGGAGACATCATGGGAGTGAACAAAAAAACAAGATGAGAAATTAGAATAGGCAATATCCATATAAATGCTCTCAAACTGCAGTGGGTTCTGCATTTTCCTTTGCTATTTTGATCCAAAATTCCATAGTGGGCACTAGACACATTTTCCTGTCCAAGTTTCGACAAAATAAGTATAAGGCTTGCCTTTCAGAGAATTAGGTTTTGCTATCATGAAAAAAACGTAGCCAGAATCTTCTGCTTGCTTCTATGTAAAGTTTGCATATTTTCTCCTTGTGAGAGAATGAGCCAAGCTCAGTATAAAATGTTGTCAAATACAATTAAAGCTTTTAAAGCTGAGTGAAAAGACAAGTCTGCCTGCTGTATCCGTACCCAAGAAAAAGTCTTCTAAGGTTACAGGGAGAATATATTGAATGCAACCTTCAAAGGAAGATTGAAGACAGACATTTAAGAAGTGCTTACCATTAAGCTGAACCCTGCTCTCAGTGGTAAACCTTCACAGCTTCAATGAATGTAGAGTTAGAACCAGGTTCAGCATTTTAGACGAGTTCCAGGAGTGCTTAAATAAGACCAGTCATAAATACTGAAGTAACAGCTTGAGCAGGAGATTAGCCTAGATAACCTCCTGAGGTCCCTTCCCACCTGAATTATCCTAAGATCTGACATCTTATTTAATGAATATTTAATAATTCAGATATTTTTTCTGTATTCTTCATTTCTAATGAAGACTAGACTTTCTAATCAGAAAAAGTCTAATATAAATGCATATTGGTGGTCACTGCTGCCTGCAAACCACACCGAAGGGCTTAATGAGAAAGCTGCTAACAAGTGGTCGAAACAGAGTTAAGAGAAAGACTACTTGTTTCCGATAAGATCCCCCTTATTTGGACCATAAGCAACAATAACATATTAATCACATCTAAGGGGAGGCTTTGCCTTTCCTTCAAAAGCTGGCTACCTCTTTAGGGGCTCACTACATTTCCCTGTAACCAAGAAAAAAAAATAATACAGAAACATAACTGAGCAGTGAACAGGACACTGTGAGAAGCAACTAGCGTCATCTGTGTCACAGATACAGGGAACAATCCCCATTGTGGAAAAGGGCTCCTGCCTTTTTATGGATTATACCAAAACAGTACCCGTATTAATATATGATAAAGTAAGAATACTCACTGAAGGAATCCAACTTTTCCTGAATTTGTTTTATGAGTATTAACATGTTCTACTGCAAAACTATACTTATTTGCAAATATGTTAATTTCCATAATTTTATAGAACTTCTCTTTATATATATCCTTAATGGACAATGTTTTAGAAATTGCATTAATTTCTCTCTGTTTCAAAATGATACATAAATATAGTAAGGCCCAATTTTATGCATCGAAGTGGGAATGCAATCTGGGCAGCTAAGCACCTCTTAATCTTCCAATCTGGAGGATAGAATTCAGGCTTTTTCATCTTGGCTGAAGGGAAACCAGTCTGTGTGCCCTGAATTCTCTCCAGATTTTATGGATATGGACTCAGCAGTATGTGCCCATCAGTAGCCAAAATAGCTGTGTATGCTGCAAGATGATACACCTTCAGTGGGAGGTTTGGGAACAGTTTTCTGCCCTCATAGCCTCCTAAACGAAGAGTGATTTGAGGTCAGCAGAACTCACGTATTCTACCAGGACACAGAAAGCAAGATTCACTAGTTTCTTTGGTATAGCAATGCTGATTTTCTTGAACAACTGAAGTGCTGCTTTTTCATTTATACATAAGCCATTCATGGTTTCTGTAAAACAAAACTCAGAATTTCTAGGTTCACCTTTTTTCTTTTGTTAGAAGAGCAAGAATGCCAGACATCTTGCATCCCTATAAAACATAAAGAAGAAAAAAAATAAGGAAATCACATTTTTTCAGTCACTTAAAAGAAATAGAATAAACGTATTGGGGACAAAGAAAAAGAAACATTTAAAACTATGCAGTATTGACATAATTAGATCTACCACATCTAGGTCAGCTGAGGATGCAGGATCCACACACCAATTATTTATTCAAAACTTTTGAACAGTGCTGTTTCAATTGAGAGCTCCCTAACTCTGACCTTTCCCAGAACTAATAGAACTACCATGCTACATGCACATTTTATATAGCTGTGAAAAACAGATCTCCACCTCATTTTAAAAACTCCAGAGACATTGGATATAAAGTAGGGAATGCCATATTCACCACTTATTAGCGGCATCTCTGCTGGGTCTGCAGTTGAGATCAGTCTTGGGATTTCATTGCTTGTTCTCATTGATGGTTATGGAACTGGAGAACAGGACTACCCATGAACAGATTGAAAAAGTTAGACCTAAACTCAGTAGGTGAGAAAGCAGTGGCATAATGCACATAAAACTGAAGCTTTCCTTCTTTCTGTCAGTAGGAACTTGAATAACAACCTCTAGGGTGTGACCTAGCAGATAACGCACAAATCAGGGTGGCTTCTTTCTACATCCTTTCACCAGCCTCCCAAAATGGCACCGCTACCATAATCTGTTTTGGGTTTAAATAACCTAGAATTTAGGATGACATTTAAAATGGAGCCCCAAGGTGACTGACAGACATGTTGTTAAATGTATTCACATCCATATGCTTGGAAATGTCTGGCACATACCATACCCATATTTCATCTTATGCTTTTGTATAATGCTGGTAAAATATGTTTTGCAACACATGAAATGGCTAATCCAAGTGAAGAATAAAAGTCACTGCTGCCAGACAGCGGACTTCCTCCTTTAGCTCAAACAAGCACTAAAGACCTGGGCTTATGTTCCCAGATTCAAACTATAGTGATGGCTCATGATGGAGAATTTTTTTGTATTTCCTATATATTCTTGAAGAAAGGACAATTACATATCCAGTTGAGTGGCTTGAAAAAACTATTAGAAATGCTATGAAAATGTTTTAAGTCAAAACTGAGATTTGGGAGTTGTTAATGGAAATAAATTTGCTAAGAAAAAAAAAAACCCACTACAGTTCTTGACAGTGTACAAGGCTCAAAATGTCACTGTAAAAACATTTTAATTCCTGATCCAATAACATACTGTACTCAGTATACAGAAGGACCTATGTGCTTGCCTCCTTCCTAGTCCTCTAGAATGCTAAACAACAATATACTTAAACATAAAACATGTTGTTCTTGGTTACATACAATAAATTGCCGTATATCCCTTCTCTCTTCTCATTCAGATTCTAATGAATGCTTCTCTGCTGGTCAACTATAACGCAAGACTGCAAGTACTTTTCTCCTTGTCAGATAACACTCTATAAAAAATACTATAGTCCTCCTGATTTAGTATACATACACATGGCTAGTAAGGAAAAAGCAGCATAGTCTAGCATGTAAAATCTCACGTGGGAATTTTCTCCCACGATTATCAGAGAAGATAAATGAAATTTTCAGACACAGCCCTAGCAAACTCCACAACACATCAGCATGTGTGGGGTTCGCATACAGTAAAAGGAAGAACCTGAGAGGAAAGTTATTTTTGCAATCTAAATAATGAGAGAGCACCTTGAAACGCTGATAGCAGAGGAAGCATTTTCATTAGGTACGTTTCACTTTCTTCCTCGGTGCAGCAATCCACTTACAGAGGCTGTATGTTGTTACATGACACATTTCCACTTTCCTGCAGAAGTGTCTGTGATTTTTTGAATGCTGTTTGTTGTTACTGCCTTTCTTCTCCGACACAATGCACCAATTTTTAACCTTTTCAGTAACCCAGTGACACCTCTGGGATATTACAGTATTCCTGTCAAAATGTCTGGTCTACAACAATAAACTTTACATTGATGTCTTGCTTTTCGGGAATAATTACACTGTTCCTTAAATGTTAGCCTATTTACTATTTGTGCAAAAAGATGACAATAAAATCAATGGAACACAATTCCCAAATGTGCATCAAAGTCTTTTGCAATGTTAATGGATTAGTGTGTCTATAAAGGTGCAAGATCATTTTGTCTCCATGCTTGGACTTGCACATGATATGCACTTCCTCAAAGCTAAACTTATTAACCCTTATCTGCTGAGCTCATCTGTTCAAAAAGTTAGTTTCATCTCCCTGCATTTGTCAGGATTCCTTTTTTTCTTTTTTTTTTTTTCCCCCCCAAAGCCAAGCCCAGGAATACTGCCCACCGATCAATAGGTGTATGATGAAGGAACTTCGTCCTGCTACCTATGACCAGCGGCTATGTTTTTTCAATGATTCCGCAGGAGTCAAAAACTCAACAAAGCGAATCGCGGATGCTGTAAAGGGAGCATGCTGCTCATGTCTGTGACCACTGTATGCAAAGCTTGGCATTAGTCACCGCCAGGCCGCCTCTGACAGCCCTGAAGTGAGGGAGATTAATGTGAGGCAGGGGCACTTTATTATTGTCATTCTGTTCTTTCACACTCTGCCTCTGACTTTCAATTTTGCTCCAGAATTAATTGTCTGCTCCCTACAGTATGACTGATGTAGAAGGATACAAGTAACATAGGCACCTGGTTCTGGCCTTGACAATCTGACTCGTTGTTGCAGGATGTATTGTGTACAGTCAAATTCAGGGACAGACGGGCATCTTTCAAAGAAATCAGCCAATGTTTCTTTTGACTTCAATCAGATTTGACTGTAGATTATCCTTCTCTAAGAACAATTTTTTTCTTGTAGAGATGCTAACAAAATGCCAGTGCCATTATTAAGTACCACTACATGATACTATTGCTCTGTTTTATGCAGCTTCGTATGAAGCCTTTCTCTCCAAGCTTTCCTTTTTATGTTTGAAGGTAGTAAATTAGTCATGTAGCAGTGTTAAATCCCTACCCTCTCAGAGTTAAGCATTGTTGTGAGAACATTATATACGGTATCTTTGACAATGAAAATACATGGCTATGTAAGTCAGTATCATTTACTATTTATAGGGCTAACAGTTCCAAAGCAAATTACACACAAAGTAAGACAAATATTTAAAGATCTTGTATCTAATAGAATATCTGACTGTATATCAGACTTAAAATGAACTGCTGTACAGAGAGATCAAAAAACATCTTTACTAGAGCATACAGAATGGAAAAAAAAATTTTACTTTTAGGATGGGAAAAAATCATACAGAATCAGTCTTTGCACATGAGCCACTATCTATCAGTCTGCTTTTTCTCGGTTTAGCATCTGATGGTGACGAATGCAAAGCCAATTCTACGCTGCAGCAAAACAAGGAGCTTCACCTTTATCTTTAAACAATGAGCATTTGCTAGTAGTCACAGACATTGCTACCAGATGTACAGGAAATAACATCAATGTTCACTGTTCTAAAAAGAAGGTTAGCTGTGGTATATTTGGTAAAGGCTTAGTTTTTCGTGCCAGCTACTCTAAGTGCCCATTAATACTTTCAGTTGGATTTCATCATATTTGGTCAGAGTGGTGATAAACTTTTCAGAACTATACAGCTAAGAAACTATCAGGTGCATACAAATTGTACAGAAATAAGCAACACTAAATGTTCCCTTGCTTAATGTTTCTCCCTTAGTACACTGGTGGTGTTCTTCGAGAGGATCTCAGGAATTTCTTCCCAAATACCCTCTCCGAGTAGAACACGCAATAAATTGTTGTGGCTTTAATTCATCTACTCCTTCAATATGACCATGATATTATGTTAAAGGGTACAGAAATATATAATATGCTGAACTGTCTCTATCCTGGACACCGGAAGGAAAATTACCACTATTCAGTGAGGGTGATCCAACCTCTTTACATTAATGATTTATCACAATGCACAAAACATGAAAAATAACTAGTTAGTTTTATGAGAGGAAGCAGCTTTTCCCACTTGCTGAATTTTTCCCAGACCTCTGTGCAAAGAAGATTTCAGGATGCATTTCAACTTCCTTGAAAGACACAAAAGCAGTAAGAAACTCTGCCTCTTTAAAAAGGTGTGCAAGTAAATGTTGTAATATCCTTCAAACCTGACATTAAGTATTCAAATGTTACTTAAGCAAAGTGTGAGCAATTAAATTAATCAATCTTCCCAGCCATGTACTGAACAGATGTTCAATAAATCCTCTCGGCTTACAGTGTGGGAGAAAGAAAGTCCACTTTTAGCTGTCCTTCAGTGATGACATCCCTCAGCCCGTCCTTTCTCTAGGCCTCATGGGCCACTGCCAGGCAGTTCTGCTGTGTTGTTTCTTTATTATAAATAACAACAGGCCACCTGGACTACCTGCAGTACCTGGAAGCCGAGGTTTAATGATCCTTCAGGCTACATCCTCAGCTCTCTCCTGATCCCAGATAATGGGACTGATGGGAATGGCAGAGGAGTGACGGATGGCAGTGACGAATGACTCCAGACAAACATGTGCTGACAACTAGTGAATATGGGGCAGCGTTGCAGAAAGGTCAAGATAAAAGTATTTGCTTGACTTTCAAAGTTTCTCCATGAAAACACCCTCGGAATCCTCGTATTTGTTACTACCAGATAACTTTGCCAAGCAGATGTGTACGACATACTATCAGATTATTGCAAATCTGTCAAACAACAATGCAAGAGGGATCAAATGCTACATTTTAGTAAAAAGAAACTACCTGAGAAGCTAAAACAGCTATATCACATACACATGCAAGAACCTGAATATTTGCAGCTTATTTTTTAAAAGTGCCTATTCTGTTCCAACCAGGTTCCCATCCCAGCCACAGCTACTCCCTCGCTACCTCTCCCGCACAGGGAAAGGCTACGGCACCACCCGGTCTCTCTGCCCAATTAAGCAGCGAGGTCTTTTCTTAGCAGAAGTTATAAAGTTTTCCTGGAAGTCCTGTGATGTAAAATTTGATTGCTATGAGATGGCTATATCATCATCTCTATTTCAGAATCTCAGATTTCACAAACTAAGGGCCGAATTTATTCATCGCACTCCTGAAACCTTAAACAACAAATCCTATTGGGTTATATGATATATACGATGCATCTCATCACCTTAACTTTTTACATGTGAATATCATCTGTGATCAAATGAGTCGACTGACATTCAAACGTAATGGTTAAAATTTCTGCACCACAGATATACAACTTCAACCTTTTGAGTGCTGCCATTCCATATATGGACTTTATCCACATTTTAATGAGGCTTTAAAATCCGCAAGATTAAGCTAGTATTTTATATAGAACTACCTGCTTTTTATGATATCCTGACATGTTGTACAACATTTGTGACTATATTGATCCTTATAAATTCAGCATCTATATATATTCATGAAAAGTATTCCCCTCCACATTCAGTATGTAGTATAAATGGCAGGGCAGGGGGGTGGGCAATGACAGGAAACGTGGAGGGGTGCAGTTTTTATGTGATTTGTTCAGCAGTAAACAGACGGGTAAAGAATATCTTAGTAGCACTGTTGCACAACTCAGCAATACTTAAAAAATTAAAATACTATGTTGGAAATGCACACTAAATGCTGGGGTTCTTTCTCAAATTTTACCCAATTTCATTCTCCTTCAGACAAATCTGTTACAAATCCTGAGGGGGTAAACTGTACTCTTCTCCCACCTGGGACAGTTATACATCTTCATGCCCTCATCTTTGCCTGACTCCAGAGACAAGCTTTCTTGTGTTTCTCCATGCAGTTTCATGCTTTTAATCTGAAACAAATGATTGCAGGAAAAAAAGCATTATCACCTTGGCAAGGCATCAGGAGTATAAAGAAAAAAAAAAAAGAAAGGGTCTATGGGCAAATTCATCTTCCATTGCTACAATCAATCTCTCACCTAAAGAAATACACAATAACTAGGCAGGAAAGGGCCAAGATTTATGGCCTAGAAACATCTACACTGACCAGCATACACCTAGCCTTCTTGGCTCCCTCCTTGCCAGAATGGCTCTTTCTAACAGTTACAATGATATACTGTCTCTCCCTACTGTTTTACAAGTACATTAGCTTTATTTAATGAGATCTCCGAGTAATTTAACAGATGTATATAGGACATAAGACTAGAAAAACTCTTGCTACTTCAACACTTTTGCCAAGGTATTCTAGGGCTAGCTAATCTCCACTACCATGTTACAGTCCTTGAAATGGTGTTATTGGAATTTTGGGAAGGTTTTTGAAAATCATTTTAATAGAAATGCTATATTATAATCAAATAGAATTGTGCCATTTTCAACACTTACTTGTATCAGGCCCATAAAAATCAGGATAAATGGAGTTACTTTAGATCTTCAAAACTATTTATATATTAAAAGGCCTGAGAGAAATTCAGAAGTACAGATTAATATATTTGTTAAATCTCACACTCTGTTCTTTCCTGTAACTTCAGCACCATCTCCCAAGGCGGGGGGGGACGGACACGACACCCAAACCAAAACAACAAACAAAACAACAACAACCCTCACAATTCTTTCTTTTTAGAAACATACTTATTCACCTTTAAAGTTCACGATGATTGGATCGCTGAATAAGAAAGCATTTAAAAGTACTGTATTCCGAGTTTTTGTTTAATATATGAAGGATAGGTAGTCATTACTTTAATACAATAGCTCTGCTTTCCATTATTTTATTATTTCTGTTTCTGAGCAACAGACAATGTTTTGGACAGCTGCTGTTATTTAGCAAACTAGTTTTAAATAATAGTGTTATATAGTAAAATATTAAATGAAAAAGACTGTAATAATAACTTTTAAAATAACTCTGATAAGCTATTAATAATACAGAGATGCAGAAATAAGGAATTACCTGTTTAAAATAACACTTAAATAATGTTTCTTAGTAAAAGAAAGATGGGCATAAAGTTTATGCATTTGTCTGTATCTTTTACAGCAGTACATCTACAAACATCTATAAAGTGTGTTGCTGTTTTCTCATACATTATACTTTTAAACTTGATTAAAAATAGAATATTGCCCCAGATTCAGTAAATGACTTCAATGAACTACATTAAAAAAAAAAAGCAACAATTCCAATTCAACCCAGCGGTGAGACCTGTACTAATTGAGTTTAGTGGCATTTTTGTGTAAATAATATATAGTTTCATTAAAGAAGGTTTATTTTAGCTTGAAAATATAATTCTTTTAAAAATTCTTTTAAGCTGAAGGGGAAGAAAAAAAATTAAAAAAAAAAAAAAAAAAGATGAGAGTAATATTTACTATTCTAGCCAAAGTGTTCAATGTCCTTCTGGCTTACAGGATATTGTGTTAACCTTGAATTAGACCATAAAACACAGTTCTAGCACATTTATACATAATTACCCATAGAAGACTACAACATTTACAACAAGCATGTTGCAACTGATACATCTAATATTTAGAGGAAATCCACATATCTATCTGACCAAAGTAAACGTAGTGAACCACATTCTGAATGGTATATCACATCTTATCCAGCAGTAATGATTCCTGGCTTAGAAAGTAGGAAACATCAAGTTGTGAAAAATTAAAATGGATATTTCTTTTATTTCATGGATATTTACCAGAAAAACCACTGAGAAATTTCAGGGTATGAAATTATGAATAGTCACAGTGTAAAATTATGCTAGAAATCAAGAATGTACAAAATTAGTCCCAAAGTAGAAAAGAAAGAGGGAGAAAAAGGAAGAACACAAGCTGGAATAGAGCAAATTCATTGCATGAAATTTCATTTCTTGAGAGCTATACATCAAGTTGTATTTGTTTAATGAGGTTGACACTAGAAAGATGTATAGAACATGTCAGACACCCAGTACCAGTGCGTTCTGGGAAAAAGATAACATCTGAGAATCTGACCACTCACTTCGTCTTCTAGCCAGACTTCTCTATCTACTGGTTCTTCGGGAGATTATAAATGAGAGGGCAGGAGGAACAAGGAACAAAATAATGAAAAACACACAAAAAAAGAAAAATTATAACATTGTAGAGCAAAGTAAAGCCAGATTTATTGACCTCACAACTACATAATCAAGAGAAAGTTATCACTGTAGAAACTTTTACCAAAGCGGAATGATCTTAAATAACAAGGGAGTGCTATGAAATTTACAGCACTTTTAAGATATGCAAATTGAATGCAAGGTATAGACATAAGGGTAATTAATTGTAAATCTAAGAATAATGTTTCTTTGTCAGGGCTGTCTCCATGTTGTGGAGTACATTCTAATGTGCCTTAACTCTGAATATTTCTTAAAGGCTGGTCTAATTATAAGATGTTCAGAATTTCAAAATAGTAGTTATTCTTATCATTTAATATAGCGACTGTAAAGTTTCATAACAAAATTTACTGATTACATGAAAATATTTTATTTAAATTTTCAAGGATAAAGTATTGTATTGAAGTCTAGGCACTGAGTGTTTGTCTTAGAAAAAAGGATATGACAGAAACAGCTTTTCACAGTGTTTTGTTTGGGTTTTGGTGGTTTTTTTAAAGAAGGAGAAAGGAACATGGCAAAGAATTAACTAACTGTAAACATCTTTATTTGCTGCAATTTTTTACGTTATAATGCTGGCTTTCTAAGGACTTAATAGAATAAAATATGATTTTATAATTTCATTATTTACTTAATTTTTCCTACATTAAGTCATTGATGTGACAATAATTAAGGTCAACCTTTCCACTATTAAAGGACTATAGAAATTCACTTTCTCATTTTAAATCTTGGTGTACAAGCCCCACATTTGAAAAGAAATGCATATAAACTTATAGAACATATAAAAACTTTAACAGAAATAATCCAAGTCCCTGCCAGCTTCTGTTGCAGGCCTACATAGGTGGCTCTGCTTTCTGACAAAAAAACCAAACTATTTGAGCTGCTTTTAGCATTTAATTAATTCAGACAAATTAAAACAGAGCTTCTTTAGGGGGCAGCATAGTAAACCGTCTTCAGCAAAAATGCCCTAATATCTGAGATGCACTGGAATTTTAGGGAAACAACTTTCATCATGTCTTAGTAGAACTTGCTATAGACCTGTCAAAGAGTTAAACAGTAGTAGAGAGAACAAGAGTGTGAGCAGTGAAAGCTCTCAGAGTCAGATTACCGACCACCAAACTATGGTGGTAAGTAAGTAACACAGGAACACAGGGGTTTGCGAACTTATTCCAGCTGATAACTGTTAAGTTCCAGCAAAACAAACTCGAACCACATATATTATCTTACAAAGAAACTAGGTTGTTGGAAGTACATGATTTAGATACACATGTATTAGCATTACAAAAAACCTTCCCTATTTTCACCAGTCATCTGTTACACTCCTCCTTCTTGTGCAAGGATCATCCGTAACCCCCACATACAGTCTCTTCTTTTCATACTCCAAAGGGAAAAGAGCAAAACACTTCATAACCACCTATTTTGAAAGAGGTGCAAGTGGGATAGTTGGTCAGAGGTGAGATGGTCAACTGGGAGGATTACAAGCCTTTGTGAAAACCATCATGTGAAACAGATTGTTTTTCTTAAGAAAGGGAGGCTTGGCGGGGGTGGGAGGGAGAAAGGCCACGGTTCTTCATGCAGTTGGCAAATAATAGTAAAAAAAAAATTAATAGGTAAAAGTTTTGGCCAGCAGAATCAGTGTCAGTTATCTGCATGAGATGAAATGCATTTTAGAAACACATCAGACAATGTCTTTGGGAGATAGGGAAGAGAGGGAGTGACGGAGCATCAGTATGTAATACAAAAGTAAATGCTAAGACTACTTTCAAAAATGTACACATCATCACTTTATGTCTGGTCTGCCTAAACAATTAAAATATTCTGTTAATACTTTTTACCCAAGCATAACATACCATAACTTTAGCTCCCCTTCAACGACAGTTTGTGCTTGAAAGTTCTGTTATAGTTTAAACAGATACGTCAGGAAATTTGAAATCACTGCCAGATATAGAGGCAGATTTCATAGCACGAGTTAAATGCATCATATGCTCGCATGAGAGGGTCTCTCCTATATAACACTTGGAGAAATTATAAGTTCTCCATATGCCAGCAGAGTTAATAGCTTCCTTAAAGGATCTTTCAACAATTATGCTTGCACAGGAATAAGTTTCCAAAACTTTCTACAAGGATACAGAAAACCAAGGAACTTATGAATGGTGGGTTGGAACTGGGGCAAATTGAAGTTTTAAACCCTCCTTCCTTTTACGATGGCTTTCCCACACAAGGCTTAAACTTTCTTGTACCTGAAGAAAGTCTCAGTGGCAATTCTCATTGACACCCTCTTCTCTAACGAGGAGAAGGCAGAA
This sequence comes from Aramus guarauna, assembly GCA_013400195.1. Taxonomy (NCBI): domain Eukaryota; kingdom Metazoa; phylum Chordata; class Aves; order Gruiformes; family Aramidae; genus Aramus; species Aramus guarauna. The sequence continues at coordinate 1,854,319 of VXBL01005506.1, read as the reverse complement.
ACACTTATTCTGGAGTAGTAAAGGCCATGAGAGAACAACTAGGGTAGAAGATGCAGCAAGGTTATGCAAAAATTTCTGAAGGCCACTTAAGGAGGAGTCCTAGGAGACAAATCCACGGTTTTGGTGGAGCTGAAGGACATGAAGACAGTCTTTCCTTTTCAGTGGAAGTGCATTGAAAATTCTACTATGGTGGTGAAAAGAAACCCTGATCCAAAAGCACAAAGCTCTTGTTTTCACCAACTTCTTTTCTATAATGTGCCTGACAAAGGTTACTGTCCTTTTTGAAGCATTTTTGCATATTATAGTTTGAATTGGATTTCAAGTGAAGATTACAATTTTTTTCAAGCACGTAGTGAAATACTATATGTTGTATGTCTTAGGCAAGTTGCAGAGGTTAACCATAGCTATGTTTGACCCACTTTAATTTTTCTCATTAGTCTATGACATCTACTAGTAAATTTACTCACCGTATTTGCAGGTTCAGCGAACGTTTCAAATGGTTATAATTTTGCCAAAATGTCTGATATTCAGACTTGTGACCAACCGCCCAAAAATCACAAAATGTAGAAGAGCCAAACTAGGCTTGCATGATAACCCTGACTGAAGGGAATGGCTAAAGCCAACGAGGTTTTCTAAGCCAGTTTTTTCTGAAGTCATTAATCACCAAAAAATTGCATTTATTTTCTGATTCTTGTTACTCTAAACCAGCTTCTCTGTTCAATTACTGCCAAATTAAACTGTGATGTAAACAAACCAGAGCAAGCATCGAATACTAGCATAACTTGGTTCATTCTCTTCCACTATCCAAGTCAGCTAGCACACTTTTTTTTCACCTTAGCAATTTAGTAGGAGTGAGCATTGTCCTCACTTGAAAATAACAATGCAAGGATCTGTGGACTAGAGAGCAATTACATATTATGGGGGGGTTATTGTTTTTTCCTTTGAAATTATGAATATTTTCCTTATATTAATCAATGGTGAGGTGAATTGTCAGCATATGGCAGTACAAAAAGCAGACTGCGAAAAGAGTAATTCTGGAGGACCTGTTCACAGATTCCACTCCCATATGATGAACCACCATGTGCTAAAACAATAGTCCCACCTATTTCAGTGGGACTGCCTGATCAGTAAAGATACACAAGGTATATGGTGGAACAGCAAGAAAGGCAAATGCAGTGTCTGGCCTTACACTCTCTTTATTAAACAGACTTCGGTCTAATTACTGTAGGATGGATAGTCTTACAAAATACTTTTCCTAAGGTCATTAAGAAAAGTGGAATTCTTCACCTTGTCCTTAAACTCAGTGGAAAGTGCTCAGTTCACCTCCTTCACTTGGTGTGTTAAAATATTGGCACAGCTTGAATTAACACTAGGTCTGTGCCTGAATGTCTTAGCTTTTGCCACTTTCTGCTAATCACTTAACAATACCCAGAAGTTGAGGTTTTCTTGCTGCAGAAGTCATCAGGGAACAAAATCTAAAATATCTAAGTACAGTGAGATGACTCTGATATTTCCAAAGAACCTTTATTTCAGTCTCTCTATTTTCTAGCATAAGAAGTCACTCCTAGACAATTAGGAGAGAAGCAGAAATATAAAATCAGGCAAAATGATACACTGATGCTTCGTGTTGTGATAGCTGGCTGGATCTTTGGTGATTCAAACAAATTTAGTGAAGCTACATTTACACAGCCTATCTCCGCAGTGCCAGTAATTTTACATGCAGAATAGCAAGTCAGATCTTTTCTGAAATCAGAGCAACGCAGACTGCAAAAAGTCTCATTGAGATGAGACACTCTAGATGCACAAAAAAAAACCTGGCAAGTATTTACCAATTTAAGGAAACAAATAGGTGGTCCACAATGAGATAGCACATATATTTTATACAAAGGATATACATTCTTGTACAATATTTACAAGTGCAAAGTTTGTGATTCTGAATGTGATCCAATATAAATTGGAGTTTTGATAAGCAAGCTTTTTTTTTTTAATGTTTTAAATAAGAGTTTCATGTAAAATTTGAGATGCCAAATAAAAGAGGACAAAATGCTATCTGAAAACTAGCAACATGTAGGCAACATGTTCCTCTACATTAGGATGGTATCATAAGTAAATAAAAAAAAACCAGGAAAAAATAGAACCAAGCTAAGTCAAAAAGAAATGCTACAGATTAAACCCTTTACCACCTAATACCCTTTACAGCCAGCATGAAGTCAGTGCATTTGCACAAGATGTAAGTCAGGGCACAAATTGGCCCTTCAGCTCTGAGATTCCTCCAAGCTTTCCCAACAGCTTGCTGAGCATAATTTGGACTTGGTTATTTAAAGCTACACAGAATAATACAGTATGAAGACTGGTGCGAACAATAACTCTTGCACAATTTATCACATAGAGAAGAGCTACTAATCTTTTTAGGAAACAAGGTATTCAAAATTATTTAATGCTAATATTTATGCATCAGAAAGCATTCTAAGCACAAAACAGCCTTCCTCCCCCTCCCCATTCACACAACCAACATGCATTTGTGAACATCTTCAGCTACAATACACCATATTTTCAGAGAGTCTTGAAATTATCGTACTATTTGTTGGCATTTATGAAATTCTGTTATTAATGCCACTCTAATAACAAAGATAAGCTGTATTTACAATACTAATACCTTCCACAAATAATTAGGTATGTATAACTACACACATAGTCTTACATACCAATGATGGCTCACAACTGTAAATTTAAAGTACATTATTGTAATAAACTGTAATAATAATGATAAAAATAAGTTTGGCATGCTTCTGCCTAGCAGACTTCTGTACTGTCATTTAAAAAAAAAAACAAAAAAACACCAACCAACAAAGAAGTAACATCTTATGAACAGCTATTATTTTCTTGGCTGTTGGGGTCCCCCTCCATTATATGCTATCATTTAAAAAAATACAAAACAGCAACTATATCAACATTAAGATAATTATGAAATTGGACTAAAGCAATAATTCTTCCTAACAAAGCAGATGGGTATGAATTATAATTGTAATGATATGACTATTGCCACATTATTTTAAAACTTTATGAAAAGTTTATAAAAGCATTGTTGTCTTTGAATAATTTTCAAAGTATCTGGTAAGAACAAGGTTATCTTTACCTGTCAGCTCAACATTCTAAAAATGAAAATTAAAAATTTTCATATGACAGATTTTTTTTTAAAGTATTAAAATTAATTAAGAAAGCAAATAAAATCTTTGTTAAACAAACATAAGTCTATTGTTTCCTAGGAGAGCTGGATACTTCCTCTGCCTCAGCCTAAGTACAATAAATCAGAGAAACCACTTCCATTTTTTTTCTTGCATGCAAATAAAGTTTCCATATTCAACACAACATAGTTACTAATAAGACCAGCGAGCTCCTTATTTGAACTTTTTTGCAGCATTCCTGCTGCAATGTATAGTATTGCTCTATTAAACTTGCATTTGTTTTGGTAATTCTACATAACAACAGAGAATTAAGCACCTTCCACACGATCTCAGACTACAAAATTCCAGAATGATGAGAAAGTTACATATAATCAAAGCTCTTTTTACAATTGTTTGCAACTTTCATTTAAATTAAAACATTAAAACAGCACAGCGTCCCACACTACACATGGTAGACACAAAGCAGACACTTGACTATCATTTAAATAGATCTAAGGTTTTTAGAAAAATTCCCAATTATTTGTTAGATATAACAAGAGCGAAAAGGACTTGACATCGACATCACTGGGAACATTCAAACTTGTTATGAATTAGTAGCGGCATCTCAGCCATCAGTTGTAAGAGCACTCGCAACTAAGTTGGCCTCTCCAGATTGCTTAAGAAATGCTTCGTTCCATTAGATTAAGTACGCAAGCTCCACATACAGCTTTCCAGGGTGCTACTTCCCACACATTCCCTTTTTAAAAAGTTTATATTGAAGATAATTTTACTGAAGCAAGAGACTCAGTTCGGTAAGAAGAAATAATGCTATCATCAAACAAGGGGCAAAAGCAAAAGAACAGTTATCTGAAATTCCTCAAACTGTCTTTTAACGATGCCCTTTTAAGTTGTCTCAAACTTCATTCCTTATCTCTGCATGCTGAACCTCGGTCTGAATTTCTGCTTATTGGTCTCAGCTTCTCTGAGGAACCTCTGACCAGTCTTCAATAAAGCCGCAAGATGAATATCCTCTGGGAAGTTAAGGTTTTTCACTGTTTTCTCACACAATATGATCCTTCCCCCATCTCCCTTCAGATTTTAATTCAAAACCAACCCTAAACTGAACAAAGGCAGTAACAGCAACCTGGTTTGTCCCACTCCTGTTATCATGGAAATCCATTTTATTAGCTTCTTCTCTAATTCCAATTTATAACTTCTTTAAATGCTTTCTATTAGTTTAATTAAGGTTTTTGGTGGCCATAACTCCCAAAATATGCCATTTCTGCCAGGTAGCTTGCTAGACCTATTTTCAGGACTGACAGATTTTAGTAGATTCAGCTATATTGTATCTAAACTGATTTTTGTCTTATTACAAATATCACATAAAAATACCTGCTGCATCTTCCTCATACATCCTGTAAGCATTTCTTCATTATTATTTTCTGAAGCAGATCTGTATTATTTCCACTTTCCCCTCCTCATTCAGTCCTGGATGGTTTTTGCAAGTCTTGTTCTAAACAGGTTGTATTTTACTCAATGTTCGCTACATGCTAGCCAGAGCCCTGCACCTGTGCTCTCACCTTTTTCTTTCAAGTTTCTTACTGAGTTTTTCTATGTCTCAGAATTCCAGCATGTATTCTCTCCTTCATTTTTAGTAGGAAACTTCTAAAAAACTGTTTTGTCTATTTTATACTCCACATTGTGCATCACTTCAAAATATTCTTTCCATCACTTATTCTTTGCTCGCTGTCCTAAACCATTTGCTCAGGCTTGTCTTTCACTGCTGACATAACCAGTTCAAACGTCTCACTCAGCTCTCTTATTTGTGATACAATCCATGTGTCATGTTTCTCTTTACACATCTCTCTGCTGCTTTTATGCCGATCGCTTCTCCAGTTGTTTTTCTCTCTGTTTACTTTCTTTCCATGCCTTTGGTCATCCAGTTGTATTGAGCTCTTTGACTGATGACTCCCTTTTTATTCTCCTTCAGTCTCCTACTGAACAGTTGTATTTCACCTATTATTCAGCTCACTTTAAGGAGGACTACCAACAGTCCCAGAAGTGGGGTCAGGTGCAATCAATTGTCCAGAAGTTGTTGACTTCAGGCTACTGCCAAGAGCTAGCTAGTGAGAAAATGCAAGACATTGTACCCAGACATTAAGGAAACAACGAGGACCTTAGGGTTCACTGCACCAAATCTCTTATCCTTTCCCAATCTGGCTATTAAAAGGTATCTTAAAACTATGAATTAACTGTAATTTAGAGACAGCTTGTTTTCCATTTGGGATAATTTCTTATGTGTATTCAGAAAAACAGGGTCTGCCTTTTAAATCTACATCATACTTGCTGCCTGCAAATGGGAGCCAGTGATTTGCATGACAGCACACTTGACTTTCTTCCAATATTCAAAGTCATTCTGAGCTTTCTCACCAGCAATATCAAATTCCACCCCCCCTTTTTTTTTTTGTGAATGCTTTTTCTTGAAATAGTTTCTTCATTATTAAAAGACAGTTGCTAAAGAATATGTTTAACCAAATTCCCTCTTTCATTTTCTTCATCAAATTAGTCAGTTGTTCCAGTCTAGGAATTCCAGCTCAGTCCTGCTTTTCACACTTTAAAATCTCTCCCTCATCAATAAAACATTTCTTTTTTTAAATGTATTGACATTTTCTTACCTAGCATCTAAAAAGAGTTTAGGAAATCTAGGCTGAGAGCAGTATATTGAAGTCTAGGCACCAGATTACAAGTTGCTATTTGATCAAAATATAAGCCATCTAAATTACATGGGTTTATTATTTAAATTTAAAAACCTTCACATCTCTAGAACAAAAATAAAAAAAAAAAGAGCCTCCTAAGTGAATGAACAAAACAGAAAAGCATAACTAACTCGTCAAGTGAAGCTACTGCAATGGGTACAAGAGGGGCTGATTCCTGGAAACGAGAAAGAATACAGTCTGAAAATGCAATCTGAAAAGGTGCTGGTTTATGTACTGCGCATATGTAGCACTGCAATGGACATGAATGCAAAGGCTGTCAAAAAGGCTAAAACTTACAAACACCTTGAGATCACAAAACTTTCAAGCTTTAAGATTTTAATAGAAAAAGTCAATGGCTGAACTCTCAGACCAAAGTTTCAAAGAGAATCAAAAGATATTGAACTTCATTACATTTGGATAAAAGTGACAAAAGTGGATGTAAAGGTTTAAAACTCTGATTACGGGAGTCACTTTTGTCTCTGCTAGGAAACAAGATAGATGATCCCACCAAAAGTTCAGTGTCAGCTCGACAGGAGAGCATTCCAGGAGGCCATCGCCTCTCACTCCCTCACCTGCAATGCTCATGAAAACGTAGCAGGATGACTGAGAAATGAGTGCAGATTAGTAGCGGTTTGCACAGTGACACCAGGTACCTACCTAAAAAAGTTTCAGTTTTTCTGTGCAGAATGTAGTTAACTGGATCTTTTTGTACCAACTCCAACATAATAAGTAGCCTTTGTTTGAACATCCCAAGTATCAAGGTCAGGACAACAGCAAAGTGTAACATCAAGCAACACATTTGAGGGGATGGCTCTGGAGCAGCTGGTTAGCTTCCATGATGAATGAGAATTACAGCAGTTTTCAAGAGACCAACAGAAGGCTGGCAGGGTCCTAATCAGCTATAACATCAGTAGTAAAGATCTAAGGAGACTAGAGCATTTCCAAAACTACAAACTTCTCTGGGCTTTAGTTTCAATAATTATAGCTGTGACAGCTGGACGGTGTGGGTACATGACTGGAATTGGTTGGAGTTTTTGACATATGGTGCTATTGGAATCCTGTCTGTCAGGAAAGGAGCATAAAATTACCCCCCCAACAACTGGGGGCTGCAGTGCATGTCATCCTGTCTCAAAGTAAAGGAGCAAAGGTAGCATTTTTGCAGGTTAACATTCAGCAAATGACAAAATGTCATTCGAGTAATGTTACAGCAGTACATCAGTGAAAAGCACTGCAGGGTCAGAGGGGCAATTTAAGTTAACTAGAGGAAGTGCATTGGCATGCTTGGTTTTCCTTCTGCATGTGAACTAAATTTCTAGCTTCTGTTATCCTCCTGGAATAACCATTTGGTGCTGACGCTGCGGGAAGTTGCCTCGCATGAGTTGAAAGAGACTCCAGGTGTGCTGAACAATAATTTCAGAAAGGTACTTCTTTCTAAGTGTGCCTTTGATAAGGTCTTTTTATAACCTGCATGTTTTAGCCCATTTAAAAATCATGCACACCCAGAAAGAGGGTAAGCTCCATCCACCACCTAAATGGGCACAGTTCCATCAAAAAGCAGCATGTAGTGCCCAATGATTATTATTTCCTTATAATCTTCTGATTAAAAATGAATGTAAAAATTCTGAAGGAAAAGATGTTCAGTATAATGAAGTAACACAGAACTGTTTGTCAATTAGGCAATCACTCTGTACAAGGACTATTTCTGCTAGGAAGAATAGTTGAACTATAGGTCCTCAAGACAGAATTCATCATTTTATCTCAATTTTCCTCAAGCTCTGAATTGTACATGCTGAAATTAAACCCTTTCATTACCATTCCCTATTCCCTCTCATTCCTTTTTCTGTTGCCAAATTTGCCATTAAGGGCAGTTTTGCTTCCTAACATATACACAGAAATACATTTGCTTACCTTGCCATTGCCATGCCAGAACTGGAAACTAGAATATTTATTACTTTTTTTTAAATTCTCCCCCCCATTCCCCCTCAAAATTTTTTTGTTGCATAAAACCTCCTCAAAGCCCAGAGTGGTCCATTTTAACAGGAATTTGAGCAAGTGTGGCTGAAGGCAAGCAAGAACGAACAAGGAACTTCTGCTGATGTGGAACGAAACACAGAGAAGGTGAGAGTAGGAATAGGCTACCAAGCAGAGGTACATTCCCAAGAATGAAGGGATGGAATCAGGAAAGTCAAACTAAAATTAGTGAGGAACGTGAGGAAGAACAGGAAGGGTTTCAAGTACCATAGCAACAAAAGGAAGGCTAAAGAAAATGTGAGCCCACTGATCAAGGGACGCAGGAGATGTAGAGACAAAGAGAGAGTCAAGATACTGAGTGTTTTTGATTCTGCTTTTCTTGAAAAGTCTACCCTCAGGCTTCCAAATCCCTGGGTCACAAGTTGCAACATGGGAAAATTTTATTGGATCATGTATTTATTTACCTTCTTACTTAATAAGAAGGTGGTCAAATACTGAAAACAAAGACCCAGCAAGGCCGTGCAATCTCCATCCTTGAAGATATACAAACTGAACTGTACATGGTCATGAGCAACCTCACATAGTTGGCCCTGCTTTGGGCAGGTGGTTAGACTAGATGACCTTCCAACCTACATTCTCAGATGATTCAGTGATGAAAAATAGTAAATTTTAGAAAACATCATGTTAACTTTATTTTAAATGTGTATTTTAGCACAACTTGTGCTAAAATATCTGCTTAGAAATAGTGAAAATTCAGAGTTAAACCTGAAATGCAGATTTATTTTTTTTTATGTACTCAGATTTTGAAGGGCCTCCACAGCATGAGAAATTCTAGGTAATATACAAAATTAACTCTAGTAATTCATATTTGGTTTCTACCTTACATGCCATGATATGAGATTTTGGCAAATCAGTTAATAATGACTCAGAGGAAGTAGATGCTACTGTTTTAAACAATAAACAGAAACAAAAAATATCTTATAAAAGTAGCTTTTAAGATTTTTTTCAGAAAAATGTGAAAATAAATTCTTTTCAAGCAGAGAAGCTCTATCCTAAGCTCTAGTATTTTGTTAGTCTGAACTATTGTCGACTTCCTTCCTCACCATCCCCTGGTATTGCAGGATGTTCCCCTCTTGGTTTTTGTTTATGCCTCAGGGACCTTTCCTGATGTTCACTATGTTTAAGAGGGAGAGAGGATAAACCTTGTAATATGGTAACATGAAGGCCATTTCACAAAAAGCACAGAAAGGAGAGGAGGAAAGAGAATGAGGCCCAGTACTACAAAACTAATTAGCAGGATAACACAGAAATACAACGGTATACTCTTTGTACATTCTCTTGAGTGTTGAACAACAATGAACTTTGGGTTTCCAGTACATTTAGAACTCTGTCTTAACTAGGGTTCTCAAATGTGTTAAAAAATACCATATGGGGCTTAGTGTTTTTGATTAGAAATGCATTAATGTGGGACAAGTGGCTTTTCCAGAAGAAAGGCATTTCTAACAGGAGAAGGCTGCTATTATTTATATGAGCTGAGATCATCCCATTTTACTGATTCATTTAGACTGATGCCAACTGCAGCCGAAAACAAGCATTTCTTCATAAAGAAATTATGAAATTACCGGAGACTTTGATCTAACATCACCCAAGTCATCTACAGGGACTCACAGCACAAACATTAGTCACTGGAAATATATACTATATAGCATACCTTATAACAGAGAAAAGGAGAGAGAAGCCTATTTGATCAAAATATTTGGAACCATGACCTAAAGTCAGGTTTGACAGAGCTAACTTCTGGTTTTAAAATTTTAGATACTTACATTAACTATTTTCTAATAAAAAGTGAATCACTGAGAAAGCAGCAAGACTCTAAACACTCATATCCCTTGGCTTCTTTCCCACCATTGTAAAACATGTCTGTCCAAGGAGCTGTTTTTCAAAAATGCACACACATAACTACATGCCCAAATAGATTGTACATTTATTTGTTTGTATTTGCAAATACTTGATCTGTACTTTGTACTTCCAGATTTGGCATACAGTGTGTGCAGCTAAAAAAATCTCCCCTTAGGTATGTAAGACTATCTTGGTTGAAGAAAAAAAAAAAAGAAAAAAAAAAAATCAAAGAACTGCCCTCAAGTCACATCATGTGATGATTAAACATGAAATACATATAACACCAATAAAAGAAAAGCACACAAAGTAGATTAACAAGATACTCAACTCCATCCACTTTAACTGAAAGACGATTAATCAGGACAGTGGCTGAAAGTTGCTGTTACAAGTCACCAAAGGGTTATAATAACGGCCAAGACAAAAGACTATATTCTTAGAGCAGCTTGCTCTAAAAGAGAGTATGTTACAATAGTTTGATGAAGAAATGTGAAATATAAAGTGTCAAACAGGAGAAAATGCAATCAGTTCACTGATCCTACACTGAAGAATTAAAGAAGGCAATAGCCTTGAGGAATGAAGGCACCTCTGATCTTTCGCACAGCATGGGCTGCCTGTGTTTCCCTTGTCAAACAGTAAATAATCAAAATCAATGGGAGGTATAAGAAGTCTAAAAAACTCAAAGGAAAAATCATTTCCCAGATATACCTACAATAAAAGTCATTCCCATGTTATATAATTTTGATTATTAGCAAAATAGAAAAGGCAGACAACCTGGACTAAATTGTGTATTCTGTATTTCACTGATATCTGTGAGGTTTTGTGGTATTCTGGGTTTATATTTTCAGCTCAGTATATTCTTCTGACTGATCATTTGAGTAGAACTCATCTGCAGCCCTGGGGGAAACAAGTCTAACAACCCCCAGGAGAGCTAGGCTTAGGCAAAGGTACTGGGGGCATCAGAATCGATACTAACACTATGTAACCAAACACAGCTACGTCAACATGAAGGCCAAAACTCTGTCACAAATCAAAACGATGGATAAATTTCTGGTGTATAAAACAGATGCAATAGGAGTATTTCCTGTTCTCCCTACTCTAAGGTGAATAAGGAAGCCCTTTTCAGTCCTTTAGATTCCCCCCTTCACCCCACCTTCTGCCATCCAAATTCAGAAGAAAAGTTTGGAAAGAGGAAGCAGCAGTCATGACTACCACAGTGACACCAGAGAGATGACAAATATGCTGAAGTCCCAGGCTTCTGAATAAGACACAGACACGTAGGACATCGCTGACAGCAGCAAGACAAGGGGTAGTGATCTCAGTCCAAGTTCAGAGCATTATTTCTCCACCTTGCCTCCCTGCATCTGGATTTCAGGTAGGAAAAATTAAGCAAATTAATTGTTTGAAAGTAGTATCATCTTAGTATTCATCTGAATAGTTATTAATTATCAGTCCTATTCTGCAACGGTATAGTGCCTCTAAACGCCAATTTGGCCGGCTGGCTTAGAGCACCGTATGCGATCACAAAATTCAGGAATACCTCTGGGATTTCTGTTCCCTAAAGTCAGCAAAAGCTTATAGTATCGCAGAGACGATAACGGCTGTCAGTCTCTCAAGGGAAAGGCTCTGCTTGTGTTGCTCTTGAAATGAATGATGGAACAGCATTAGAAACATTCTCACTGATAGAGGCTGACAGTTCCCTTTATTGTCTAGAGTTAGAACTGCATCAGATACAGTACGCGGTACTGTAAAATAGCATGGTTTGATTCTGCATAGGGAGCCACTCGTTATGTCAGGCAGTCTTACACAGAGAATAAGAGTAATGGAATGAAGGGAGCAACTGGCAAATCAAAGAGGTAAAAAGTCATCTCTTCCAGAACAGTTGTGTGGATCCTCTACAGCTAGTTGACCCTCTCATACTGTCAAATCTTACTGGAAGATGAGCCACTTGACTGGGAACACATTTGTTGTCAGTATATCATTTACTAACAATCCTAGGATTACTGCAGTTGTCTCTAACTGAATTTGGGCATACTCTTCAAGTGAATAAATTAGGAGGCAGTGGTCCTTAGTAAATCTGTAGAATAACTGGGCCTAATCCAGAATACCTAAATTAGGAAGCCACTTCTCCACTGCCTACTCATGGAGCGCATGGCTCCTGAAATAGGCATCTAGGAGGAAGTCTGAATACTCCTTGATATTCTCCAAGTGAAAGACCCTAGCACACTTAATATGGTACTGGGGCTAGGATCATGCTTCCAGCTGGGAAAATATAGCTGTGTCTTCGTGTTTGATACCATCTACATTTTTGACATATCAGCTGAGCCCCTGGGTGATTTCAAAGAGGCTAATTATAATTACCTATTCCTCTTACTAACAGTGCCACAGAAAGAGTAATGGCCACACTTGTTCAGCATATCTGGCCTACAGCCTATCTGAGAAATAGGACATTCAGTGACAGAGGCAGCATGCTTCCTGCAGCCCTGTGAGGTGCTTTGAACTTCTGACATGCAGATATTGAGCTTGCTTTCTTTCTGCAGTATGAGGTGGTTCCTGGGACCCAAGTTCTGCTGTTGCTTTCAGGGACAGGCAAACACAATAATCTGGCTTCCCGGAATATGGGACCACAGTCTAGGTTATATCCAACCGCTTGTTGTGATTTACGGTACTTCTTTCAAAAAGGCCCAGGCGTTGTCACATACTTTCACGACCCTTCCCACAGTGTTTCAGCGGTTGTTACAAATGCCAACACAGAAGTGGGTCTTTCACCTCTAATGGCAGCATTCACTAGCCTGAAGTTCTCTTCTAATATCTTTCTAATAAACGGTTTTGTCAGTAGATAATACAAAATTCCATCTGACATACTTGAAAACTAAGTGCCAGACTCAGAGTATATTTCAATTTCAGTACATAAGACTCTGTACTTGGAGTTCCTATTAGCTTCAGTAACAGCATCCATGCTGCGACCTTCAAACATCAAAGAGGGATGAAGCCCCCAGGTGAAGACAGCTAAGACTTGTACAAGTCCCTGGACAGAATAACTTTTAAAACAATCTTTTAGGAATTTTCTGCCTGATTTTTCTGGCAAACACAAAGGGCCTGGGAACTACCAAAGGTCTGTTGGACATGCCAGGGGTGGGTGGAATTTGATTTTGTTCCTCCTTTAAAAAACGCCTCCAAGGTTTGTAAATATTCACTGTAGTGCTAAGGTTTTGAGAAAGTGGTTATACAGCAAATTTGAATGATTAATGATCCAAGACATTTTAACATGTTATTTCTCTATTTTCAACATAAATAGTGTGTAAAGGGTGTTTAAAACTTTAATGAATCGGACTATATGAGTAAAGAATGTTAATCATTTTAATTGCCCAGTAGTCTGAAATTAGATTTAACAGTCTGATAATGTATCTTTAAAGGAATACAACCCTGCTCTATAAAAAATCCCTTCCAAGCCAATTCTAATAATTTCTATTTATCTTTTATGACATTAACTGTTATACCAGTCTGCCGACAGACAGCCTTACGCTCACATTTAGTTTAAATGTGGTGCAGTATAGTTTTTCATTATCATTAACGTGCTCCTGGTGGGCAGAGTGCAATGCAGTGGCACTGGTCACACTTCATTGCTTTATCTCATATGACAAAGAGAGATGATGTGCTTCAGTCCAGGCCAGAAGATGAAAGCAAAAGGTGGCCATGGAAAACTCCCCCTGCTGCCTAGGAACAGCATAAGGGCTGCATCTTGTGACTTGCTAACAGCACGAAGGGGCAGACAAATAGATTTTCCTCTATATTTATAACCAGCATCATTCTTCCTTTCAGGCCTTTCAGTGCAGGTAGCTGTTTTATATGAAATGAACAATCTTTATAGACGTACCAGAGCCATAACAAGGCTGATTTTCAGCGAGGCTGAGGTATATAACTCTTACAGAATTGTCAGGCTTCTTGCTCAACAAATCAAGCCTAACTTATGATGTTTGCAGTGTAATTTTTATTCCTGTTTGACTAGCCAACTACCCAGTGGTAATAGGATGTTAGAAAAGGGCAGTAGCAATGTTTGTACATGCCATGATTGATAGGCAAACTCTGCATTTTTCATTTATATCTCCTGATTCCAAATCAGTTAAGTTTAGGAAAAATGAAACAAAATGGCAAGAAAAATGCTTGCAGATTGCAGCCCAGCACTCTCGTAGATCTGAGTTCAGCCCACATCTGCTAGGATTGTCTGGAAACATTAAGATATCTAAATGAAAATCAATACTATATGTGCCAGCATTTACTACCAAGAACAAGTATCAAGAGACCTCAGCTAATCAGGCTTTCAAGCTTGTACTTGAGCCATAGTCTGAACCCCAGGGGTGTCCTAATTGGCCCAGACTAATCATAGAAGAGTTAAATTTATAACCAGGAAAGACATCTTGTTTTTCTTACCAGTCATCATTTTGAAACTGAAAGCCTCACCTGTGTGGTAGCGGATGTCTGGTGATAGCCACTGGTCATGCAAGAACTGCTTCTCACCTGTCAAAGGTAAAGGAAAGACTAATTTACTGTCTTCCATAAAACCAGTCAGGCACATTTAAGCTTTTGGTGGGTATATAGTGCTATCAAACCTTTCACATGAACTGCATATTTTCTCAACTTAAAAGCTCTGCATTTAACCCTCCTGTGCTAGAAGATAGAAGTTTATATTTCAGAAGTAAAAGACCCTCTGCACACCATGATCTCCCAGCCTAATTTTTTGTGCCTGCAACATAAATATATTTCCAAATCAGATACTGTTGGTGGGACTTTGTTTTCTTTTTCTTCTGCAGTGGATGCAGATGTGCACAGAAACTGACACACGGTAGTTCAGTTCATAAGGTACAAAGACACACATACATATTATTTTTCCTACACTAAAATAAAATTCCTTATTCTAAAATAAAAGTGTGCACAATATATCTTGGAAGACTATTAAACCATACTGTTAAAAATTATACTGCATCAAGGGATTGGGTTCCTAATATTTGTATTCGGGATGCCAAATGTGAGCAGATTTTAGACTATTTTCAACAAATTAAACACAAATATGTAAAATGTTTATAAAGCTCAGTCTTCTATTTTGGGCTTATTTTGAGTAACTTAATAATTCTGCATAGATTTCTTTAAACAGAACAAAATAAAGTGATGAATTAAGCCCAGAAATGCAAAATCTAATGTTTTTCAGTTTTCTTCAAAAGCATATGTAAACATCCCTGGAGATTCACATCTACCAGAAGTTTAATAACATTATTTAGATTCTTTGTGTCCCATATGTTAGATGTATTTTTAATGTGTACCTCTTAAAACAAAACAAAAAGTTGTCAGATATTGTATTCTCTTCTCACCACTGTTAATGGTTTCCTAGACAGTGCTATCATGGAAACATCATGGCATGTTGTGATCAATGAAAGCTCATTTCTTACATGGCATGATGTTTCCCTTGGATTCTCATCTCCCACTAGTGCCTGCTGTGAAATTTTGTCAGTTCTTTTACCTTTAAGAATCTCTGTTGTCCTCCATGTTGTAAGCTACTGTGTTATCTTCCTGAATCAGTCTTCCTGTCTTCCTTGCTGCTTCACCTCCCACTTCTTATGGAACAAGAAGGCTATCTTCATCTTCCCCTTCAGTCCCTGTGTCTGATAACTTACTGCTCTCTTGCCATGTAGCACAGAACAAGGTAATGAACAAAATAAAGCGGATAGTGAATTTCAGCAAAATTCACACAAATCCACTGAGGGGCAGAAAGGCAAGTAGAAGTCTCTCCAAAATAATTCTATTATCTGACACTGTATTTCTAGCTTGGATACTATATATGTCAGTCAGCAGGAAGGTATCAAAAGCATCCTAATCATCAATGCACAGAATTACATTCAAAGATACCTTCTTCCTTTGCTGTGCCTCTTTTTTCTTCTCCCCCCCGCCCCCAACAATGATTTCAATATTAATCAAAACTACTTAGCACTTCTTTGTATCTGCAGAACTCTTTTGGTACAAACTCTTGATTTATATTTACCCCACACAAGATTTCACTTTTCTCACTTTCCAAATACATAAGAAAAATATAATGATTCTTACACCAACATAATTTTCCTAATGTATAAAGTAACAGTTCTTACAACTATACTTTCTGGCTCTGACTGACGTCCTTTAATAAGTCCTTTTGGAGTGCTTAGGAGACTGTCATTTCAAATTGTCCTCTCTGCTTCTCCACCAGAGGTTGTCACACTTGTGGCACAAGGAAAATCTGTTTTGCAGCTGCACCGCTTCATCACCAGTGGAGGATTTTTATTTTTAAATCCGTGTGTGTGTGTGAACTAAAAATAATCTAAATGCAGTAACGTTTCCCCTTCTCCCACCCTTGTCAGAATGGCGGTGGCTTCTGGCAAAGAGGAACTATGGAAGGAATGGAGGTGCTAATGTTTTAGGGCCACCTTACCAATCTATGTTCTATCGCATTGTCCTAATCCTGGCAAAGAGCTTCTATTTTTGCCATCCCTTGAATTCTGCTGCACTCCTGTGCTATCTGAAGCCTTATTCCAGATGTGAAGAGAGAGATTTCAGCACCAGGAATCCATTGCAAAAAAAGATCCTATCCCCAGCTAACTTATGTTAAAATCCTGGTCCAAATTAAACTAGCAGTGAAAGCCAAACGGACCTCAGTGGAATCAGGATTTTATTACGCGTACTTCATGATATTACTCTGATTTGACTGAACAGAAACTCTACACTAATGCCAGTGGAACTCCATGTCATCCACAGATGGAGAGATACAAAGAAACACAAATTTAGATTTTTGGGGAGGGGGAAGTAAAACCAAATACCTCTGGATACTTACAGCATTACAATAAGGCAAAAAGGTCAGTTAATAACTATGTCATTCAAGGGTCTTCTTCCCCCTCCCAGTTTTGTGGCTTTCTTGGGCTAACTAGTAAAGCCATCAAGTATAGTTTGACACATAAGGAGGGGACCACAATTGCTCAAAGGCAACAAGGACCACTCCCCCTTTTCAGCAGCCTCTGTAACTCTATAGAGAGTAATAAGCCCCAGGAGATGGAGGTTTCCTCATGAAAGAGGAGCTCTGTACCAGCTGCAGTAGAGAAGAGTATAAAAGCCACAAGCAGAGCTAAGAGCAAGGCCCAAGTCACCTTAAACTCTCATTGGAAAGGTGATTGATTCTGTTCTATTTTGCTTCTTCCAGCAAAACATTGCAGGATATTTTCTCTGCTGCTTGCCTCCAAGTTTACTGCATTTGTTTGCCAAGTTCTGCAGTTGTCAGATGAACATGAACTCCCCCTGATGGTGCACACCTATTTCCTTGTGATGTAAATCCTCCTTTTCACTAGCAATACAAATCACAGAAACACATATAATTCTACTTATTTTCATACGATATTGAATGAAAGAACTTAAAGCCTATGCCAAATTAACAATCTTTTCTTGGCAATTTCACACCAGGATTCTATGCCAACTTCTGTTTAACAAGCAATGTTATTAACAGAGAAAATAAGAAGTTTTTTTGTTTCTGCTTTGATTTGCCTACTTGAATTTTCTGGTGTAGTATATTTTCCCATGTATATACATACCTAAACACCTGACAAAGACACAACAGTTGTATCATTTCCATAGGAATTGCTAATGGACTCAAGTTTGAGACAGTTTAGAGTTAGGGGGGTGGTGTTTAAATATATTAAAATCAATATTCCAGATAGACCTTCAAGGCACAAGCTTCAGACCATCCTCTAGACTGCACTATCATACACTGCAAAAGCTGGGTTTTCTGTGAAGATCTCACCTCTTAGCGCTACTTGGAAAGTAGAAATGAATTAGAAGAGATTTAACTAGCCAACAGATTATTCCCTTGGCACAGGGAACACAGTGCTGCTAACGTGCCAGCTCTCCTACTGCCACCCACCATCTCAGCATATGGGGTGTGTCAGGAGTAAAAAGACAGCAGAACAGAGCATCACTGTATTTTTTTCTCCCTCGTATAGCTCAGTTAAGTCACTGACACTACTGGCAGCTCTTGGAATTGCCTATCAGCGATGCAGAGACTACAAAGTCAGGGATGAGCACAGTCAGGGAATGACCCTCCCTCTTCGCCCTGGGTTGAGCATCAGTCCCTGATTCTAACTATCCTCAGTAGTTCAAGAGAATATTTTGTGCAGTATGCAGCCAGAACCAAAAATTTTTAAACAATGTTCATGCTACTCATGGTGGAGGGTACAACCAAATTACAAATGATCTGACACCTTCTATTTATCTGATTCTTTCTTTAGCTTTTCTTCCAATGCCATTGCAACTCAGTTCAACTCTTTTTTCACATCCATCCCTTTTCTTATTACTTTTGCTAAAGCAGAATCCTTAAACATTCTGTATATGCTTGGAGTTTCTTGAGTTGTTTCATTCAGTAAGAATGATTTGAGCATTAACACTTGCTATAATTCCGTGATGTAATTTTATAATTAGTCCAGTCTTTGCTGAAACTTTATCTCAATTCTCCATTGTTACTTCTCCCCTTTTGCCAGATCAAGCCTTTATTTCTCTGTTTGTGTGTATAACTGTACAACATCTTCTAAAGTTGCTCTCTATAAGCTTTCTATAATCCAGCAACTATGAACATAGAGCATATAATTGCAGAGGCTCTACAGTTGAGTTCAGAGACCGAAAGCTGCTTCATATCATTGATTGGACTCTTCCAATAAGCCCAGATTTCAACTTGGATTTAGAGTGGTAGAGTTCATGCCACCTCTCAGAAGTAATGGCACTTCTACTGCTTGTTTGTTTGCATTCAGTATGTTTTGGGCATACAAAAAGACTCTTTATGGGCTACTAATATATTCAGTAATGAAAGGCACTGTAAATCTGAAAGATTACTAAACTTCATTAAACAAAGTCCCAAAACATGAAACAATCATAAAATAGAAGCTATATTTTGCTATTATTTGCTAAAATCTGTATTATTTTCAGCTTACATTGTCCTAAAAAGTGAGGTATTCTCCTTAGCCATGTAAAAAGAGGACTCCCAGAAAGCTCTCAATAAAAGCTTTTGTCTCACTGCATTCCTGAAGGCAAGGAAGACATTATGTTTCACAGATCCTGGAAGGCTTAAATGCATTATTAAAGAACAGATACTAAAGTACCTGGATGATTCTGCAAAAAGGACATGATATGACATAAAGAAGAATAGTGTCAGTTTAATGTCATCATTAGGTTTCAGAGTTAACAATTTATTAATTAAATTTAAATGAGGTAAGTCTCTTTCCCTTTTACCTTGATGATCTAGGAACAATCTGAATTTAAAACATTTCCATACTCAAAGTACAGGTAAAAAAACTAGATACTTTTAATGGAATCTAAGATTTTTACAGGAGTTGATGGTATGTAAAAATGATAGTTCCCTAACTGCAGTCTTGAAAGCTGACTTCTGGGGGAAAGAAAGAACTTGTACTTGTTCTTTCATTTAAGACTTTTAGTACAGAGTGCAAATAGTGGTCTTAATTTTCTAGAGTATTATAAATGATGGCTATCAGAATAATTTTGTATCGGACAGTAAACTGAAAAAACTGAATGTCAAGTAGTGACTGCAAAGTTACAGATTTCCTATGATAATACCAATTTCCTAAATATTCATTTAACACTCATAAAAATACTAACAACAACTGCATTAAAGGGAATTTTACTCTGGATATAAGCTGCCATGTTCTGGTTTTATTCCATTTCATAGAATTTGCCTGAGTCTAAATATTATTTGGAGAATTTTTTTTTTGTCTTTACTTCTCAGAGCTTCTTATAAATTCTTTCTTTGTTCCTAGTCCTTTATCTTAAAAATTATATCTTTTTCATTGGCTAAACAAAGGCTCCACACCAAAGACTCAATTTTTTCAAAGCAATCCTGAGGCAGCTGAACTTTGCAAGTGTCCAGCATTTCTGAAAATCAAATTCTTTCTTCTCCAGGCAATGCCTATATGATGTTACATCAATTTAATTTGCACAGTCTAATCATACTGATTTAGCTACCTATATATCAAACTGAAGTGCAGCCACACCACTTTGCAGTGCCAGCAGAAGGTACTTCTGCTGTTAATCATTGTACAGCCCGGTATTTGGTTTGAAATGCCCACTCAGTACACAGCCCGTGGTGCAGGATTCCATTCCTCAGCTGTGTCCTCCCCATCCCTGCTATCTGCTCAGGCATATTGCTCACAGGTTGCTTGTTCTGTTGAGGGTAACCAATGTCCTCCATGATTTTCTGGTTCAGCAGTGGCATCATTTGCAGACATATTTCTTTGTAGACAGCAAAGAGAGAGAACAAGTGACATGAACACCTGTTTTTAGGTATTTCCATCACAACGTCTTTATTTTGCCTCATTATCAGCTCCCTAACCATCTCCTCTTCTTCATTTGATCATTCAAGTCCTTGAAGAGCCAACCATAAAGAGTTGCAAAGGAGGAAAGATCTTTGTCTGGTTCATGCAGATTCAGGTAACGTGCACAAACTTCTACCTCGTATATTTTTAAAAAATAAACCTTCCTACCCCAAGCATCGCAGGAAGATATACAGGGAAAAAACAGATGTGAAGTAGGAGCGCTAAACAGCAGTCCAAAAAGTGAGAAAAAGAACACAAAAGAAATGAGTCTATGTGAATCAGAACAATGGAGTTACTTCATTTCCAGGGAAGGTTACTCACCTAAGATGCCCTTTAAGAGAAACTCTAATGTTATGCCTCTTTGCAGAGAAGGTAGAATATTCTGGGCTCAAATGCCTGCAGATAGCTAAATTCAATGTTACAGAAGGGAAAAAAAAAAAAAGAGGAATAGCTTTGACCCCTTCAAAATATTTTTCTACACTTCTCATATTACAATTGGCATCAAACACAAAATTACTAAGGCTTTTCATCGCTTTCTTCTTTTCATTAAAAATGTCCTTGGCTGCATTGAGTTTAAAATATCACAATGCTGAAACAAAGAAAAAATTTCTTAGTAATAGCAACCTGAGTGACAGAGTATTAGCACCTTTATCAAACGGGAAATGAACACAACACTGAATTGCGCGTAGTTTTTACAGCAGATTTGACTAAAGAATCATCGTTCATTAAGCTAGTTTTATAGGAGAAATGTCTCTGCAATTTGAAATGTAATTAAAAAGTTGACAGGACATATATTTGTAGTACCTCATCACTGCAACTCACTCTGACTTTTGGATTTTTTTGTTGATGTTTGGGTTTTGCATGCTCTGGTTAAACACTATAATGTCATTAGCTGCTGGAGGTTTTTGTATCACATTCACTAGGTTCACAATCTTTTCATTTTACCTTTGCACAGCATCACAGGCATTTTACAGTAGTATGATAACAGAACATGGATACAGTCAATGCTCTTAAATAGCACACTTTCCAAAACAACAATAGTTCTGATGTATTTATAACATGCAGCTATACAATAAAGATACTGTACAACATACGGGTATTTCCTTTCATTGAAACAGTCCCCTTAGAAATACTTTAAGAGGGCTTTAATGTAACCTTCTACACTTGGTTTTGAAATGGGGGAGGGAAGAGAAAATTTCCACATTGTGGATTCAGTCAGGCGGAGGACATGACTTGTGCAATCCTAATAAATCAGAGCATTCCCGTGTGGCAGAAGCAACAGGGGAATAGTGTAAGAGCAGTGCTGCATGTTGACCTAAGCAAGAGCTTATCGAGAAATGATGTCCTCTTAAACAGACTCCTGTAGAGATGTTCTGCATTTCCTCTGACAAATTGTAAGTGCCCTGACTGTAACATTCCTAACAAAATCGGGCTGATTTAGCAATGCACAAACTGCCCATTATCCTGCTGCATAAAAAGGCCATTTAAAGCAAAGCCTTAGGACACTGGCCCATTGGAAACAGTGCATCTGAAAAATTACCCCCATCTTGTGCCACCAAAGCTGTAAACTACCCTAGGGAATATACCTCATTTACAATACAGACAAATGTTAACTTTAATGAGTTTAAAAACTGCCATTTTTCTTGCATGACTTTGATAACACTTGAAATCTTAAGCAAATACTTTGGCTATTTTTTCACCTGGAATACCATCTAACTGATATTGCCGCTACATTTGTTTTCAGCTGCCCTTGTCTTTCCCTCATTCAAGTCATAACGCTGTGTAAAAGCGCAATTAAAAAGTACATCCACTCCAAAACAATGCTAGAAAGATTAAACAATCAATTTTAACAAACTGTTCCTGTCTGAAAACTTTGCATGCCAAGATTACTACTTGTCATTATCTTCCCAAGAGATGGAGTACCTTTTTAAAAAGTATCTCTAATGAGATCTACAAATCTATGTGCGAGACAGCTTACTTTATTGCATTTATAAAGATAAAAAAATATTTTAAACAGGTTATGGCTCTTGGGACTGATAAAAGCACAATGGGTTAAGGTCATTGGGAAATGTTAATAAAAGTTTTCATAAAATATGACTCTCAAGGAATAATGTTTGGGCATAAGAAATAACTATGAAAGTATATTTCCTGTGATGGTAAACACTCAGTTTTTCTGTACCTAGCTGATGCTCCAAATCCTTAATTTGTTCTGTTGGTGGACATTTCTAGCTGTTTGATTACCCATCTGGGATGGTATTACTATTAGCTGATGCAGCATCTTTGCTTGAACTTCACCCATTCTTTTACGAGTTTCATTGAAAGAGAACACCACTCACCTGCTTTGGCTGTTAAACCCTCATTTTAAGCTCTTAATCTGTCTGACAGCGAGCGACATCCAAAAAAACCCTTATCCTAACCATATAAGAGGTAAATTTGTTCAAACCCTGCAAGAGTGATGCCTTTCTTTTCTCACGGCATAGTTTTCATGAGAAGAAATTGAGGGAAATCTATAGCAAGAAGAGGTGACGTTTCTGAAGCTAATTCTGTACCAGCAAAGTGTCACACTAGGCTTATACTCCCGATCATCTTCTGTTCCTTTTGCCGGGTGTTCTGCTGCTCCATATCGTTAGCCACAAGCTGAAAGGAAATGCTTTTTCCCAAGTAGAATTTCTCAGACAAGTCAGATTACCTTAATGAAATAAACGTCAAATATTGGATTCTTATGTTCAAAGTACTTGGGAGAAAGCCAATGTCCTCCCTATCATATTTTCCCCACCTGTGACCAGCTTTTAAAAACAATAATTTAAGGACAATTTCTGTATACACAGAAAATAGGCCTTCAAGCTTGTAACTCCGTTAATTGCAGGCTATCAACACCTCTGTGTCTGTTCAGTACAGACACATGCATTTCTCACTGTAGGCAAAATTTTGCCTCAAAAATTGTTACTAAGTATTTAATGATTTTAAATTAATTAGATAAGTTAGGTAACATATTTTATCACATTAAAAACAGTAAAATAAATGGCAAAGCAAAAAAAGTTTAGAGCACTAGCAACTGATTATCTGTTCAACTTTGTACACAAAAAATGAGAGAGATTCTCAAAGTTGATTCTGGAAGTACTTTGTGCACAAACATGTCAATTTAAAATAAAATGGTGAATGCTGCATTAGTTTGAGACTCACAAAATTGGTATTTCAAAACAAACTAAAGTCATGTAAATAATTATAATATTTCAGCTATATAATTTATATAAGGTTTGAGGGGGAAAAAAACCTTAAGTAAATTTAAAAACTAGGTCTCGTTCAAAAGCACAAGAGGTTTGAGTTTCCAAAACTGCAGTTGCTAACCTGGCTAATACAAAGGTACACTTTTTAAGTTGTTCACATGAACACCAGGTTTCAGGCCCTACATCTCAACAAGACTGCAAATATTTTAGCAGCAGCATAGATCCATTCAGTTAAAATCCTCAGAAATTCATGTCATAATACGATCAAAATTTGGAATTATCACACAAAAATATTCTAGACTAATGGATCAGCTTACATACAGTTAAACGTACATTTTTGTTTGATATGTTACTTATCAAGATTTCTACAGTTTAAATACCTTTATATTGGCAAGAAGATCACATACACAATCTTTATCCGATGAAAAATAACACATCACTAATTTGAAGAGAGCAGATCTAAGATTAGCTAGGCAAACACCATTTATTCATTTCCTTCTAAAGAATCAAGAAAAATTCATCCAGCAAAATTAATATAGATATGTATTAAGGTTAATCAACCACAGACTCAGAAGTCAAGAAATGTAGGTTTTGGTGTATATGCAGCTTTCATTTTTTCACACATCTTTTCAGAAATAAAGAATAGGACAAAAAAAGTAAGCAATATAAAATATTAACACTTTGCATTAATCTCAAATTTATTAATAGTCAGCAGATAGTGATTGCATGTCTTATTCCAGTTACAAAGCCATTTACTTGGCCTGCACATTTCCCTGTGAATCCAGGTTTGATTCCCAAACCGTGATGCTCTACCTATGTCCCTACGCAGAAACCAGGGAACTACTGAGAGATACATTTTATAGAAAAAGTCTGTAGGAATGACAGTGGTGGGGAGGATTGATTTTCCTGTATTATTTTATTTTTCAGAAGGCAGAAAAGGCAAGGTGAAGATCCTTAGTTACTGTGTGTCAGCTTTGCCTCAAGCTACTTTGTTTTTGCTAAAGAAACCATGATGATGGACACCAAAAAAAAGAAATATATATATATATGAAAAAGAAAGAGGAGCAGCAGCAAGGTCTTAGGAGAGAAAAGCAGAGCAAACTATATGTAGACTTGTATCACAGGCAAAGCTTCATTACTACAGAGATCTTTATAAGCATACCTAGGTGCAAGATTTAGCAGACAGAAATAGGCACAAGCAGTACAAAGGTATCATAGAGTTGAGCCAAACCCATTCGAGGTTCCTCCTGGTTTCCCCACTGGGGAGGTAATCCCCAACTAAAGTTTCATTGCCCTTCCCAAGCCATTATGCTCTGCACCAGCTCAGATACCTCAACTGTTCTAA
This sequence comes from Aramus guarauna, assembly GCA_013400195.1. Taxonomy (NCBI): domain Eukaryota; kingdom Metazoa; phylum Chordata; class Aves; order Gruiformes; family Aramidae; genus Aramus; species Aramus guarauna. Next base: position 1,829,572 of record VXBL01005506.1, on the reverse strand, counting down.
AATAAAAGCTAGAGCACTGTACTGGCAAAATTTGATACCACCAAACTCTTATCAAACTCTAATACAAAGAGAACATCTGTATTTTACACCGTGATCTACACGTAAGGCCACATTCTGACAGTCAGGACAGAGATCCAGAACGGGGGAGGTATGTGAGTGCCACGTCCTCCTGTGCCGCCTCCTCATCAGTGCACCTTAAGAGAGCAGCAGCCCTGAGCAGCCCTTGTACACGCTGCAAAGGAACGTGCTGGGCAATACCACTTTTGCTGGCCTGGCTCTGTCAGCCAACACGGAGCAGCAAGAGATCTCGTGAACTTTATTTCCACCTCCCCCACCTCTTGGAGACCATCCATGCTAACACCAGTGCTGGTTTCAAATAGCTTTTGCCCTCAGGATTGTAAAAAATCAGAAAAAACAGAGCAATTCAGAACAAACATTGGGAAGGCTACTCGCACTTGTTCTTACAGGAACTGCGGTAGTTGTCTAAACCTTTATCTTTTACTGTAAGTTCACAGAAGCAAAGACTTGGCACAACATTTCACGTTCTTTCCAAAATTACAGGTACATAAAGCATCAGTATAGCAAATTCACAGCCACAATTCGACCCATGCGTTTTGGAAGTACCTCTGCATTAGTTTGTGGCCAGGTACAATTTAAAGCAACATCAGTTCAAAATTACACTAGTTGCCACAATTCCTGAATGCTGTTGATGCAGGCCGCTCCCAGACACATGCCATCTCCTCTAACCACGAGACAAGAATCTGAACACCAGAACCATTTAGAGGCCGAATCCACCAGCTTTATGAGATCTCAATGCAAAACTTCTGTAAAAGACCCAAGAGTGGAGCCCCTACATCACCAGGCACATCACAGAGATGTCCAGTTTAGATTAACTGTTCGATGCTTGTCTGATCTTTTCTCATTTCCACATACTTCCCAGGCCTATGTCTGTATGGCTTCTAGTCTTTTGTTTAGGACAATATGTATATGCACAGTGTCACCTAGCTTCCTTACCCTCTGACAAAACCAGCCAGAATGTAAGTACTACAGAGATAGATACTCCTAATACACATTTATGCAGACTGAACAGACATGACAGTAAGTGCAAGCTTAGCTTTTGTTTCTAGAACCCATGTCAGAGGCTTGAAACTGACCCTCAGAACACAACAATGTTGTTTTGCATATTTTGTTTTTCAAACAGAATTATGTACTATTTCAGTGTTAGAAAGCACTGTTATGCTCTGTAACAAAACACTGAGACATAGAAAGGAACTGAAGATTACTGACTGTTAGCCTAAAGATTTATAAAATGCAGAAATAAAAACTTCATGTAATAAAGTTTCTCTTACAAGCTTTGAGTCATTAATAAATTAACAGGATTTATTAGTTGAAATAGATCCCTGTAAGCGTCTGGTTTCTTGTTTCATCCAGTACTTGCTAGTAAAAGCAGACTAAAAAAGTTGCATACTAGTTTTCCTGGGATGAGAGAACAGCTGTTTGATGTTCTGGTTTATAAAAGAGGCCAAGAGAGAGTATATTTGTTGTGGAATTAATTGGTCCAAATTAAGCACATACTGTTTTTCCAACTTATGGTAGGAATCTATGTGATTTCATAAATATGATAAATAGCTTGTGAGAATAACAAAGGATGATTCTGGGCCACCCCTGTAGTGCACAGACTGTCAGCAGAGTTTGGATAACTATCATTTCAGCAAAGAAAGAAAGGGTAGAATCCGGCAGAGAGAAAATTTGAAATGTTCTCTCAGCTTAAAAGAGAATCAGCTAACAACCGTTGTGTAAAAACCTTTCCTCTAAAGCAGCAACCTGAACTAAAGGAGGCATCTCTACCTCTTGAAGAAAAAAACCAAAACAATCAGCTGTCCAATAACAGCACATTTTAATTTGTTATATTTAAATTGGTAATGAGGAAGGTGTTTTGTCTGAATTTCCATTTCTTTCAGGGCCTAATTATGAAAGACAGAAAAAAAATGTGCTATACACTCTCTTTCACATCTCATTACATTTATTCAGCTTTATTACTAATTCTTTGTTAATATAATTTTCACCCTGGGAACTACATTTTTTGTCTAGTTACCCTGATACATGAAACCCTTAAAGCAGGAAGTCCTTGATCACCACATCATATTTCTCATGGTATTTTAAAATGACACTCACCATATTGTTAGAAGTAGGTTCTATCAGCAGGCTGCTCTCTGTAGGTGTTCGTTCTCTCTCTCTCTCAGGTGCCTTAAAGAAGTTTTATCTAGCATGGTGGCCTAGAGAGACAGGGAACAGAAAGAGAATTGAAATGCTCACATAGGTGTGCAATCCATCCCTTCCCACCTCAAGTTCTGCTGTGGTACACTGTACATTAGTAGCATGGCATGGCAAATTAAATGATGTGGCAGCAAACTTTAACCCCCAGTCTCTTAATCCTGCCACTTGTTAGAGATGGACACGGACAAAGCATTCACAGCGCCTCATCTACAGTTAGTTTATACAAGTTCAGTAAGCAGGTCCCTTAAGGAGCTAAAGAGGAAAACTGCAGCAAATGTGCACGCACTCACAATGAAATCCCAGCCCAGAGGACAAGCGCTGTAATCCCACCAATGATGTTCCAAACCCATGATGGCTACCAGCCGACAATACCCACAGACCTCAATCCATTTTTATTGTATTCAGGCTGCAGTGTTATATTTCCTGCCTCCCCTTAGCACCACACATACAGTGTACTTGAAAACAAAAATCTATAATATTGATCCCACAATGTCACCACAATTATTCTTTTGAAACAGCCATTGAAAACAAATTACATCTGCACTGCCTTTTCATCCGATTGCTCTGGGTGAGCAATGCTCACTGTAGCCGCTAGCATTTTCAGTGTTAGCACTGTGTCACTAAAGACAGCACAGGAAAAGGAAAAAAAAAAAAATCAGGGAAAAAAAGAAAGCATCAGTAACATATTTAAAGGGGGGCTGGAGGAGGGCGAAGCCATCAA
>VXBL01005506.1:1776574-1821574 GCA_013400195.1 Aramus guarauna | reverse complement strand
TAAGTGAAAGCCATGCTATACGCTGCTGAATATTGCTACCATCCTAGAAATTCGCTATTGGTATTTATCATTCTGCCACCTTATTTCATACTCTCTGAAACACAGAGAAAACACTTTTACCTGAGCAATAAGTGAAATGTTAGAATTGCATTAATGGGTTAAACGTAGGAATGAATCATGAAATATGAATTAGCACAAAACGCTAAAATAAAGTCCTACAGAAAATGCCTGGTATGAAATGCCTATAACACACAGACTGTACACCAGGTACAGTTGCCTCAATCTCCCTAGGGGCTCAAATCCACATACTATGTGATTCCAAATTTTGCATGGGGAAATCTAATGTTGAATAAGGTGCCTACAATTGCCTACTGTCGCACATCTGCAGTTTGCATATCATGAACTATAGAACGTAAGTGTAAAAGTCGGCACACCTTAAATGATGGAAAACCTATATATCTGAACTCTGTGAATAGCCTTAATTTTAGATGCTAACAAACATGGATTTGCCACTGCCATTAGGAAAGTGAAACGTACCAAATAATTAGACTCAGAAAGGGCAAATTTCAGATATGAGCTCTCTGGTCTAGAGGCCCAGCACAAGACAAGAGCTGCCGTGTTAAAGAGGCAGCGTGTGCAGGTATTTGAGTCTGGAGCGGACACCGTGGGTTGACTTCCTGGAGCAAGACTGAGAACCAGTATCAGAAAACAAGGTCTTTGGCAGGTGAGCCTAAATCCTTATGATTCACTGAGAAAACTACTAAATTTGCAGAGAGTGACAGGTGATTTAGGATAACAGGGAAGCAGCACAAACACTTTCACTACAGCAATTTCATGCGATCACAACCTGCATGTGCCTCTCCACCCAGTAACTTCTGAATCTACTGTCCCTTTTCAACAAAGTTGACAGAAGGGTGAAAAGTTTAAAGATAATCAAGTTCCTACACATTTTTTGACCATGGTCTATCCACAGAGAGAAGAGAAATCCTTTTATCGACCTTGGGAACACATTCGGAACGACCTCATACCTTACCAGATATCAAAGAATCTGATAGCGGTGAGTGACTAAAAATGCTCCAAAAAATAGGAAATATCTAGAGAACATCCACCTTCTGGACACTACCACCGAGTAATCATAAGATATAAATCCATGGCAAACCAGGCTTAACTAGTTTCAGTGGAACTATGTATTCCAACATGTGTAAAAGCTACTTAAAAGTAACATACCTCAAAACATAGCGGAAAGGAGATGAGAACAGTCGATATCCCTGATTCAGTTACTGCAGGGTATTTGACCATCCACAGTTTGTATACTTAATAAAGGTTGCGAAACTTAATAAAGTTCCCAGCATTGCTCAGCTCCACCAGCACACATCTATATTATATTGCCTCAACTATCCATGTTAGGCATTCCAGATGGATTTTCTTTGTATTCAGACTGTCTGCATTTACAATACAAAAGTATTTCTTCTACGTTAACTTGAATTATCCTCTCACGTGCACATAAGCATATGCATATTTATACCTACATAAAATCGAACTCAGCTACCACAGTCAGTGACAGACTCTGCAAAAATTAACATTGTCAATTAATAATTATAGTATGCCCACAGATACAGTTATGAAAGTGCAAGAAACTAACAGGCTTGATAATTTCAAAGAATTACACTTTTTATCTATTCTATCACATTTCAATGTTTTTACTTTTATCTATTATTATAAATACAGAAAAGCAAGATCAATAGATAATATTTTCTAAGCCAAATTTAAGGACACACTGTTTGGACCCCTTATTGCTCAAAGAACATGTCTTCCTCATTCAGTCTTTTTTAAATCAGTTAAATATAAACAAATTAACTTCCTATGCATGTTGCTTCTGAGTGAATTACTTTTCATTTTTAGAGTGGTTTTCCATCACTACAAACCTTTTCCTTTCCCTTATGCACCAGCAAACATACTGATACAATTTAAAGGTCATGTTCTTTTCAAACTGACAGGGCCCTCCAAAATTTTGACGAGAGTCCCTCCAAGAATCACACCATACAAACGGAAAGGAATTAAGTAAAGCATCACTTGATGTAGGCTCAATCATGTGAACTGATTAGAAAATGTAACCATGGAGAGAGGTGATTCAAAGTGTGACGGACAACCTTTCAAAGAAAGGAGATGTCATGTTGATAATAATAAGCAAGTACCTGACATTGAAGGAGGGGGTGAACACAGAGGGTCAATAAAGATATAATTGCCTTCAGCTACTAAAAAAAAAAAAAAACCCCCCCAAACAAAAAAAACAACCAACCAAAAAAAACCCTACTAAACCACCACAAAAAAACACACCAAAACCACAAATCTCTTTTCTAACTTTGGTTTCTTCAAACCTGAAGATAAATATTTGAAACTATCAGAACATTTCATCTTTGTAGTCCAATTTAAGTTTTAGCCAAAAATTACTGAAAAAATGTATTAATAACATTTCAGCTGCTTAGCTCGCTCTTTCACCTAGTAAAAAGGATATCTTAAAGTTCAAAGCCAAATATATAGAGTTTGCCTTAAAGGTTATATTGATACATATTGATCTGCATTACAAGTTAGATCATATTTAAGAAAATAGCACTGGATTTGGGTTGTAATACCCACATCATTCAAAGAAATGATACATGAAGAAGTAAATATATCCATTTGAAAAATGTCACTTACCAGGAAGATGATCAGTTCTTCTTTATACATTTTAAACAGCAAGTCTAAATATTTTCAGGAAACACAGTACAAGCTGGATTATGACAAAAAGATCTTTCCACAAAATAAAAGCGACAGTTACCATGCATTATCAGCAATAGATGAATCTGCAGCCCAAAAGAATACCCCACCCTCCAAACCCATTTAATCAATATGGAGCTTAACTAAAGACATGAGTAAAAAGTAATTGAAAAGTATCATATTCCTGTCCTCTTTTTGACAGTAAACAAGATTTAACCTATTTTTTAATTATTTATTTCCTTCATAGTTTTCTAACTGCTGCTCTTTCTTTTTCCATCATTTGCTAAGATTTACAGCATACAAAACAGGTCCAGCATGTAATAAACCATTATGGAAACAATTTGAAAACATTACATCCAAGATCATTTTAATGATAAGACATGTCTTCTCTTGTCTATATTAAAATGTATATAATATATATGAATAAATGGAATCCTAACTGATTTAGATACTATATTCTTATTGATGTCAAAGAGGTCAGTGAACACATTTAGTGTTTTAGCCAACCATGGATTGAAGATTATAGTTACTTAAAAAGTAGATATGGAGCCTTTCCCCTGCAGCACAAATCCAGCCCAAATTTGCACCAGGTAGGGTATCTTAAATAGTTTAGCCAAAATAAATCAGAGGCACAACTTAAGTTCTTACTGGACAAATGCCCATTTCATCAAGAAAGTAATAAACCATGGCACCCATGACAAACTTTGACGCTATTTGCTTGACACAGTGCCTGTTCAAGGCTTGTCCATGTGTTGCAGATTGAAAGCTCCAGGACACAACCAAGGTGACACCCCAGTCATACAATCTACTGCCTGTCTTGGAAAGAAACAAGGTTTTACTGCAATCTAGGTCTTTTGCAATTGCTCCCTGGTCTGCTGGCTAATGAGGTCAGACAGTACTGTCCATTCTAGACATATTCTTTTCAGGGTATCATCTCTCCAAGAGACATTCCATGAGGACATACCCTTAAATGTGCCATCAAAGCGAATTATAATGATAGAATTTATTAACATTTTTTATGAGGCAAAAATCATACTTCTAAGGAAATGTGAAATAAAAATGAGATCAAATAGCAAACGAATTTCCGAAATTATATAGTAGATATTGTTGTTGCATGCAGAGACAAAGCTGAACATAAGACCTGCAGAAACCCCTGACTAAGAGATCTTAACCAGACGTCCTTTTTTCAGCAATTGACAGTCTTCCCACATAGAGAAAGTGAGTGAGTAAGCATGCCTCTGCATTCACATATATATGAGAGGACTGACTTTCCTTCTTTGTTTTCTTTTACTTTCATATCTCCTAACACAATCTTTCTGAAAAGGAAACCTGAGACAGATAATTTGAATCCATAAGTAAATACCACAATACACTGATGGAAATCAACATTTCTGTTGAGGAGTCAACAACATTCCTCCCATCAAGTCTTCAAATTACATGATGGGGAGAGCTCAAAAGGTAGTCATCTTGAATGCAATGCACACTCTGAAAACAAGTGTCCACTTGGTTATTGGCCTACCAGTGGTCAACTCCATGCTTAAATGAAGGCATAGCCACAGCCTGCAGCAGCCACCTCTTCACTAGGGGAGGTTAGAGGTGATCCTGGAAAGAAAAGAGATAAAAAGGAGCAAGATAGTGGAGAAAGGATATAAGATTTATAATATGAACAACTGGAAAATCAGAAAGAAATTACATACATTAATATTTGCCAGTCATGTCAGAGAGGCATAATGGGCAAAAGATGGAATAACTAATTGCTCAACCCCTGTTCAGGCACATCATTGCAGTAGTGATAGGCTGTGCCTACACTAACATTTCAGTCCAGAACAGTGATACAGCTTTGAACATTTTGCCCTATTTATCCCCTCTTATTGTAGTTGGCTTGGTTCACAAAACAGTTTTGATGACCTGATTCCAGATTACTTTTGGAGAAAAAAACACCAAAACACAGAAGTTCTGCCGCAGAGGTATACCAGACGTGCTCCATCTTTCCATGGAAATAAAAGATGCGAAACAATGACTTTTTGCAGTCATTTCCAAATACATGCATGGTGGGGACATTGGTTCCACTGACCATACTAAATGTAGTTTAAAGTAAAAAATCCCAGAATTTATTTACTGTAGGTACAAGACCTCAGCACAAATCAGTTTGATCAACTGATCCATTTTTAAGGTGCTTAAATCTTTGCCAATGCAGAGAATGCCTTAGAAAAAATTAGATTAAATGGAGATTTCAACCTCTGTCAGAGAAAGATGACATGCTTTTGGATGTTCTTGCTTGAGCATATGCTCTATGACAAAGCCATTTGGAACATGAGACCCTATTTTCAAATTACGCGGTAGATAAGAATTAGTTCCTCACAGAAGATTAAATTCTGATGCAAATGGAAGGGGATCGAGCCATCTCATCACTGCCTGATGTTCCCTGCTAAAAGAGAATGGGAAGGGCATAACACAAAAAAGAGGGCAAGCATTTTAGGGAGAAGACATAAAAGCAAAACCCAGGGGTTGCAAAATCCACATGAACTAAACCCATGACTCAAATTAGTATAATTGAAAACCATTAAGCTCAGCTCTGTTCAAGTAAAAATTAACTTTATAGAGACTATAATTATAAACTATTGCTTCATCAGGAAAATACATCATGGTTATATTTTATAATTTTTATCCTCTCTTCCATGTAGCTGCCATAAGGCAGTTACACTGAGAACTGGATCTTTCCAAAGTTGTTAACAAGACACATTCCTTTTGGTTCATGGCTAGTATTATGAGAGTTTCTGTCTTATGTCACTATTTCTGACATATGCTGGAGATAGAACATCTTGGCTCAAAAAATATTGGACCATCATTTTATGAGAAGAGACTTTCTAGACCACAGAAGCAGTTAGATTTACTACTGACAACACAGAGGTAATGATAACCTATCCTTATATAGCCCAGAGTCTTACATATTGTAAACTCAATTAGCAATTCTTTTATCTTCACCCAAAACAGATATATTGAAAATTGCAGATTGAGGGCTTTTCTCATATAGCTCTGACCACAAGGATAAATACTGCCTTGCTTTAGCGGCATAATTTTTAGCCCTGCCATTTTTCATCCAGTTCAACTTGTTTGATTCTAAGAGTCCATATTCCAGGCAGTCAGAGCACTCATTTACGAACACAACGCAGGGAAACGTGCATTTGTTGGAGATGAAAGGCACGAGAGTTGCACATAATTTTGCTGCAAATAAACTTTTCCTTTGGTTTATGCTACAGCATGCCCTTCCATTTGAATAGTTTTGATAAAGACCTGTTACTCCCTTTTCTTTCACTATACACAGTGTGGATACATTAGATAAACACTTTTATATGTACCCGTCAAGGAGAAATATCCCACACAACGAAGCAGACCTTGTGAAATAACATTTCACTTATCTGTTATGTCTTTCTGAACCTTCCCTAAGAACTGTAAGTCTCTAATCCCAGCATACAGCCGCATATAGTCTTGCTCCAAGAAATTTTTATTCTCAAAGACCACCAAACAAATATAAACATACAGGTGAGGAAGGTTTCAACAGTAACACATATGCTATTTTACTACTTTTGCTTTCTTTTTTGTTACACCTAAAAGTGTTATTTTAATAATAGGCAATTTACAAGCATACACAGAATTTGAAGAGGTCTTCAAAATACTTTGGAGAAATAGATCATATAGCCTAAACCAAAAATATACATCATCTTTATCTATTAGGGTTTTTTTACATTTTTACTGAGTCTCGGTGATTTACTAGTATAAAATAACACACATGGCTATACTCTAGTTACAACTACATAGCCAATACGAGAATAGTGGGAGCAGTAAAATTTGAAACTATAGCGAGTACAGAAGAAAAGATTTAAGTTAACACAGTATGACAACAATGAACTTATTTATAAGTACGTACTTTCAAACTTACCTGTATGCTTGCAATAAACATGGAAATCAAGTAAATGAAAAACCTGTTGGATATATACACTTCTGGCCACACTTATCAATCATTTTTCAACAGCAAGTATTTCAAAACAGTGGTTATAACCTCTGATAACAGAAAAGAACACCCTTGTTTTGGTGAAATAAAGTTAAATTTACACGAGTAAAGTAAATGTCAAGTTGTTCATTCATTATACTTTAGTATGTTGACAGATAAGATTCCTTTAATGTTCTTGTGCAAAACAATAAATGCAGTGTAGTTAAATTTTAGATAGGGAAACATTATGCTTTGTCTTGACAGCACCACAGTTGGGGATAAAGTTATAATGTTCAAATAATCTCTTCTGAGACTCTCTGTTTCATAAAATATGTAGTCTTTCAAAGCACATACATGTCTGTCATTTGATTTTTACTGAAATCAAAAATAGATGTATGGATATCCTGATTCTTCATCTACAGATCCAAATTTCTCTCTCATTCAGTCTCCCTCTCCATACTATAAATAGATACAGGGCTATCTGATAAAATACAAAGTTATTACTTCAGCATAATTGAAAACTGGTGCTAACCACAGAATTTTGTTTGTTGGTGGGGTTTTTGTTTGTTTTGTTTTAAACAAACACATCGGTTCAGTGAAATGGTTTCAGAAAACCTAAATTGACTGTTCATAGTGTAATTACTTCTTTTGGTCTTACTAACACTGACGATATTTTAACTGATGATCTAGGAGATATTTCTCCAATAACGAAGAAACAGATGCATCCATCACACTTCATGTACATGAGGTAAATCAAGCTCAGTTCCAAAACCTCATGCATATACATCTATTTATTTTGTGCATAAAAGAGGCAAAGTATCCATTGTTCCTTGTTTAGCCCAAGAGATTAAAACCTTCACGTTCCATAATCAATGCAGTTAATCTCTCTGATTTCCTACATTCTCGGACATTAATTGTCTAATACCTTTACATTTGGCAGATTTGTTTTGAAATAAAATTGCGTATTAAACAAAGAACTTATATGATGAGAATACATTCAGTGATATGGAAGCCACAAAGAAAACCCCAGCTGGTTTAGCAAAAAATAAAAACTAATATTAAATTTAGACCTTTCATGAAATGTTCGCATGATTCATACTAAGGTCTATTTTCAGCTGAGTACTTCTCTCTTATTTTTATTGTTAATGTATTATCAAAATTCCATCATACAATCCAGAAGGTCTGCTTTTTTAACCACAGAAAATGAACCACACAAGTTCCCATACAGATAGAACACTACATTGCATTGATCTGCAAAGCAGCAGCCACCCTCAGCAAGTATTGCACAAGTGCAGATTAATTTTATAGTGCATTATTAGGACAGATACCTCAGCATGTTCATGATGGCCCCTATTACTGCAGCCTCTTATGTTCTAAAAGCTATTGTGCTTACACTGTATGTTATTGAAACCTCTGCAGACTTTCAAGCAAAAGCAGCAAGGGGTACTCTCAATCATCATTGTACACCAAGGTGCTCAAAACCACGGTCAGCATTCACAGATGAAACAAACAATGCAATAGGTCACAAAACTACTGGTTGCTGCAGAGTAGACAGAATTTCTTAGTTTGAGTATTGCACACTGCCTCTTTCCTCTACAATCAGTAGTCCAAAAAAGGTGCCACTGGAAAAGGAAAGTGTTCTTAAATGACAAACAGTGCATCTCTATTTTAAACACTATTGTTTAAAGAGAGCTCTAAGCTCAACGAGGGCAGAATTGCACTTGGAGAAAGTCACAAGAAGAAAGCACAAGAGGAGGAACGCGTGCTATGTCAAAGGAACTTGTTCCGTCTGAACTTAATGGGAAAACAGTCTAAGTATCCTAACATTTCAGAGGGAGAGGAAAAACAAAATAAGCAGGTCTTTATGGGGATATTTCTCTTATGGCTCAGATGTTTTGAGTTATTATGAGATCTTTGGGATGCAAAATCCATAGTAGTCATCAGGCAGGCACAGCAGTTTCTATACATTTCCACAGACCAGCGCATGGATCACGTATGTAAAAGGGAAATCCGGCTGATGTTGTCTGATAACATGGGCTGCTGAAACAGTCTTTTAGAGCTATGGACAGCCACAAATAAGTTGAGCAGGACTAGGTATTCTGTCAGCACGCCTTGACCTCTAGCTCTTCGTACCAAAATCCATATCCCACACTTGGCACCAGCAAATGAAAGCAATCAGATACTGCCTTCAGAAACCAGGTTTCTGTCTGAAGTCTAAACCAAACTCTTAGTGACCCAGATAGCCTGCAAAAATAGGAGGAACAGTTGAAAAGCACATGAACTTTTTATGTGTAGAAGTCAATGAGTTGGTTAGTTAAAAGAGAAAGGAGTGAACCAAGTTATCCTTAGGGCTCCTATAATTTACTTCTAACATCCAGAGTACACTGTAAGGCAGTTTTCTCCCTCTGTTTAATCTAGATTCCCCTAAAAGGTAATATTATTGCTAGTTCAAGATTCCTTAAACATATTTTGTTGCCACCAAAACATTACATAGTAAGTGTTACTGCAAAAATTGTACATTTTAAATTAGTGACAAAGGAACTTGAAGTCTGAAGAGTAATTACTTATAGTTTAGTATAAATTGAAAGAAATAGTAAACAAAGTTATTTTTGAACAATAGAAGAAATCCTCTCTATTTCATCATAAATGTTCCTCTGCTAGAGGAATATTAGGACATCAAGGAGTTTTTACTAACTCCTGCTAGTTAAAAACAAACAAACAAAAAAACCCAAAACAAACAAACAAACAACAACAACAAACCAAAAAGGGAATCCTCCCTGCTCAGCATTTAAAGACAAGACGAAGAAGAAACTTGAAGGCTAGAGAAAATGGCAATTCTGTATCTCTACTCACTTTGCATTTGTTTTCTACTAATTAATGCGTCTGCAAAGGCTAAGTTTAAACAGAAACTATAGTCCAATTCTTCAGACCCAAACTGTTCAGTAACATTTCAATTGTAACGATCAACATTCCCACCACAGAACAAAGACTCAAAATACAAACTTTCTCATTTGGCAAAACACAATGTAAATCGTGCATGTTAACCCTTATACTGCAAACTCTGACTGCTAGAATTGCACAGAAGCAGTTATGCAATTCAGACGTACTATTTGGGCAATATCTTTTCCTTCTTTTAACTGCTAAATCTTCACCTGAAAATGCAGCAATTTCAATTAAAGGAGAATATAAAGTGTATAAAACATAGGCTAACCTCTGAATTTGAAATGCAATGTGTGCCTTGAGGCACTGTATCATAATTCAGTCTTGCTTTTGTTCTGTCTAAACGTGTATTTACCAACAATAAAGGCAGGCTCTACTTTGTTATACAGGTGGAATCCTTATCTCTCCTCTCATTCTGTGATTTGGTCTTTTCTACCTCAAATTTGGCATATTGCAAAACTTCTTTTTCAAAGTTTATGCAGACTTTTAACTTCATTTCAGAGTGACCTCTAGTCCTTATAACTACAACAGCTCTGAGCTCCTTGAGACATTGATCATGTCTCCATCCATGTTTGTACAATACCCACCTTAACAGAGCATTGTCTAAGTCTTGGGACTCTGGGCAATATTGTAACATAAATATTAAATAATAATAAAGTTCTGTCAAGTCAGTGATCTGTGAACTACAGCAGATTCACGTGATAGTATATTATGGCTCAAAGGCAGCCCCTTAGCAGCCATCATATAAAATCTCTATGGTCTAAAAAAGTACTTAAAGGATGATTTACACAAAAGCCATAAAGTTAATAGGAATTACCAATACTCAAAATTAGTACATTCAGGAAAATTTACATTTGTGTTACAATTAAGAGACTTCAAGTGCTCTTTTTGTTTTGTTTTGTTCTTTCAATAATTCCAGTATCAAATTAAAAATGTTTGTAGATACATACATATACTAATAAAATACTAAGGCATCAAGTGTTATTGAAATATTGAAACAGATTTTGATAAAATTGGAAAATACAGTTTGTATTAACAGACAAGTATAATTAGTGATTAAAGTAGTAAGATAGTTTCATAGAAAGGTTCTCAAAATAGGGATAGAATTGATTTTCCATTTTATCCATTCCTGGCCAATAATTTCACCATTTTTGCCCATGCCATAAGAGCCATACAGTGCACTGGCGTTACCATTCATTTCTGGAGACAATGCAAGTTGAGCTGACTTACTAGGAAAATTGGACTTGCACAGAGAGGTAAGAAAAGATAGGGAGAAGAAAAAAGAAAATTGCAGAGAAATACATAAAAACATCCGTTTGGGTATCTCATTAATGAAGGAGGGGGGGGAAACCCACAAGCACATTGCAAAATACCAAAATGTAAAAAAAAAAAAAAAAAAAGCTCAACATATATCAATCTTTTACTCGGCTACAATGACAAGTCTTGCATATTTAAATGGAAGCAAGACCTACGACAAAACAAGGCAAAAAAATCATATTCACTAGTCAAATGTGCCATTACCACTTTATAAGGCTAAGCCAATTATGGGTAAACTCACTGTGTTTTTATTTTCTTCCTACTTTATTTAAATGTAGACAATTTAAATTGCTTTTGAACAGGAGGACACATGCTTCACAGTAAACTAAGAAAGGCATATCTCACTTTTTCCCTGATACAGATTCTAGGTGCAGGTATTACACAGAGAATAATACTCCTTATACCTAAAAGGATTCCCATATACAAAAAAATCACTTTTAAAAGACTACATAGTTACCAAAGTGATATGTATAACCTTCTTATAGGTATACCTAGCTACAGGTTAAAAAAAAAAAAAACAAAAAAAAAAAAAAAAAAAACAAAAAAAAACAAACTTGACCTGTTTCAAATAGATATCTAACCCAGCTACAGTAGAAACCCATGAAACTAGACATTTAAAAACTCTGTTGTATCTCATGAAAAGAATAAATTAAGTTCTAATTAGTTTAAAATCTGAGTAACTCACCTGAGAGAATAAAAGAAGGCTAAAGGCAAACTTAAAAAGGAGGCACTGAAAACCTGGATTTTACAAAAGAAATACACTAAATACCATGTATTTGAAAGGGGGGAAAAAAATCTAAATGTTTTAGATGTTTTATCTGGAGAGGAAGAGAAACAACAACCTCTCTAAAACATGCTCTGAAGTACGCTCTGAGAAAAGCGGTAGATGCTAAAAGTCTTATTTCAGAAGAAACAGTTTCTCTATTTCATATGTTTCTTTCTATCATCATTAGGTATCTTTTATTTTTTCCTTATTGCTGAAAATAAAAAGTTACTTCTGCTGACATTAAAAGCTTGATTTTACAAACTATTTAATGCACTCTAAGGATACCGTTAAAAGACATTGGCATGTTGATGTGAGCTGTACAAAGGTCAGTGATTTGGAGGCTCTTTCAGACAATTTGCCAGGATTTTGGCATTTTGTAAGCACACATAGGACAGCTCTCCAGCAAGCTGACCTTGACAGTGAATTGGATAAATAAACCTTCAATTTACCCCCTCCAGCTCGATGCTAGCCCAGCTGATCCCTCTGGAGCCTTCACCTGTCCATATCGTTCAACTGCCTGCAACTTTCAACTGACGAACATCCACAGCTTTACAGGTTCTGTGACAAACACCATCTAACAGATAAGGCTTCTGAAAAGTCAAAGTCAATAGTGTTTCCATTGAAAATTTAATGCTGCTTCCATCTTTACCCATCATTCTTCCTACTGTTGCATGTATCCCAGGAGGCACTTCAAGCAAAAGCACTACTCCATAACAGGTAATGACGTGGCATTTAATGATACTGTCCAAAGTGATCCAAGCCCATGGAAAGTAATGTGCACTCATGTACCAGATAAGCACAGCTGAATGTACTAGAACAGCAGTATCTTTCACTGCACTGTCACTAGATACAATGTGACATATGCTCTGCCATTGTACCTGGCTTTTCCTTTTACTTCACCATCAGAGGAAAAGAGCATTTTCAGATACAGAGCACCAAAGTGTTAAGGGAATTCAGTAAAAGGTAGGACGGCAACATATCCGTAATTAAGTATTCACAGCCTCTTTAATACTTCAGTGCTCTTGGATTCGCTACTAAAATCTGTGAATTATACCTCATTGAAGAATGTCCTTAATCGACTCTGACATGTTTTATTGGAGGCAGAAAAAATGTTTCAGTATGATAGATAAGGTTAAAAATGTTACTACTCTGATCATTTACTCTAGTGCCTTGCAAAAAACTCCAAAGCCAAAAACCATTTACATCATTCATCTGATGCAATGGAGAGAAGAAAGCATTATCTGACAGCCCATTTTAGCTGATGGGACAAAGTGCACATTTTCAATTTTCTGACAAAGTTATGTTGTTTATGTAGATAAGAAAAAAAAAAAAAAACAAACAACTGTAACATTTCTACCACATGCCATAAGGATCTGAAATTTGAGTTAAACAGCAAAGTACCTTGAGACCATGCAGAGCATAGCATGACAAACAAAAATCATTTTTATGGTTTCAAACCAAATAATACATTACATGTTTTCTACTCTAATAGCAGTACAGAGTTTTGAGGCAGCCCCAGAACATTGCAGCAGAGCTCAGCATGACATCTCTATGCATGTGCGAGAATACTTCTCTTGCTGTAGCTTTACCTAGGAGGTAGTTTAATAAAAACTGCTGAAATATTTTTAAGTAAACATTTTAACTGAGTTTTTCTTGTATTAATTTTGATACTCTCCAGATATCAATGGCTTCTGCTTATGCTACTCACTGCAAAAGGGACGAACATGAATCTCATACATATCCAATTTCTATTATTAGTTTTATTAGAGTGATCCATGAGCATGCAGTGAAGTTAGCAAAGAAAAGAAATTGTTTAAGATCAACTGCAGCATCTTCTCCATGGAAAGACATGACACTGGCAGGAAAAGATGGTTTTTAAATTATACTCCTCAGGACATAGGACATTAAGTTTTCAAATAAAAACCCTATACATTTAAAACCTATATGAATAGGCTATACGAGAGAGAGAGAGAGATTGTATGCTTTAAGGGTCCCTGTTTTGCTTTTTCACCACCACCAAAAAAATATAAAATATTCTTTTTGGTCATGCCAGTAAAGCAAAATTACTAGAAGTAATTTTATTTACTATGTAACTTACAAGATTACCATTTCAACACAAATTAGGAAGCAACAGTGTTTACTATAAAACTAAAGTAATTCCCTTTCAATTTATTTTACTACTCATACACCTAAAGTTAAGTACACTTTTAAGAAACTGGCTCAATTACGTTAGGCTTTGTGGTACACACCTAAATTACTAAGAAATCTATGAGCTGCACCATTACCTATTGGAAACCAAACTGAAAATGTACAAATAATTGGCTAAGACCCTAATTCTACAGCATGGACAAGGCTCTAAATTAGGACCAGATGTTGGATTTCATTCTTTAAACAACAATTCTAAGGACAGAGAAAGATCCATCTTCCAAGCCTACTTCTGCCTGCAGACAATGTGACCCTTCTAATGAGGCTGCTGAATGCTTTATGAGCAATTCCATCCACCAGTCACTATATTCTGGCACCAAAATTGAAATCTTGCAGTCTGCCAAATTTTCAGTGTCAATTCTGATATTCCATTGTGATCGAGTGTTTCTCCAGAACCAAACAGATAAAAGAAAGGTCCGCCTACACATCCTGTAATATCATCAGCCCATTAAGCTCCCTGTTTCCCATAGACACTGTTTGGGAAAGAGACACTGGGAAAACAGTTTTCCATATCCCAGTCACATCCATGCTACCTGCTGCTGCTATCAGCTACCTATATCTCTGTTTATACAGTTAATCGCAATCATAAAACCCCTACTGAACAGAACTGTCCTTCCTCCAAGAAACAGGGAGGAGGAATAAGAGACAAGGAAAATGGAGAATTCATGGCATATTTCAAAATTCTGAGCAAAAAATAGGGCTATGTACTCAGTAGAATGTAAAACAAAACCACACACACACAAAAAAACTACAACACAGAGAAACACATGGTATTAGAAATATATTTGTATGTCACACTAGGGACTGTCAGTCACAAAACTGCCTCTGTCATACTGTAATGCATTACCATACACATAACTGTGACCAGGGAAAAACATGAAAAAAAGGCCATCTTTTGAAAACTATTCTTATAAGAGCACATGAGGACTTAAAAAAAAAAAAACAACACCCACAAAAAAACATCCACCAAACAACCCGTTCCTATGTTAATTTTTTTTTTTTTTTCTCCATAACATGTATGCTTTAGAGGATTAATTGTCATAGAGGAGAATAAGGTCTATCTGCTGCCCAACCATTACTTTCAGTACTGAGATTTCTGGCCATGGGGAGACATCAGGGACTACAACTAACCATGCATTCTGTGAAGTCACTGTGGAGAAGAGACAGAGTAAGAGGGTCATATCTTTATCGTGTCTTCTCTGGAAAGACCAATAGAGATGAAAGTAAGGTGGTATTTAATACAAAAATACAAAACCATTACAAAACCATAGTAAAAAGAAATCAGTTCAAAAACTGGGAGTCTGACAGTCGAACTTCATGATCTGAAGTTACC
The DNA here is from genome assembly GCA_013400195.1 of Aramus guarauna. Classification (NCBI taxonomy): domain Eukaryota; kingdom Metazoa; phylum Chordata; class Aves; order Gruiformes; family Aramidae; genus Aramus; species Aramus guarauna. The sequence continues at coordinate 1,806,265 of VXBL01005506.1, read as the reverse complement.
TACCAAATCTTATTCAAACATAGTATAAGGTTACAGTTAACCCCAGAATATTTCATTTAAAATGGGTATGTTCTTGATGAATTTATTTTTACATACGTAATTTTTCACCACAGAAATTAACATCCCATCTCTGCCCATATATCACAGCCATGCACATAGAAGTTCACTCTTCTAAGCCTCAGTTTTTTGAATCCTGCTTTCATTGCCTTTGAAATTATTTATTATATTGTTTTTGCTGCATAATAATTGCTTTTCTTTTATACATTGTAGGGCTCAGGAGGAGGAAAGGAAAGAAAGAAAATGTACTTTCCTTCTTATTAATTTTCACACTGCTTTTTTTCTTATTTATTTTAAGGTAAGATGTTTTATTTCCCAGGCAGTATGTACGCCTTGCTCTATGAAGTGTGAGGTGCAATTGCTGCGTTAGCTCTGTGTGTGGCTGTGGCCTTAGAAGTCAAGGATAAAAGAAACAATTTTTTTTTTTAATTTTTTTTCATTCTGAAGTGAAAAATCCATTTGATTTCTTTTTGTTTATTACTACATTACTTAGGAAATTGCTTGAGTTGAGTCAGACTGACAGCAGGGCTCTGGACCTTCTGACTCCAACCCTTTTGCTTTATTTATTAGTCTCACTTATTAAAAGAATATCTTGGCTTATGAGATGGGTACTATTCAAGTAAAAGTTAAATCACTTATATTTGCAATCTAAGTCACTGACCAACACAAAAAAAAAAAAAAAAAAAAAAAAAAAAAAAAAAAACACCAACTCACACCACACATAATACATGCTAAGTATTCAGAAAGATGCTCTAAACTAGATGAAAATCACAAGCTTAGCCCCCAAAAAATCAGATTGTCCAAAAAGGTCTGTGAAAATGTCAAAGCATTTAAGTGAAACAAAGCCATGGTAACTTGCAGGTAAGACAGCCCACATAGAAAATGTAGCATCAACATATATAAAACTTGACCATGCTTGAGCAGATCACATGCAATCCCATATGACTTAATCCATTCAGCAAAACCTGAGCAAAATTTAGCATATTCTCTCCCTTTCATAATGGTCCAAAGACCTGCTATTTTAAACAGCACTGTTTTTCCAGTATTTTCTAAAATTCTTGATAGATATCAAGCTCCTGGGATGTCCTGTTATGTGGCGACTCCATTTGAAAGCAGACAGATATTTAGCTAAATATTTTTTACCTCAAATTGTGCTGATGGCCTCTTTTAAAACTCCCTGACTGGCTAACAATGGAATTTTTCATAAAAATATTAGGTTACAAGACAAATTATAAAAGGAAGTCATGAGCTTCCTGATTTCAACTATTTTTTTTAATTTTTACTGATGCTTTAACCTGATGGCCCAGGATAAAACCACATACACAGACTATTTAAAAAATCCATGTTCCCAAACCTTTAACCTTGTCATACAGTTTTCCATTCTTTTCATGCCTAATATGCAACATATTTGTTTTAATAAGCTAATCGCTATCCCCAATGTCTTCAAAGACACAAAGGAGTTGTGGTTAGAGTCACAGACAGAAAGTCAAGGCTTCTAGTATATGTTCCTAGATATATATGTCCTTTTTGTCTTTGCCTGCTGTCTAAGATAACCTCCTCACTCAGACTTTTCCCACTTGTTAGTGTTAATTTCTCTTTCGATCTTGTCCCGTAGCTGAGTTGTGCTCACTCAGAGTGAGGTGCATTCCTGTAGAATTAGAGACATTCTTAGCAGGGATTTTTTCCAGCCTATTAGTTTTTGTGCTAGTACTGTTCTGGTTGCCTTTAGCAATGTACTGTTTTGGTGTACAACTTCTATATTCGCTTGAGGCCACAACAGTATCAGAGTTCTATGTCATATTCCATTTTGTCTCAGACAGCCTTTGAACCCCCTTGAAATGAATGTGGTCTGTTGCCACTGACAATTGAGAATGTTAATCCATATGTTGTTAAAAACATGATCCACCCTGATGGTTTAAACCAGCAAACTAAATGTTTATCGTGAAAGCATAAAAAGAAATGGGAACTTGAGTTAGAGGTTCCATGAGCTCTAGTATTAGACAGTGGCATGGTTTATCAAGGTAATACTTTCTCCTGTTATTTCAGGGCTTACTAGCCAGGCTGCCAAGAGACCATCCCAAAAGTTCTTCCACAACTTTTCTGCTTCAGTATTGAAGCGTTCAGTGTTAAACACACTCTTGATTTCACTTCCATTCTTTGTTAATGACCACCAAATGTCTCTCAAAGTCTCTCAATTTACACTGTCAAACTTCACAGTACTAATATTAAAAATAAAAAATTACATTTTTCTGAAACGCTCATTTCCACTTGCAGTGAGTGGCATAACATTTTCTAGTCAGTTACTCACCTCCAACCTAGACATATTTTCTCAATACCACCAACTCTTCATCAGTTGCCTGTTCTTGTTTGGCTTCTCTTGCTGTCTTTCACACTTGATTGCCTTCTCTGTAAAATATCAGATACTATATATTCTTCTGTACCATTTCATTTTTCTTCCTCTACATTTTAGGATAATCACAAAGGAGTATTAGCTACTCACTGTCCACTAAGCCCATTCTGTACCCTGAACTTATATGTACATTGTCCATAATCCTTACACATGCCTCAAACTCTCATGAGTGACTTACATTGTCACCTGCCAACCTGAAGCCAATGTCATAAAAGATATGCTCAAAACTGTTTCAATTACCGTACCAAAGGACTTCTCTGTCTTCCTCAAAATTTCTTCATTGTGCAGCTTGTCCTTACAAGCATATTGCAAATTTGTGAGAGCACTGCCTTTGAACTCCAATTACCATCATTTCATCTCACAACAAAATAAAAGTAGAAGACCTGGTTTACATCTTTAATATAAAAACTGTGCATTGTTCAATCAAAATGCTGCAAAACTCAATTATGAAACTTGGTAGTATAAATTTAAGGCCCTTAATCCATAATTAGAAGCACAATTTAACATAGCTTGATTTTAAGGACATAGAATATTATCACACCAGGTGCAAAATTTATGTGGGCAACAAACCTATTAACATACTCAGATACTACTGGAGTAGAAACAAAATGTTTCTTTCCTGGAATGTGACCATTTCCATCTGGAATGCACATACAGGCCATTAAATCCTCCTGTAGCATGTCCACTCTGGAAAAGAAATATTTTAAGAGGGGCTTCACAGGCTTTTCTTGCAAAATAAAATGGGGAAAATAAAAAGTAAGCAAGCAAATAAATAAAATCTATGCACACTCCTGCAGAACTGTAAAAGTAGTTCTGACCACTTGATCACTAGAAAGGATCCCAGGACAGCCAGGTCTGTACAAATGTCTGATTTATGGATGGAATATGAACTCGCCTCCAGATAAGCCTTTAAAAGGACGTTGCTGAAGATTTGCAGTCATAGTGTTACATGTGAAAACTGATCTGAAATCTCTCTTTTTGTCTATGTAAGGCTACAAACAGTTAGATTATGCTTTTTTAGAGGTAAACCTGGCGGTACTATTGAAGAGGTTGGGAATATTGCTTGTACGTTGCAGAATTTTCACAAGGGGATTATATCACAGTTACAAACCTGATAATGCAACGGTGCATCATGAAAAAAGTGCATTTCAATAAAAATGCATTAGTTGAAACCACTAGTAATTATTACATCCAAAATATTTTATGTTTATATTAAAAAGCAATTTTAAATTTGAGTCATTTACTGCTAATTTTCTCCTCAGTGACAGCACACAAAGTTTTCTTCAAAAAGAAAATACACTGAGTTATCACGGAATGTTTTTTATTTTAATGCTACAATAACACAGACAAAAGTTATCTTAGCATAAAGATAAAGAGATTACTGAATTTTAAACCTCAGATAGAAACAAATTTCTTACTTTAAACTGTGTCACCCTCGCTCCACAGAAAGAGTGATTATAATCTGCAAGAAAAAAAAAAAAGAAAAGCCCTCAAGAAGCAAGCCTTTCATAACTTCACCATTTTTCACAGGCAAGTATAATTATAGTTTTGCATAACCATCTAATGAGAGGAAGTCCTTTCTTGCAGTGTTAATAAAGGACCTTGCACAACATGTTAACAAAGCAATGGCACTCTATGTAGGTAATGTCATTGTGTAATTAGCATGCTCATAAGATGATTTAAGATTACAGTTTATCTGAATCTAATAACTGCCTATCAGCCACTTCACCATTCTGTCTTTTTCAATATATCTTTCCTCATGAATGCTTTGAGTATCCACCCGCTCAGTGCAGAATCACAGAGGGAATAAAACAAGCTACTAACAGAACTGAAACAAAAAATGAGTTTGAGAGCAATGACATGAATAAACATTTGCACTTCATTTAAAAATTAGCTTTTTTGCATACCTAGACATGAATTTTGGGACACAGTAGTCTTTGCTACTAATTTCCACATTCTACATGGTACAGCACTTGAAAAGGGGTGAGAAATGCTACTAGAAATTACACTTGCCACTTAATACATGACGTGAAAGTAGAGTTCAGGTAAAAACTGAGCAGTTCTCTAAGCCGCTGCACAGACTTTTCAGAAGAAACTGGCTTCACTTGGAACACTCAAATTCAGTATTTACCCACAGCCAGTATCAAGTACTGGTTGCTTCTCCTCCTCTCTTGTTTTTCTGTACCCATAGGTTCACTTGCAGAAGCAGAATAGAATTTAGCAGAATCTGATAGTTCAGCTGGACTAGAATCACTTTTCCAGTTCCCAGTTCTGCAATGTAGAACTCAGAAAGCTGTAACAAATAAATACCCAAAGCAGTGCAAGAACTTGGCTTGGAACAATATAATGTTGATTCATGTAAAAATAATATATAAATATATTATATTTATAAATTCCCTTTCTATAGCTTTTTCTTTATCAGGTTCAAGAAAAGCAAGCCAAGTGAATGAAAAAGTAGAGGATGACTGACAGTGGTTAAGTTTTGGCTTGGCATATTCTTTGTAACGTTTATATTTCAAAGCTGGCAGGGTGATAAGTCAGAGTTTGGGGGATCACAAATGTTCAAACCCCCAATTTTGTAGAACAGTAAGGACCTTCATGAAGACAGAAATTGAGCACAGAGCACTATATATTGCCCAACTTAAAAAACACTACAAAAGAATAAGAAGTTACATATAAACCTTTTCCTTTAAAAAAAAAAAAAAAAATCTCCCTGAAGTAGTAACTGTAAAACAAATTAAGACATTTCCAAGTATTTGCTAACCTACTTACAGGCATCATTGCTCCCTTGGGCCTTTGTAGCCTTACACCTTCCTTAACGGACTAGCTGAATAGGTAAATGGGTTATATCAGGCCAGGAAATCAATGTGTATACTGTGTTCTCAGCCACAGATGAGCTTGTCGAAGCCATTTTATTATAGCTCTAGGAGCTGTATTGATCTGACTGTTAACTACTCTGAGGTGACTAGCAATCCGATGAAGATGCGTTCTGCCGTCCATCCAAATGCTTTCTCCCCTCAATACTTCTAACAGAGTTAAGTGTTTGCAGATTGAATTAATTTAATGTTTGCTTAATCAAAACTGACTATGCTGGAGCCTAAATTCTATTAATTACTAAAGGAATCACACTAATATGCTGTAACATGATGTTAGGCTGGAAAGGGCTTTATTTTACTATGATAAGAGGGAGTAAGGGTCATAGGGAGAATGAGGCTGTAAATCAGGAGTTATTTCAAAAAAAATATCTATTTTTTTACTTCACATTCTTCAAACATTTTTCTTCTCCTCTTTTTTTCTGAAATGGGGTTATTGTCAGTCAGTAGAATTTCCCTTTAGTGAATTGATAAGCACAGCAAGTTAGCTATATACTTGATAATGAGGAAGAAAAAAGTTATAACATCACCAAAATTTATTTCTGTGAGCATAAATACATCTTCTGTTGAACATAGCCAGATGCATCTATTCTTTTCAATTTCTTATTTCTATTTAGTTCTTAAGGTTTGTATAGTTGATTTTCTTAAACAAAGTCAGAAATACTTTCTTCTTCACTTTAAGAAAAAACAGTTTCCCACATTTTCTGGACAGAACATCGATGGCTTACAAGTAAAATAAGCATTGTTTGACAATAATGTAGCTAAAAGATTTTCAACAGTATTATCTAAGTGACAGGCAATGTACATGTGGGGTTCAGAAGGCTCATGGAACATTTACCAGGGGAGCACAGGTAATGTTTCCAGGTAACTTTTCCCTGGAAAAAGCTTAAAAACCAAGGACAAGTGCATAATGTTTTGCTTGATCAGGTGTGCATTCCAAAATCCTTCACATCCTGTATTTCACAGAGGGTAGATCTCCAGTGTGGGGGTTGGTTTGTTTGTTTTCCAAAAGAAGTTATTTCATACAGCACTTTCGGATGTTGCATATTCGTAACATAATTTTGGTCTTCATTTGCAAAACCAAGTGAATTTGAGCTTTTTTTGTTGCTTTTTTAAAAAAAAAAATATTCTATAAGTGAAAAGAATAAGTTTTGTATTGAAGCAAAATAATATTGATTTGATTAATATAGCCGTATGCTTACAAAGCACACACCAAGTGTTAAATAACAAGCAGTAGACAACTGCACAGATTAGCTACATATGAAACATATGTCCTGGAACAATGATTTTATTTCAAACAGAAGAACAGTCTGTGGTCTTTTCGTACACCCCAATTTACCATTGCAGTTACACTATAAAATACACTTTTGATAACTACCTTTATTATGTGAATAGTTTAGATTTTTCTCTCACAGGCATACAGACCTCAGCAAAACAATTATAAGAAAAAACACTTCTGTCTGCCTCTCATGGTCTTCGTTATTATGAAGTGAATGTCAGTCTTCAAGAGTTTCCAAGCTACATTTTGATGTGAGCAGAAAATCTTCCTGCAATCATATTAATCCAATTAACTGATTCCATCAAAATTTAGAAATACTACTCCAAGAAACATTGTTCAGTAAGTAAAAAGGCTGAGCCAAACTCTCTTTGCTACATATCAGGAGCCTATAGTGACTCTTCAGGTGTGAAAAAAAAATGTATTATGAGAATTAAACATATATACTCGAGCCAATGCAAGACCTCCGGGTCTGGAGGGGATTAAAACAAACAAAACCACCCATAACACAAACCCTACATGTTAGATCTATATCTGTTACCTTACAGCAATCACCTTGAGTGGAAAGGGTCAAAAGACCTCACCACCTGTACCACTACAACTACATTGATCCAAAGAAAGCATTCCAGATAAAAAGCAAAAGCAGATCCCAGAAAGGCAGTGGCTTTCTATGACAAATCAGAATGTAAAGAGACAACAGGCATGGAAGTGCGCAGACTCTGGCAGTCAACATCCATTTCACAAGCCAAGGAGAGTCATAAACTGTATCCTGTGAATTTTGAAATTGTTTTTTCCCCTTCTGTTAAAAGTCTCTGAAATGGCAATGGAAAGAGTTTTGGTGAAAAGATTTTGGTATAGTTACTACTACTGTATTTTACAGGAATTGCACGATGAATTCAAAACTACATGGATGCTAAATGCTGGGTAAAACTTTCTAAGAGCTAACTGTATTCACAGATAAACACAATATAAAAGGATTCAGCTTTAAGCCATATTTTAAAAGGATGCTTCTGGAGTTGTTGAACATTCTTCTGCATCAAATCTTTATTACAGTTTATGAAGCAGAAAAATTTGACACATAGACACAGACTATTTAAGATAAAAAATAAAAAAATCCCACCAAATAAACAACCTGCAAAATGAGACTGCACCATCCAAGAACAACAAGGAGAATTAGTTTTCTGAAAGTGTCTCTTCCATCTTGTAGAAAATTCTACTGTATATTTAAAACATAATTTCTTCCCTCCATACTTTGCCTGTTACTAGGATTACGGATATGGACAGTAAGATGGTCCTTCAAGAACAGGATCCTTTTTAACTTACGAACTATTACCTTATCAAATATCATATTAGATAGAGGAGAAGCAAACAAACCCTGTGTATGTTACAGGAATTATAACTGATGATTGAAGGTGCTAAAAATGCTAAGATACATTTTGTGGCTACTGGAAGCATTCATACTGTAGTTAACTTCCAGCTTGTGTATTTATTTAATGCAAGCCAAAATTCTCATTTTACTTCTCAGATAAGAATATTCCTTTTGCTAAATGATCATTTTCCATTGAAGTGTAAGGTTTGAAATCTGCATTTCATGTCAGAGGTGGCTGATCTACACAGGGAGCAGTGGTACCCAATATAATGAAATACTGTTTTTGCAAGCCGTACCTTTGCACAGCACCGAGATCATTCTGGGTTAAACTATCAATAAAATGAAAAATTCTCATTACAATTGATTCAAACATGCCAAAATGCATTTTACTTTAATCAAACCACCCTGCCCTCCACTCTTCAAACATTTCTAAAACATACATTTTATCTCACGTTTCAAAAAGAAACAAAACTGGCTGCTTTAAAGCATAATCATAGCAAATTGCAGCATTGACATCTCTGAATTAAAATTGCTGGAGAATTCACACTTAGGTTGTTTTAACCACTATCTACAGTCATTTGACATATTATAGGATCAGAATAATTTTAAGATGAATATAATATTCTTCCCCATGTATTTCATTAGTGAGGATCATTTGGATAAAAACAGAGCTCTATTTTCGAAGTCCACTGACTTGCCAGAGATAACTGTTAAGAGTTCAGTGTTTGTGGTATAACAAGCTATGAATGACAGTGTTCTCTCCTATTTCTCAAGAGTACAGCTTTGTCATCTACCACTGTGATCCCAACAAAGAAAAATCCAGATGTCTGCAAATTAAAGGAGAGCTGGATGACATTCTGCTGTTAATGCTCAGCATACATAAATCACTGTAATAAGAGAAGATTGTTATATTAACCTTTGTCGTGCAATTTTCTTTTTCTCTGTAAGAAATAGGAAAAACAACAAATTAAGTGGCACAATAATTCTATTTTAAAGCAGAATGGTGCAGAGAACTTTTATCCCCTTGCCAGTCACATGATTCCCACTTACCTGGAATTTTATACGTGCCCCATAAGAATTTAATAGTAGGCACACATACTTCACTTCAGTCATTATATTGCTATATGGAAAACATCTTTCCAAATAAATCATAATTTTAGAGGAATAGGTACTGGAAGACAGGAAACCATGAAATTTAACCTTCACCCTACCAAAAATCCATCTTATGGTCACCAAAATGCTTTAGTTCCCTCCCTCACTTATCACATGTGGAAAATGGGACGTTAAAAATTCCATATCTTACGAATGAATATATAACCTCTGTGGCTATGTGCACCCTCAGTTGCTTCAATGTACAAATGTAAGAATATTGTCTCTTAAGGGAGCTTAGTAGGATGGGGACCTCGACCGCAATGGTACCACTGTAAAGAGTTCACATATTTCTAAACAGACCTGGTAATACTTTAGGTCTCTGGTGTATACAGCATACATGCATAGTGTATAAGATTAATGCTGAAAACTTACCCTTATGCCAGAAATCTGCCATACTTCTATAGCAATTTATTTTTAAAAGCTTTGATTCTCATTTTAAAAAAAAAATAAATAAAAAGGTGCTCAAATTAGCTGCCTTAACTTAAGGCTATGCTGTCATTTGAAACATCCTGTCACCCCATACCAGCTCCTGCTGTTGTTCTAAATGAAGACAGGTCTCACATAGGTCCTACATTACATCTGCCCAATTTCTCACTACACACACACACATATATATAGGGGAGACAGACAACAAACAGACTATTATGTTGCAAGTTTTATCACTATCTCACAAACTCTGGTTTTCAGGAACATAATATAGATGCACTGGGTGATTAAAAGGGTTGAAGATTGAGCTTTCAAAGCTTGAAAGATGACATTCACGATAAAATGACTTCAAGGGAGGAGTCAGATGGTTTTTGACCATTTCTGCAGTAGGCACACAGATAATTAGAATACTTATGTGCAATAAAACAGAAAAGTGTAATGATTTAGAATTATTTTTGCATAGTTCAGTACATCCATATTTCACAAAATACTTTTAAGAGAAAACAAATATTAAAAAAGCCATATAACCTAATCCTCGCAGCATAGTACTAGATAGGTAATCCCAATGTATTATCAACAACAATCTACTACAACAGGGAGTTGCTCTAACCTAATGTGTATTCCTTGATTTGGTTTATCTTAATCCCTTTGTTTGTTTGTTTTTACTATTTCAACTGCATATCAACCTTGCCTTCTTGTCCCTCATAAAGTCACTTCAGAAGTGTCCCAGTACATACCAAAATACAGATATAAGTAAATTTATTAAAAATATACTTTCACATATAATTTTCATTGAATTTCAAAGTACGTGCTTCAATTTCTAGAGGTGGTGAAGGGGCAGTGGAAAAATATACCGATTCTTTTGAACTGACCAGTAACAAGACTTCTTCAGAAGACTGGTCACATTATTTTCAGGAGAAAATGGAAGCTTACATTTCTTTCTTTCATTTAAACTAAATGTTACTAACAGTATGGTATAAGATTGGGTCAAAATTTAGGTTATAATTCCAAAGACTTTGAATTTAATAAAGTGCTAAGATTTTCTGTAAGATTTTTCAAACATACTTAATTCTATTGAGAATATGGTAAGCTTCAAGATACTACTGTGGGTTAGCAAGCCATAATAAACAGCAGGCCTCCATGCAATCCTGCATGACCTGTAGCAGAGTGTTTAAAATTGTAAAGCGATTCAAGCCTTGCACCTAATCAGTTGCTAGCTAAAGGAATAGAAAAGGCACTCTGGAAAACTCTTCATGTTATTTTTACCAACAGAAATATCCAGGAATCTTAGTATAATTTCAGAAAACTAGACACACAGTTACCAGTTTCAGTAAGTTTGGAAACAAGTTGCACATTCCCAGGGAAATATGGGCTTTAATTGAGGACAATATCAAATGCTACTGGGATACCATAGAAAATTCAACTGCAGAAAGGATGCTAAAGGCATTACGAACATATTCCCACGCTGCAAAGGTTGAAGGACTGCTGTATACTACTGAAGCAGTCTTTCCCCTACCAAAGTCCCCGACTCCTACAGAATGTGACCAACTCCAAATGAGAAAAGCTTCCCTAAAGTCAGAGTTCACACTCCTAAAGACAAACCACTGCCTGAGCTGTTACTGCATCCAAAGCCTATAAAATTATTATGTTTATATAATGACAATAGACAACTTTGATCCACTCCATTCTCTTTTAGATTTTTATGAATGCTCTGCCAAATAAATTCAAACACAATTATTTCAAGAAAGTCAAGGTATATGTGATCCTACTCAAAACCAAGAAGTATAGGTTTTACAAAAATAATACAAATAAGGAGTTGAGACTAATATTTCTAGATTTACCTTGATGGGTACTTTCCATATGGATGGTAACTTGATAGGCAGCTGCAGTACAACAGGAGTCAGTGACAGTGTGTAAGTTGCCAATTCTGGCTTTCACTTTACGTAAAGATAAATATAACACATGGGATACATCTGCTAAAATATACTGGACTTATTCTTTACTTTCTCTTTGCTGCCCCTGTGTTACAAAAGCAGTATAGTTTCATGCATATTTTCAAACTTTCTGATACATATTCTCCTGAAATAAAGTTATTTTTTTAAAGTATGAGTTGCATAAACTTCTTCCAAAATCTTCTTTGAAGGAAGCATAATATACTTTGTTGTCTTGAAAAGGGAAGTTTAGGGGGGAAAGAGAAGGAAGGGAAGGAGGGAGGGAAGGGAAGGANGAAAAAGGAAAGGAAAAAGGAAAGGAAAAAGGAAAGGAAAAAGGAAAGGAAAAAGGAAAGGAAAAAGGAAAGGAAAAAGGAAAGGAAAAAGGAAAGGAAAAAGGAAAGGAAAAAGGAAAGGAAAAAGGAAAGGAAAAAGGAAAGGAAAAAGGAAAGGAAAAAGGAAAGGAAAAAGGAAAGGAAAGGAAAGGAAATAGCAAAAATATATTCTTCTCACATGATCCTCCAATATTCCAACTCCTTGCTGCAGTAGGAAATGGCATCAGCAGGGTGGGCCTGCCTCTAAACTGCATCTCTGAAGTCAGAAGGGGAAACAGGACCTGTGCAGCCATTCGACATGAACGGGCTTGTTCAACACTATAGAAAAGATGAGCCTGTCACCAGCTGTCATTAGTGTCACTCCCATTGAGTTTTGCTTTCCAGTTAGCGCAGTGGTAAGTATCAAGCTTGCGTTTACTAAAAGTACTAGATGTTTTACTCTTTTCTATTCCCCATCTTTCTTACTTCTACACTTTCACACAAAAATGTAAGCACTTATATTGACCCAACTGTAGAATCCTTCAGTAGAATCAGGGATGTGTTCATCTTTGTTTTGCAAACCATTAAATTTCAGCATGGAAGACATTTTTAGCTACTAAATTATATTTTCTAACCAGAACAAAAAGCAGACCTTAAATTCTGAGCCCACAGTCATCAACAGTCTCACCGCCTATGAGGTTCCTGACATTTGAGCCCATGTTTTCACCTCAATTCCTGCAACTTGAGGAGTAAAACAGGCTTCAACCAAGGAATAATAATAAATCTCAGCAAAAAAAAGTTATTTGACTAAGAACTAGGTTTCTGTTATCCTTTCTTTATTGCTCGGTTTTGAAATAATTGACAAAATCAGTTTGCAATTTGCAGTTGCCTGATTTCACAGTTATGATTAATGTTAACTCAGAGAAGCTCCATGCACAAGTTCAGTATATGTCCTGAACTTTGAAAAAGACTGGTCTTATAAAACTGCAGACAGAAAACAATACTCACAAGATGAAAACAGCCCTTGCAACCCCTACAATCAAAAGTTCTATAACATTTGCATCATTTTCATCACCACAATCTCTTTAAAAAGAAAATGTTTCAATTCCAAAGGCACCTGACACTAGCTGGAAATATTCTTCGTGGAATACACAATATAGTCTAGATATATAATTAATTATTTCAAAATGCTATTTTTCTTGTCTGTCACTGCAGTACATATCACTTCTTTGGAATAAAGCTGCAAATAATGAAGATGAGTAAGAAAGGAACTTTTAGTGTATAAGGGGGGGGAAAAAAAAAAAAGAAAGAAAAAGAGAGATGGAGAGAAAGACTGCAGGAACATAACCAAAACAGCAAACTCCATTACACTTCACTGTAGCCATGCTCCTCAGTGACTTCAAGTTTGCTACAAGGCACAGGCCAGAGGAAGCCAATAGAACTGCAGTAGTTTGCATTAATTCAAAATAATAATAATTTACATATCTGATCCTACTATTTTAGTCTAGCCGATCAAAAGTGCACATTCTATCCGTTTGCAGTATATGCATTTCTGCACTATTCCCTACATGATTGGTAAAGGACAACTACCCTTGCATAATTTACCATGAAATTCATATTACAAATAAAATACTCTCTTTTTTCTGTGCTGCACATTAATTTATAGTAGTGAAACAACAGTATCAGCTGTCCATTTAAGATATTTTAGCTTAGTTTGATCCTCGAAACTCTATCTTTTAAATATCTCAAACATGTATATACTGTGTTCTGAAGAGCTTTCATGGAGAATGTTTATTAGTCACTTTGATCTAATTCATCACAAAAGAAACCGTCTTAAAGTACATAATGTTCTTCTAAGTGACACATGTTGAAGCCGTTAATGTACTTTTAACCCGTGCTTTCAAGGATCTGAACCCGTCCTTACATCTAAAACTTAATTAAAAGAATACTGTCAATATCAATGTCAAAGTAACTTGTCACCCTATGAATGAGAGCCTCAGTCGATTTTTCAAACTGTGCCGAACTTTCGAAGGGCTCTTTCACTTTATAAATCAACTAGCAGCTTAGAATATCCTGGCAGCACCTTCAAGGAACGAATCAAAATGACAGGAAAAGAGGGGATAACAATCAAAGCTTGACTGAATACAGGTGTTTGAGTTTACAGACGAACCACAAATGCCTGGATCTTTGACAGCTGTTGATGTTATCAGTTATGTGCAGCTATTATTGGCTCCAGTCTTAGGGGCTGTAAGGCCTTTCCCTTAGCAACATCTCTGTGGCTGATAACATTTGGCTGAACTTTCAGATCTTAACCTCCCTTCTGACTTTTTGCAGTCAAACCCGCCTAAACTGATCAGAGGAAGAGACACGCAGTGGGAAGACAAGTAAAATATTATTGACTGGACTGTTTCATGTCTATTAGGAAGAAAGAGCAAGGGAGGGGAGAGCTTTCCAACTTGACAGGCTTCAAGATAATCAGGGAAAGGAATCAAGGCAACAGAGTAACCCTTAGAAAAGTAAGAAAGCAATGGCTTATGAGAGGTCAGTGTTCTATATGAGGAAGAAACACGGGGTGATATTTTATTAGGCTCCAATTTGAGTTCCCCCATTTTAGTACTTGCATTTTTTTAGTGCTGCCACTTAAAAGACCTAGAGCAATTTTAAGGCACATGATACAATACTATCACTACTTAAGTCTGCAGCTTTCCTTAAGGCATACACAAATGAGTAAATTGTTGAGATTCTCAGCAGATCAAACCATACTCCCAAACATTTTTAGAGTCACATTTTTAAGTACTTTTTAAAATTCCAATTCAGCGCTTGTTATCAGTGTTTTCCTGTGCAGACTTTCCCCAGTTCCACTAGCATAAGCCAGGCAAAATCAAAGTTCATAAATACGTTCACGCTTTTTACTGAAGTTGTTCAGTGGTAATGGCAATTTTTCGAAGACAGTGCCATGCATTCTGCATCCCTTTTAGAGCTACACAAACTATCCAAAATTCTCTGTGTTCCTCTAAAGTAAAGGCCAGGAAGTTCTCTATACATCTACACACATGTTGTAAACCACCAAACATCACTCCGATGACTACATCAGGGTCATCATCTTAAGATCAAGAAAATCCTAGGCCAATGAATTAGCAACCTAAGAGACTGGATTCTGAGATCTCTTCAAGTGATGAAAAAACAAACCCAGAAAATTTTGCAGTGTCACAAGAAATCATGTTTCAGAATGATCTTGTTCGTCAGTTGAGCAGCAGTTGGGTATTAAGCATTACTAGTGAGTATTACATCTATGTATTCTTTACAATGCCCTTCTACTTTCTAAATTGTATGTGGATACAACTCATGACAGACTATTTTCTTTTCAGGACTTTCACAGTGAGTCTTTCTTGGTAAGTAACCCACTCTCATTATAGTAAAAATTCTGATCTTCACTTGTGCAATAAACTTACTTTCTGCCAAATAACATGAAAACCCATAGGAAAACCATGCTGAGCACAATACATGTTGTTGTCGTACCATATCACACAGCAGAAAGCATAGGTGAAATATATGACAGCAGCAATATTTAAACAGTTATGAGGAAAAGTCATAATTGAAGAAGATATTGCAAAAAATGAAAAAGGGACTTAAAAATATGCTGCATGACTGTTGACATTTTCAAAAATAAAATCCTTTAGATTAGTAGCTTTAGAAACCAGTGTTGTTAAGCAGGAGTTTAATTCCAAAATACAAACTCAGAGGTGTAGACTCTGCATCTGCAGATCAGCCCAGAAATTATCAGAGGTACTGTGATCTATATTAGAATACTGGCATTATACTTATTTTATGAATAAAAATCAAGATATAATAAGTCCAGTTTACCTTTTTTAAGTAATTTAAGAACTTACATATGATTACGGTTTAAGTTTATAATTCTATTTTTAAAAAGCGTGTTCAGCCATAAAGATGTCACCATTTTAACCATCAAGAAAAGGTCACATCGGCATTCAGGATACAACTTAACTATTCTTTTTCATGCTTTGACTCTGAATCTTTGCATCTGCACTTACTTGGAGGTAACTGCTAGAATCATAATCATATATTTAAATTAGTCACTAGCAGAAAATTAGAATGTTTTGGAAGAAAATTAGAATGGAATGTTTCAAGAATTCCTAATATTCCTCAGACTTCTCTTTTTATATATATCCTAAATTGCCTACACTGAGAAAGAACAAACGCTCAGGAAGTCATTCAGGGGTACACATATTTTCTAATGCTGTAAGCACTCACTCAGAAAGCAAATATGGGATGGGTGACCAATCTCACAAATGAACTATCAAATTGTGAATACCAGACAAAAATTCCCAAATAATCCGCACATTAAACCATTCACTATGGAACCCAGATCAATGTTAACTAATGCAAATAGCCCACCCCTTCGTGAGTTGTTTACTGAAAATTCAAAGAAAAAAAAAAAAGATTGCTCTCAAATCTCTATATATATGTATCTCAGAATAAATTCTCTATATTAATGCCAATATATTATAACATTCTTAGAAAAAACATAGAAGGATGGTAAAGCCAAGAAATTTATGGTAAACAATATCATAAATTGGCCCTAATTCCATACCCCCATAGCATAGGGATTAAGAGAGACGTCTTAACTCACTTTTCTGTCTTTCCCAGCTCCTGCAATTAGCTAGCACCTGGATTTTCCAATTTACACACTACATACAATAGCCTTTTATAGGTCATTCGCCAGCAGTACAGTCTAACATGCTGTTCAGAATACTGCCTGCCCCCAGAATCCATCTGCATTAAGACCTCGCAGCAGCACCTTTTCCAGTCCTTGACAGATCCGGAACAGAGCACAAGGCCTGTAACAGAAGACTAGTAGGGGACGCTTTTGTCAAAAAGAGAAAGGCATATGGTACATGGTCAAATCACCTCAAAAAAAAATTTTTTTTTAAATTAGTTTTGGTACCTTCATTTTGGTATTTGAAAACTTAAGCATTACAGTTAAGCAGCTAATTCAGCTAAGAACAGTAGAATTTGGAAAAAAGGGGTTTTATCTCAAGAAACAGGAAGTATAGCACTCATTTATGGTTCACAAGAAATTACAGAACTATCACTATTAGCATTATGTTATCATTATGATAAAGTTATATGAAAACAAGAGTTCATACCTAACAAATATCAAAATATCTTACAGTATATGTTTCTTATCAAGAAGTCTTTTAAGACAAATATGAATGAAAAAATAAAAGGGTTTTTTAGATTGCAATTGTGATGTTGTGATGCACATACTTTTCTTGTTACTTGGAAAAGTAATCCATATTTATGTGAGTAGTGTGAAATTTATGATGTCTATTTTCCAAACATACTTTGGTATTACTGATTTTTTGAATGCTGAATTTCTTCTTTCACATCTTAAGAAAGGATTTATAACCCATCTGAATGTCTAAAATGCCTAAAACCCCCAAGATTTTCAAGGTAAAGATGCACACACTTCTTCCTAGCTTCACCTCTACTGTTTTTCCCTCCATTCTCTCTAAGAACCACTCTGCTCTTTCTGAATGCACTCAGTCCAACAACTACAGCATCACTGTCCACACCACCAGTTTTTCTGATGATCAGATAGCCTGTTTGTACCTCAAAATTCATTTGACCATTTTTTTTCAAATTTCTTTCCTGAAACTTCACTGCAAACCTAGTCATAGTTCTTATAGACACAATTACCCCAGCCTAAATTATACCAGTTAAATTAGAATTTTTGTAAAAGGATTGTGGTTATAACCTTAACTGCAAAGAGGCTATGCTCTCTTCTTAGTACTTTTATCCTTAAGTCAGCAGCATTTAGGACAGCACTTCTGGTTAGAGCTCATTTGTACAATGCAACATCGTTATGAAAGCCTTTTATCCGCAATCATTCAACCAATCCAAACGTGGAGAACCATCTTCAAGAAACAAGCACTAATAAATCTCTTTCATTTCCTTTTAATTTTAGGCAGATAAATGTTACACATCCTGAGTTGAAGGCTCTCTAGACATGAAATCACTTAGTAATGACTCAAAATTTAACCCTATGGTAGCTAACTCAGACTTCCTTTTGCAATTCATATGTTGATGTTAAAAGCTCATAACCTAAAAAGTAAAATACACAGTATAATTAATGAGAACAGACTTGTAAAATTTAACAGAATTCATTTCTTCCTCTTCTACCACACATTGGAATAGTCTGACCTTTGACACAAGATCATCTTCCCAGTCATAATTTGCAAAAATCAATTATAAGGTCTGTAGCTGCTACATTATTTTGGGAAGAGTCTTGACTAGTGCAGGAGGACATTACCTCTTGAAAAACTAATATCATAGTGTAATGTCAACAGCAATATCCTTACACAATTGGGTCTTTGACCAAGAGAACTTTAGGAGACAGAGTCACAGAAGTGAATGTAACTACTGAAGACATAATGCACAGTTCAAAGACACATGTTCTGTCCTGTCCCAGAAAATAAGAATAGTGCAGCAGCAATATGACAGTGATCCTAGAACAACCTTTTCCAATTTCTTTCACTTTTCAGTGGAAAAAGAATAAACACTATACTTTTAAAAAACTCTAATGAAGCAGCTAGCGAAACTACTCCATTTTTATGTTGCATTTTTACCTCGGATGATGTTGGAAAAGGTTAAGTAATGAAGGACAGTGGTACAGAAAGCTCACTTTTCCATTACTGTTTTCTTTAATTTACTTTTTTTCTAATGAAAACCAGCTGAAAGTTACAATTGAATCTGCCACATTCTCACACTTTTCAAACTTAAATATTCCACTATTTTACAAGGATAACAGAAACCCCTTTTTTTCCTTACCAAAGGTAAGGTGACAAGCTATTGGTGCTGCCTTTGATGGTGTCTGTGATAGTAGACTAATCTCCACCATCAGTTTAAATGATTGCCATTAAAATCTTTATAAGCAATTAGCATTACTGCTTGAGTTCCAGTATTCCCTCTGCTTACTGCAGAAAGCAGAGAAAGCCAGCAGTCTAGTGAATGCTAGCAGCTTTAAATGGAATACCAATTACAGAAAAAGGTAAACATTGCAATAGCAAAACACTGTACACATGAGCATCACCAAGTTAACAGATAGGAAGTCTGTAACAGAGAAAAAACTTGCCTATGATATTTTAGGGGGGATTTTTCTTCTTCAACACTACTATTCATTCTACTTCTACAACATATATTTTCTTTATTCATTTTTCACGCATCAGGAAATCTTGCATTGAATTCTTAAAGCTATGGTCATCAAATGTATGCAAACAAAGCCAAATAAATACACCTTGCTACAAATACTAACTACGTCTTATGATTTTAAACCTTTGTATACTGCAGGTGCAGTCCTTGTGCAAAAGGTCTAAATATTTATTATTCTTAACACAGAAAAGGTTACATCAGGTCTAAAGGGATGGTTCTCCATTATTATGGATCAAAAAACTCTTCTAGTTATATTATTGAAAGCTATTGGCATATTATTTAAAGCTGTCTTGGGTCAGTTGTAAATAGTGTTCCTTTGTCAAAAATATAAATTTCTTGTGAGTTTGCCATCCTCAAAGGAAGAGTTTAATCTTTTTTCCACATTCTATTCCCTGTGGAAGACATGTACACATCCCCACAAAGGCTGCACCTTGTGGTTATTCCTAATTTTAGCATTCCAGATAGTATTACAACGTTGCATACTATGATGGGAGAAATGAAGTATACAATTCTCAGTTGATTTTACACAGAAATCCAAGCTACAGAATGTAGTACTTGAGTGATAGAAAATAGGGCTTTATTCTTATATACACATTGATGTTCAAGTGCAAATTGTGAACTCATAAGTGCACTGAAGGCCTGCAGTCTGTGGTCTTCATCTATGTCAAAGTTCAGGTCACTTGACTGTAATGGTACTTCAAAAGGAAATTCCATATATAACTTTCTAAATGTCATTGACAACAAAAAGAATTTGGCTTCACAGAGGATTGCTTTCTATTCAGAAAAGCATGTTACTTATTATTTAAAGCTACATAAGATACCTATTCTGAAATAACTTCCAGTTCTACACTCTTCTGTCCCCCAAACTTTATTCATGCTTAAGTAGATCTTAACGCAGTTATGCAATCACCTGGCTAACAACACCCTCTGGATAGTAATGAGGTCCTCTCTAACCCTTTAGATGTGCAGAAGTTAAACGCACAGATGAAAAAAAATTTGTCTCAATTTCATACTTCTGCAAAATGGTAATTTTGTACTTAAAACGTACAAGATGGATGTTCAGAAATATAGGCTGAAAGCCTAAATTATATTTGGTCATAATTTATGTAGTACAGTCCCAAAGAGATACAAAAAAGGCAGAGCATAATTTATCTGTTGGAATCAGAGATAGCTTTACTAAAACTCCCATTTATTCTATCCCCTATAGTCTTAACCAGCCTTTGTCCTTAGGGCGCATTCTATTTAAGCTTTCCATATTGCTGTTTGATCACATATTGTAGTCTATAATTTCTCTATCATCTGAAGAAAATTCAGCTCACAAAAATTATGATCTCCATGATAGCAAACACTGCATTTCTAAGATACAAAGTAGCTATAGCAATACAAAATTATTTGCATGTAAAATATCTGTCAGGGGAAGATACACTTTAATTTTGAGCATAATGCTATTAGAGCATAAGGTATCCAATACTTTGACAGTGGTTTCACTATAAAAAACCTAAACATAGAAATAGGATGTGATTAATATAGTGGACACAGTTCTCTCTATGAAAATTTCATGCAGTCTCACAGAAGTCAATGGGATTAAACGGGGTTTATGCTAAACCTGAATTTATGTTCATTTTTTAAAATATAGTATTTCATTTATGGCAATACAGAAGTTTAACAACAAAAATGTAATGTAAGTTTGATTTGGCACATGTAGTAAAAGCCTGCAATTATTCTGTCTCGTAATAGTTTTTCGAAATACACTTCCATGTAGCAAATTAGCTCAAAATTTACATCAGAAACATCCACGTCAATTAAAAAAAAATTTATGGCTGTAATACTTCCGTCTTGGCCTCCTCCTTACTGTGTTAGAGCTGGTCAGGACTTATTTGCATGGAAGATACGTAAAAGACATCTTCATGTTGCAGAAGCATTATTTTTCTCAATATCTAGAGATTGTTTTTACCTTGTTTGCGTTGAACTAATATCTTAGTATGTTAACAAACACAATGTTGTTACTAGAGCTGACAGTGCCAACCTTGCAGTGAGACATAAACTGTGGATGTGATGACTTGGGCTCATTAAATATTTCCACAGTTCTTTTAATCATTAGAATTGCTATCATAAATATTCAAATGTTGACAATATATTTTTCACAATAAACACTGTTCAATTGTAGATTGGCTAAATTCCAATTAGAGTGCTTCCATTTTGCCCCCCAGATTTCCCCTGAAGAATATAATACTCCTCTCTCTTTTTCCTTTAATTGAGAGTAATTTTCTCTACTGTTTTATATTGAATTTACAGTTTACCACCAACAGTAGTACTACAGTTTACTTACATTGCACTTAAGTAGTCTTATTTATCACAGATGAAAACACAAAGCATAGATCTGCATCTGAACTCTGGAAAATTTCTGTGAAGTCAGAATACACAGGCACCCCAGGATTCAGCTCAGTCACTAATCAAGACATCTCCACTTAATACTTATAATTATAATCCATATTATTTGCAAAATTTGAGGTAGAGTGTTAGGAGGGATGGATAGGTACAAATTGCTTTGTTTTGTTTAGGGGTGGGACGGTTGGTTTTGATCAAAAAACAAATGCAGTTGAAGTTCAACTGCAATTGTAAAATCGCTTCCATTTGGTATGTTTAAGCAAAAGAATGAAAGTAAACTAAGCAATTTCAAATTTGTGGTTAAAAATAGTTGCAAAACACCCAAAGTATTTTTCTGGGTCTTTTTTCAGCCAAGAATCTGAAGTCAATTATAGGTACTGCTGTATTCATAAGTACCTGGTAATATTCTTGACTAAAAAGTTGACAATACCTCAATCTTTCCATCATTCCTGGTTGGCTGGGAGTTTCCACTCATCTTAATACAAGATGAGTTCTTCACATCTTCCATACTTCTAAGTTGAAAACCAGAAATGTGCCGCCTTATGTGAAATGAACTCTTCAGTGACTACAAAACACCAGCTAATGCAAAAAACTGCAGCATATCTGTGCAAAACCATTATGAAGAGAACACTAAATAGATTGTTTCTCATCATCATATCATTCAGTTTTGAAAAATGGTGTGTTTAATTCTGTTATATGCCCAAGAGATTGGGCTACAGACCTCCCGCGGGTCCCTTTCAGCCTGAATTTTCTTACAGTCCCAATGTGCCAAACGCACAACCACATTCACAAGTATGCCTCCAAACATACCCCAGTGCCGAAGCACACTGGGCAGAAGGTGGCTGCACTTGCCTGACAGACAAGCACTAAGCTATCTTCCCTGAAAGAACACCTCTGGTTTTCACAGCCTCTTTACAGGATGCCAGATCACAATGTATTTTCACTTAACTCATCATTAGACTCTCAGGACTACAAATATGTCCCTCAAACTTCTGTCAGTTCCTAAACCAAAACCATCTTACTCTCCTGCCACCAACACAGTCAACACCAAGCAGTATTGAAAGGATCCCCTGAAACTGCATGTACTCAAGTGAAAAAAGGCAAAGCAGGTCCAAATAAAAGCCCATCTCACCATGCCCACCTGTCTTCTCTTTTGACTTGTTGTAGATGTTTAAGGAAAAAAACAATGGGCATGCCCAAAGTGATCCTCTCCCTGGCTTCCCTACCCAGGCTCCAGCTCACAGGTTTGCCTTTGTAAGAATATCAAGACTTTCTAACCCTCATCTCACAGAATCACTTAGTATTATTTAGACCAACTAGAAGCTGCCATTCATACATGCAAGAACCTCACTCAGTCTGATGATAGCACCTAGATTAGTCTAGCCGTATTTCCCTAAAACTTCTTGATACTTCAATTGTACAGCAATAGAGAGAATACACATTCTGAGTAGCCACTACTCTTGAAGCTTTTCGGTACTATCACTAAAAGCAAAGATAAATTTAAAATACCAGTCACCTGCTGGTAGTCTGCTGCTGCTAGCTGTCTGACACTCTTCCTCCTGGTGAAGCTAGTGCTGTTAGCAATCCAGGACATTTATGAAAAGAAAAGTAGGTTATCTAAGGAACACCATTTAGAGTCAGGTCTACAGGTGCATTGGAAAAAATATGACTGCAGCTTTTCTTGTATATTTAAGAATTACAGGACTGTTTACAAATGGTTTCTGAGCATAAAATCCAATACTTATGGAAGATTCCAACAGAGTGATAAATGCACAACAAACTTACGACTCCTCTCCCAGCATGTTGTAAAGTGGAAGAAGGTCTTCATGCCTACAAAAATACTAAAAGCCTAAGACACCTCAAATAAGGAAGTCATTTCTCCAACTTCAAGGCTGAACTTGTCTAAGAAGTGTAAAATAGTACACTTGAGATCGTCCTTCATGTAAGAGTTTCAACCCATCATTTGTATCTTTTTGGCATTAAAGATAGCTTAAAATTCTTAAAAAGAATATTCCCTCAAAAGCTTATTTGTTCAGCATCAACTTTTCTTCATTCTAAGCTGTATCTATTTGGCATTTAATATTAAACAGAAATGGGAAGAACTCATCTGAGCAGTGTTACAAATTTGGCTCTTCCACAAACACAGTAAAATTCTCAAATTTCCCCAATTAACATTGACAAACAACCACATCCATTAGGGGTTTTTAGGGATTTGATTTCATCGGCTTTGGGGTGGGGAAGCTGAATCTATAGAAACATTTTCAGGGTCTATTAAGTACCTGCATTCTCTATGTCCTTATTTTAAGAATACAACATACGAGACTAAGCAGAAATAATATACATATTAGAAATAAATATCCACAGATAAACATCCAAACTTTTCCAACTCTTTCCTTATTCTGTTCCTTAAGGAAAAAAAATAAAAAAATTATTAATAGCTATTGAGTAAAGATGCTATAAACCAAACAGTTAACACTAATCTTTGAATTTGAATATGATTGTGGTAGGTAAATTAATTAGGAAGCTTCCTTTATTTGACTAAGCTATGGACTGGATTTTCACTACTACCAGGAACACAGGTCCTTCATTTCAGAAGTTCGCTTCAAGTGAGGTTTCATTTAGAAGTTCTCTTCCAAAAACTACCCTTTAGCATTGAACACCCCAGCAAAAGACTAACAGGCAAAGCATTTCACATTTCCACTGAGGAAAGAAAACATTGACAAGGAAGTTTCTTAAATATTGAAATGGTATCTATGCCAGTCCATCAAGCAGACTCAAAAGCATAAAAGCTGCTATTGAGAATATTCAGAATATTGAAACAAATGAGAGAGCAAGACCTCAAAATGAGAGCCAAAGCATTACAAAGATGTGAGTAGAGAGGTCTTGCAAACTACAACATTTTCGTGAAGCAACATTATACAATGCAGAAATAGATAACATATGGACATTTGGTGACTCACAACAGCATAGCAAATACAGACCACTTCACTGAAGCTAGTATAAAAAAAATACTATCCAAGGAAGTCAGAGGGCAGCACTGAACAGTAACATGTTTGGTAAACCATGTCCAGCAGCTAATTGCCAGGCTGATAATTTGATCTCTACCTTGCAATGCATGTCCTAATGAAGAAAACAAAGTGTTATGAATACCGAACTGATCCCAAATCATAACAAGTACAGTGAAAATTCATTGGAAAGATCTTCTCTCAAAGAACGTTACCTGCTCAGTATTGTGCTCCCTTTATGAAGTGAGACCAAGAAATATAACTAGGGAAGTCTCCAGATTACATTGTCTAAAAACTAATTTTATTGACTTTAACACCTTTTTATTTTCAGATTTAAAACCTATTTTCTAAACATCCCATGGAATTAGCTTCTTTTGCCTCAAGAAGCAATACAAATAAATCAATGAGTAAGCTATGTCCACCCTTAAGACCTTCTACTGCTTATTCATTTTAATCAAATTTCCCATATTCTTTGACTTTTTATCCTTCATTGCCTTGAGCTATGCATTGCAACTACTGATGACATACAAATGTTAATTTTGTTCAAATTCAAACACAATACAGAAGAGCCCATTTTAAAGACTACTTTGCAAACATCACACTTAAAATGAAAGAACTGAATTAAACACACTAGAGAAAAGAAAAACACTAAATTCATTCAAGTGGATCCCTATGTTAGCTCTGTCAAATAGTCTTCAGTCTCTCCAGGACTAAAACAGTGATTTCTTTCCTTGAAACTTTAACAGCTGCATATTCTATTAAAACATACATAGAAAGAACTCCTTTAAAAATAAACCAATTATGAGGCATCCAAAGAACTAATGATAGCAAACTTAATCCATAGTAATTAAGGGTAATCCCCACGACAGCAGACACACAGCAGCTGTGCAGCAGTTAATGATGCTTTTTGTTCTTCTTTTGTCATTTTTAATATTTACTTTATTCCATTTCCTTTCTATGATTAAAAAAAAAAAAATCCAAGACCACAAATAGCCATTCTGTTGCAGAAAAGTAGTGCTCATATGATCTGCCTTAGTCCTAAAACAAACTGTATTCCACATTGAGTTGTCAATAAGATCATGGGGTTTACTTTCACTTAGACATGTGACCATTAATACTTCCCAGTCACTAATCCAAGTACAGTATCAATTTTGTTCATCGTTTAACCAGAGACCTCCTGCTGGGTCTTGCCGCTTATGTCAGATTTTCGGCTGCATAAAAAACTCCTGGAAAAATCATTTCGTGAAAACTTAAAAGACATCAACAATTTAGTAACTACAGCAAGGCTTAGTTCTTAAACAAGGTCTAGTCTAGCTCATGCCTCGGAAGCATATACACTAATGCATGAAACAAACAAGATCTAACGTGATCGCTTCCATCTGAGTTTAAACAAAGTTCCCCCAGAGTTCACCTTACAAACTGCTATATAGTTTAATCTGATCAAATAAGGTTCTGTATTAAAAAGCTTAAATTCACATTCACTGAGGATAGGACACCTCTACGGAATGCCTCTAACACTCACCATAAGCAAGTGTGTTACTCTGAGAAGCCTCTCGCCACCTCATACCTTCTACACTGCTGACTAATTGCACTTACTTTATAACTGATTTACTGAACTTTCCCTGTTTCTTCTTTATTCTTCTCAATTTTTTTCTAGAATCTTTTTCTTTTTCTGACAAAGTGATTCACAGAGAACATACCTGTTCTTTCAAAATACACGTGCAGGCCCCCCAAGTGTGTTTCTAAAAATATTAAAAGGGTATTGTCAGAGCAATAAAATCCGTCAAAGTGTGCATTACTTTCAGATTTGTGCATTCTTGATGCCTCAAGGCACAAAATTTTTAGCCTTTTTTTTCAAAATAGCAAAGCCATAGCAACTTCCACCAGTGACCACAAAAGTGAATCTATTGCGGTTTACTGTCAATCCAGCTTTTTAAATAGGTAGAACAAAGATCAAGAAAGTCCCCACATTAATTAATTTCAAACCCACTCTCTAATATTGTCACTGGGCATCAAGGCATTACCCAGACAAAAAAAGCTTTCTTGCAAGTCACAAGGGTATTGTACATTTATCATAACTGGGAATGTGATCATCATAAATTAAGTATCAGTAATCATAACTTTCTTTTTAATCAGTTTTGACTAATGCCAGTTTCAAAGGCATTCTTCATGTACATCCAATGGTTGACTGCATTTGTTGGATATGTGAGAAGAGAATTCAGAAATATAGTTGCAAGGGGGGAAAATTACATGAATATTTAGAACTGATCTTGAAACACTGGACCTATTTCATATGGCTTATCACAGCCTATCTTTTAACCCTGAACATGTTAAGCATCAGTTCTTCCTCTGGAGACTTGAAGATCTAGGGTTAACAGCCTTCTGTTTTAAAAATTCATTGAGGTACAAACAAATGGTATTGCTTCCAACGCATATGCATCGCAAGAAGCCAAGGGGAAAAAAAAGTTACCCCCTACAGGATACTTGGCAATTAACTCCAGCTATGTCAGCAATTTTTTGAAAAATTTCCTAAACATGAGGAAATCTCATCTTCACCGTATGAAAGACAAAGCTACTGCAGTGACTCTTCCATGCATTACAATGTGTGTGTCTTACTTCTTAACCAAGCCGCTAATCACGCAAATTATTGCAACTAATTACATCTGAAGGTCTAATTAATTCTTTCAGTACCACATCATTTAGTACGCATTCACAACACAGCACCTGTTTTGAAAATCCTTGCAGTTAATTTGTTTATAAACAAACACTATTTGCATAAAATGTTTAATGAATGGTTTAACAGTTAGTACAATACTCCAGCTTTGTCTTAGTAGATTTGAGGTCATCAAAGGCCACAATAAATTAATTTTAAACTATACAAATTAATTTAAATAGTATGTGTGAATTTCTCATTAATAAAGAAAACATTTCTAACATGTTAATTAATATCTCTGTAACAGGCCAATTACTGTCTGTACAAGTGCATCTTACAGTCAAACCCAAAAGATTTTATAGGGTTCTACTTTAGTAGAGCAAAATATTCCAACTCACATGTACACAGGACACACGTACAAGTCGCAGTGGCATTCAGAAGTTACTTTCAGATGTCAGATAACTTTTTTTAATGCAAGACATTAGCATACTTTAATATTTTTATCAAGTATTTTAAAAAAACATAGGAGATTGATAGTTTGTATATCAATCCTGTATGGAACAAAGACTAAAATCAACTGATTTAACTGTACTTTCTCTTTATTATCTCCTTATGCTGGATGATGCCTATTTCTTCCTTTTAAATAAATAATATTTTATGTCATTATATGTTCCTTAATAATAAGCATTCTGATTAGAGGATTAAAGGTTGCATACAGCATTCTGACTCAGAAGTGTTATAATTCTCCATATAGAATAATATGTCAACCTGCTTCATGTAGAAACTAAAAGAGAACATTATTTCTTACTATCAAACATATTCTTTGCATGAACTATCATTGAAATATGTTTATAGTCCCAAAGTTTGTTTCTGATTTGCAAGCATTTTCACATTTGATAAGCACCTACTGTAAATTTACATTCACTCATGAACTATTCTTATGATAGGAAGCTAAGAATTGTAAAATATATTTATATCCTTACCCTTGTGTAGTGTTGCCCCTTAATGCATGTTTTGATGAATTCACATCATTGTACTACACAGCACTATGTACTACAGTATCTGTTTCAATAGGGCAAATAAAGAACAAGGGAACTAAAACCAGTGCTCATTTTCTTTTGAATGTGAAATTCACTGTGACTGTAACCACATACCCACCTCAGCCAGATGCTCAACCACAAAATCACTCAGGGAGACCAATAGCCTGTATTTGCTTCCAAAATCATTCTTAAGTATGGATAATCTAATCTTTTTACAACAGTTTGCTGTTTCTGAAATAGAGATTTGCCAAACAGTTTCAAAAGAAAAAAAACTGGCAGCATAATCAAGGATATCACAGTGTGAGGAGCATCTGTGGATACATCACAATCTGAAACAAAGATTATAACTGGGTTACTGACCTAACATCGGCTACTTAAGAATAATTCTAACTGATGTCAGCATTGGGGGGGGGGGCTGTGGCGGTTTGTGTGTGTATGTGGTGGTATGTGTGCATGTCTGTTTCCAAAACAGATACTTTCACTCTTCTTATTGTTAAAAATTTTCCTAACCTGCAGCTGTCACATGCTGAGAGTTCTAAAAAACGTGACTAAGAGACAGGATTTCTTCCAATTTCTAAGAAATACAAAATACACAGCATGCTGACACCAACATCAACTATAACTCACAGACCAAACCATTTTAGCCAGATCAGAATTTAAAGTGATGCAATCCACTGATGACAAAGGAACAAGAATAAGTTATACCAAAGAGAATCTGGCCTATCTGATTAATGTTCTTCTAAGTGCTTCTCACTCCTATCCATTCTTTCCTCACGTCTCAGATTGTACAACATATAGCTTGATCCAATTTAGCATGAGTTATTTTTGAGAAAGACTTATCAAACATGCCAAGTGAAAGATCAGTTTTGATATGTACAAATTCACTAAGAAAAAAATCTGAAGCTGTTACTGTCCTACATTTCTTTCCCTTTACACCAATTATGATTCACAGAAGCATTTTAAATCTTTTAATGAAAACAGATTATATGAATTTCCTTTAAAAAATCATTAACAAAACTTGTTAACACTCTTTCCCCCACACCTTGTATACAAAATTTCTTGCATTTCAGATCCCATTCTCATAAGACAACAGCCTCTTTTGATAGCACCTGTATAGCAATTAATTACATCTACACTCTTTATATCCCATTCACATAACTCTGTGTCTACATGAGACAGAGAAAGAAAGCATGCAATATACACACAACTATTTTCAAAATACTGAAGGGAGATAAACTTGCTGTTTTAAATGAAGAGCTGAAAGGGGCTTTTGTTTGCTGATTAAGATGAACATTTTTGTCTACACAGCTTGGTTGTATTCTGTTCTATTGTTGTAAGAGTTAAAGGAACCTTGAAGATTTGATATAAACAAGACAGAACTTTAAAGTCAAAGATAAGTTGCTCAGGCAGCTGCTGAAGAAAACAAGGCCACAGCTAAACTACAAACAGTGTTAGTGCTGTGTCTAACTTAATAAGTTATTTGAAACGTCCCATGCACCGATGTCCAAACTATTCCAAACAAACTAGCCTTCTTTTTCTCTTCTCCCTCAGCAACGGTTACACT
>VXBL01005506.1:1749074-1774074 GCA_013400195.1 Aramus guarauna | reverse complement strand
ATATCTAAAAAAAGTTTTAAAACAGAAAAAGAAACACTCATTTGCAACTCATAGCCTTTCCAATGAAGCTTAAAATAGGAAAAAAAAAAACTTGACATCTCTTCCATCTTCAACACAAACAACTGACTGAAGTAACATTAAGACAGAAAGCACACAACAATTGAAAGGGAAAAACAGAACAGCAAGTAAGTCAGAAAACATTAGCAAAATACAAGTTATTGTCATGAGCTAACGAGTATCCCTCAAATTTAATAGGGCTCAAACTATCCACCACCCACAGGGAAAGAGCAGGAACCCCTCAGGATTTAGGTTTCTATGGCTTCATAACAAAAAGATTTTGCTGGCAACAAGTGGCTTCTTAATTCACAGAGACACAGACTTGTCAGTTTGCAAGTGAATATGGTGGGAACTGGTAGGTTGTCTGCTTCTGTGATTGCAGACAGGAGAAACCCTGGCCTCTTGGCTTCACAAGGTACAGCGATTTAGCTAGTTATAACTTCACTTTTTCAGTACACTGGGAATTCTTCAAAGGGATTGGAATTACATTTTTATTGAATGTTACTGGATTTTAATTGCAGTGTTTTATAGGAAGGCCCTAGAAAGCCAGTGGCATATGAAGTACTATAAAACTAGGAAATGTACCACTAACTCAATAATACAAAGTTTCTCATTTATTCTAATTTTCAGATACTAGCAAAGCAACATGAGTGAGCTCTATCAACAATATTTTAAAGACACAAGTGAAAGTAAATAATTTAAACGCAAGCCATATCAACCATGTTTTGTTTCTTCATACCCCTTTATAATACCTTTTTAAGATTAGTATTCAAAAGATATCTATTATCAATGGACAAATTGCATGAGATATGGTAAAGCATACAGAGTCCACAAAAGGAAAATGCCTGTTTCCCAATAACTATTTCTGCAATGAATGAAGAAGCACAAATCTTTTCACTTTCCATAACTCATTTGCATGAATTTACTTTTTTGCCTTAAGAGGTTGTTGTAATGTGTGTTAAAACACACAGTGCAATTTTAACTCCATAATATCACGAAAGAAATATTGTGTTAGTATAAAGTGTAAAAATATGAATGCTGTTAAATTCTTCGAACAGAACCAACAGTGCAGCACTGCTCAAAAGCACCACCCAAAGGTAGAAATGATGTAAAGACATTTATAGAATTGTCTTTTTTTTTTTCCTTCTTTTTTTTTTTTTCTTTTGGTTAATTTCAGCAAAAACCGAATGTAAAAAATGACAGTGCAGTGAAACTTGACAGAAGCTTCTGATTGAAGCAACTGATTTCCACAGCTGTACCTGTAGGAAATTGATGATAATGCTGTCTAAACCATTCATTATGATTTGAAACTTTACTCAAATGAACACTAGATTTATAAATTTGCTAGACATGTGTTGTAGATAATATGACAAAGCACTGTTTTCAATTGAAAATTCCTTTGACCTAATTTTATAAAAAACATGCAAAACTGGGAAAGAGAATTTATTTCCAAAGCCTACTGAAATAGCTGAAGTTGTATTTTTGAAACTATATGCATCTAAGTGAAATATATTCATTGAGCAAATTCAGCTATCAATTGTGTTCATACAGTTTCTTTATTAGAATTACAAAGGTAAAGGATAAGACTTTTTCATATTACCAACAATCAATTGCTTCTCAGACAATGAACATTTCTCTTTCTGCTAATCATGCTCACAATATTTCTAAGGCTGAAATAAGCAACAACTTAGCACTTAAAAAAAAATACATAAGCATAAACTTTGCGTATAAACCATGCAATGCTAATCATGAACTGCTAACTCGTAATGTATTTTGATGGAATAATCATTTTAACAGCCTACTAGACAGATAAATTAAATGAGAGGAATTTGATGCATTCTTGATCAAAATAGTGCATTGCACTAACATAAAGAAAATTAATATATTATTCCTTTAACTTTTGAAAAAAGATTCTAGATATGACATTATATAATTTTGCCGTATATCTTCCAGATTTAAGTAGGTTAATTTGCTGGGGGATGGTTTTGCCCTTTTTACTGACATTCATTGCTCACAAAGAAAAGTTGAGAAATTGTGAAGCAAGAGATACACTGAAACACCAACTCACTGGAACACAGATCAAGAACTAGAAATATTAGGAAAAGATAGCACTTGGCACTGAATACAGATTTCTCACCTACAGTCACAGTTACACAAATACCTTCAATATGAACGCTTTCCTTACTGAGTTGCCTTTGTCTGCATAAGTGATTAGAATCAAAAACATGCAGAATGGTTATTTATTAATGCAGAAAGGATGCAGTATAGTTTGCTCTGCATGCTTCTGTTGCAAGAGTACAAAAATAAGCTAATCTACAAAGCTCCCGCATCAAAGAAACAAGACTTGTAGTAATTCTGTCCTCGTAAGTATGCCCGCACTGTGATTTTACCACCACCTGGATAATTTCTTCTTGTTTCTTATTCCTCTTTGCTGAGGAAGCCAGGGAAATAACTAGTTATTAGGATACGCAATGCTGAATATCAAAATCTGGTTTTCACAAAAGTATTGTAACATAAAATCACATCTCAGCCTGGAAAATGTACTGAGTTATGTTAAATCCACAAAGAATTCTCCAGTATATTCCCTTTTTCTTTAAACCTCAATACATTTCTGCAAAGCAAACTTACAGAGGGTTTTTAAAGAATATTTGCAATAGTGTGATATTTAGTCCTGGCACTTCAGATTTTACGAAACCTGCAAATTGGTAACAGACGACTTTTTTGTTAAAAGAACTTCCTGGTTTTCAATGGAAATCACGCTGTAAGGCAGGGCTTCTCCCACAGGCTGAGAGGAAAGCTAAGGCTGCAGAACTGCATCTCTAACCATGCTGCAGAGGCTCACAGGCAGGTGGCTGCAGGGCTTACTGCACAGACACTACAGGGCCTCCAGCCTTTCCACCCAACAGAAGCCAATGTCAGACTCTAAAAAGAGCAACTGCATAAGGGGGGGAGAAACTGAGGGCACCCCAAGCTCTCTCTATCAAGAAGATTGCAGGTGATAGGAGAGACCTTTGATCATTGTAGTAAGAATTCCTCTCGCATCCATGCCTATGCTGTGGGAGGAGGTGAGTAATTGGTTTTCACCTTCCAGAGAAGGCAGCAACGTTTAATTTTTAAATGTTGTTGTCCAGTGATCCTTCCTCCCTCTCTTCTCTACATATCAAGAAAATAGATTAACATTTCCTCATATTCCACAATAAGATGTCATAATTTTAGATCAGACAAGCATTACAGACTGTATGAACATTATTTACAGGCAAGGATACGGAGAAGATTACATACCTCCATACATCTTTGCAAGAATCAAAAGGTTCACTAGCAGGTATTTGGAGACTATATCAAAAGCATTAGTAATTCCTTAAAATTAGTAAACTACAGTTTGAAACAAGCATATGTATACACATATGGTCTAGATGCAACAAGTTTGCTCTCCACATTAGTCTGACCTGGGCAGTTCACTGGAGGAGCGTTGATTACGCTCAGGCAGCCAGCAGACCCCTCTCACCACAAAGCATATGCTCACTTTTCCTCAATTG
Source organism: Aramus guarauna (assembly GCA_013400195.1). Classification (NCBI taxonomy): domain Eukaryota; kingdom Metazoa; phylum Chordata; class Aves; order Gruiformes; family Aramidae; genus Aramus; species Aramus guarauna. The sequence goes on along the minus strand of VXBL01005506.1, from coordinate 1,770,481 downwards.
TTACCAACTTCGTGTAGTAAGATCGCTTTCTTGTAAGGTATCATTAAGGACATTCCAGGACAATGACCCTATACAGTATGTACCAATTTCAGTCATTAGAAAAACAAACACAATCAGTAATGGAATTGCCTGCAATTTTCAGCTTTCTCACTCTTCTGAGCACAACATGCAGTTACAAAATGAAACTGTTCACATAGATATTTCAGCCAAACCTCAAGCATGCTTGGAATTATGTCAAGACAGTCAATCTTTTGTGATAAAGAGGTCAAATTCCCCACAGAGTTTCAAGGAGACATTCACTTCAGTTCACTCATTTGCAATGTATCATTTAGAAAAGTCTTTTTTGCCACTATTAATAGAATTGTTCAATATCAGACTAATAATAACCTGAGTTCCACTGCAATATATTTATTAAAAATTAGGTTACATCTTTCTAGTTTTGATTCTTTCAGTGTTTTTGAGACAAGTTCCTCTCACCCTTTCCCTTTCTGACTCTCTTTAACTCATAAGCTTTTCATTAGAAGTCGGCCCAAACAAGAACCATGCATCCAACTTGATGATGCTGATTCAAACCTACTTTGATTCCAGACTTCCATGAGGAATGCTTTCAGTACTCCTATAGGATTTGACTAACAACTTCTGACAAACTCAAAGATTCAGCATCTGGGAGTTCATTATCTACACCAACACATGAGCAGAAGCAGGAGCTGAATGTAACACCCTTGTCTTTGTCTTTGAAAGAAACACTCAGGCATGTCTAGCAGAAATAATTGAGACAGGAGATCATAATACCAGAATGTATGAGCAGATGAGTTAAAAAGATTATCTGGGCTCCCTCATGACTCCCTCTGTGATGGACCTTAGACAGTAGGGAGAACATACAGGTATCCTGTTCCTTAGTACAGGAGAAGTGTCTGATATGGCATCTCAGTCTTTGCCTTTTCAAATACATCAGTGTTGGCACTTGACACTGGTACAGGTCTTATGGTGTTCAACTTGGGGATCTGTGATTACTGCTCAGATCTCCTTTAAGTCACTCATTTGTTCTTAACAAGTTTGAGAAATAAGGATACCCAAGGCAGAAACATCCACACTACTTAGAGATACATACGAAAAGTCACGAGATGCTTGGTGAGAATTAAAGATAATACAGGTAGTAGATATATTTTAAGTAAGAAAATGTCAGGAAAAAAACATTTTAAACTCCTGAAATAATGGAAACATTCTTTACTCTAACTGGGACATCATATTCTTATTACATCATTGTAAAATGAGATGGCTGGGTAGCAGTATTCAGCCAGAGCACATTTTCATAATCAATATTCAACACCCAAAGCTAATGGACCACCGCTCTGGGACAAAGTTATGTCATCAGCCCTCCAATGGGTGAGGAAAGTTGGATGAAGACTTGTGGTTGTGTTATCATTCATACCTTCCATAAACCTGCAAGAATGCAGCTAGGAAGGAAGACCTCCAAATGGGCTTTTAATGATGAAACTCCATTAAGGGCCTCCTAAATGCTCTATTCCAATGACTCTACCAGCCCTATTAACCTTAGAACAGAACTCATTGACACTGAGAACGTATCAAGAATCGAAATACAAATAAAATGCAAAAGGTAAAGAGACAGACAGAAAGGAGGAAAAATAACAAAAGCAAAGTTGTACCTCAGAGTATTTAGAAAAAGAGCTAATCCAGAGGAACAGATGCTCAACCCTTTCAAGGACCATGTACTCGGGGTAGATAGAATCAAGAAAATTCCAAACTGAGTCCAAAAGAATTCACAAGCCTGAATTAAGATGCTGAAAAGTAATACCTACAAATTGATCTAGATTTCTCTCACTTTTCATTCAAGTGTTTTATTTATCACTATTTCAGAATTATTTTTTCTGTGAATTGCTTTTGCAAACTGGTGATATTCCAGCTTACGAAACAAATTTTACAAAATGAGATTATTATGTATTTTAAGTTATATAAATTCTAATTCATTTACACTGATCTTTTTTAAAAATACAATTGAACTACCTATTTGGCCAAATGGACATAGTGCTTTTTACTCTTGAGTTCTGCAAGCATGACAAAAAAAAAAAAAAAAGAGGCTAAAAATTTCTTCTTTATTAGTAATTAAGTATTAAATCCCTTTTGCATAATTTAAAAATTGCAAAACCTAAAACCTCATTAAATAGATAAAAATTGCAGAGGCTGTATAAGTAAATAAATAAGATCAGAATGGAGTGATTTTTTTTATTATATACCTCTTAAGTTATCACAAAGTTTCACAGGTTCACAGTATTTTCCCCTATTTATTGACATTAAATCACTTTAAGAGGAGGGGAGTGGAAGTGGTGTGAAGAGGATTACTGCTAGCATGTATGTGTTAGGAGGCAGCAACATGCAAACAGTCTCCAGTCATCTAAGAGGATCAACACTTAGTACCACTACTAAAATCAGTTTTAATAAGTATCTTGAAATGGAGCACACATCACATACTGCAGCTCCTTTTTTACTGGAAAAAATATTGCACGCACTATAGCATGAGAAAACCAAAACAACACTTCAAGATCTCCCACTACTATCATGTAGATTAAAGGACTAAGATTTCTGATTTTATTTAAACCTGTAACTTCAATATCCATTGGCTCCCCTTGAACTAAAAGCTGCAGATCTGCCCTTTTCTCCTCTGTACTTTCAACATAATAGGTATTATTACCCATAACTTTTTATTTGAAAGAATTGTGTAGCCAGGAAAATGAATGAATTTAATTATCAATGCAGTGTGAAAAAAATCATTAGAGCAAGAGCCTGGAACGCTACGTATTAACAATAAACAAAGGTTATTAAAAACAGTTTTAAAAAGTGTCATTCTTTCTTCAGTTCTTAAAATGTAAATAATATAAACACAGAAACAAGAGAACCATTTGTAAACATCCGTAGTTATTGGCAAAAGATGACCCTAAGAAAGTGCTAAATGACTGACTGGATCATTTAACTTTAAATCTATACTTTAAGTGGCAATATGGAGAGGTCATTTGATTGCTATGCATAAAAAATTTAGAATTCTAATATCATCTAAAAGTTTCACCTTCATAAGACAAAATTTTCATTATAAAATTGTATTTAATGGTATTCATATATATCTGCCATCTCAGTTTTCTAATATGATATTTCTATAGGCTGTCGACTACGCATTATAGAAATGACTACTTAAAAATAGAGTAGAACTTTTTTCCTTTGTACTTTACAAATTCTCCAGTTTCCTTCATACCTATATAATGAAAACACGTGGCCTCTTAAACACAAACTGCAAGTTGTTGCTCAAAAGAATTTCATCAGCTAGGAATCAGCATTTTGCAGCTGTATTTTCTGGGCAAACAGGTATTCTCAGCCATACACTTCAGGCTCCATTCTCTCCATGTGGACATTTATACTGAGTCATGATTCAGCCTTCAAGGATTTGGAAAGAGATTTTTGTATTTTCATCTTATTGATTTCACATAAATTAATGAATAATCTGGGCCAATTTGTTTTCCTCCCCAGCAGCATGCAAAGCTTCCTAAACACTCAAGAGAACAATTTAGACCAAAAGTTGTGGCTACTGAAAATTTATGTTATCGAAAGAAGAAAGCACATTAAATATGTACTGTTGCTGTGAAAAAGCAGGCCAAAATCCTAACTTCAGATATATGGGAGTGGTTTCTACTAAAGTTTACAAGTGTGCTTCCAGACATAATTTGGCCTTACTGATTAAACTTTAATTTACTGAAGTCCTGACTCAGAGTCGCTTTTTAAAGTATACCTATGTAGTTCATTATTTGTTTTAAAAACAAACAAACAAACAAACTAGCACTGGTAAAATACTTCTGTGACATTTATTTAATTAAAAAAAAATGCTATTAGATAGCACAGCTACACACCCACTAGAACAACTGGTTGTTAATTGGGTTGGGAAGGAATTGTCTTAAGTGAAGCTGAATGAAGTAATGCCCATGGATGGGAAACAGCCACAGAGGATGAGTAAGGGTAGTGAATGTTGCAGAGAATATATCAAAGTTCAGTGTTGATTTTCTCATGGATAAGTGGCCTTGAAACAAGAATTATTTCAAAATTGGAATATTTATGCTGTCTTAACAAAAAAAAAATTAGTATATAAAGAATAATTAGAAAATCACATAGTTTATAAAATGATTACTGTATTAAGTTCATTAGTGGTTATTTAATACGGGGAGGGGGGGCTGTTGTGGTGACACCCTTCATAGTGAAGTCATACAATATTCTGTAATGTTTCCCAGCCTTAGGGTTTATTCTGTAAGACATTTCAGACTATTTAACTTTACTACTGGGAATATTTCCTATTGATTTCAAAGGGATTACTTGTAGAAGTAACTACAAGCAGAAGTATTTGCAGTAGTGGAGTCTCAGACATCTTTTCCCACCCTTTTCCCCAGAGAAATCAGAAGGCACTCTAGAGTTTGAGACACATTATGCTAGAAGCCTAAAAAGTTACAAAGAACAAAAATTTTAAGTGAACCATACTGCATGCCAAGAAGCCTTCCTAATTGCAGGGCTAGAAACTAACTACAGGTCTTTCTGGGGGACAAAAGAGACAGTAAACAGAAAGATACAAGTTAGTAGAAAATAAATGTGAACCAGATTTACTCATGATGTTCAGCAGTGAAATTACTGAATTATTTAAATTAACAGCATTAATGATATTCATGCCAATCAAAATTTAGGCATCTCATTTAGCAGAATGCACAGGTTTCCTCTACATTCAAAGGAGAAAATTTTCCTCCTGAGGACATTATGACTAACAACGTCAGTGTCTAGATCTTGGTTATGGGGGTTACTCTAGACAGATGTCAAAAGAGCCTTCCCACCCCCAGACTCTCAAAGGAACCCAAGAAACAACTATCTTCCAGCCTAGAGGAGAAAAGTCAGGAGTATTCTGAAGAGCAACGTCTGCCCTGTCTGCTCCCCTGCCATTTCATAAATACCAAACTTGCCCATGGCACATCTCTAGAGAGCCTGCTGAGCTGGAGCCCTCATTATGATAGTCCATGCCCAATTCCCACGCAGATGAACCTGTTGAGGTTACCAGGAGTAAACTTCCTCCCTTTGTCACTGTGCCTTCCTTGGTTAAAAAAACAACAACCAAAAAAAAAAAAAAAATAAAATAAATAAAATAAAAAACCAACCAACAAAATCACTTGGGAATATAATGGAGATCAGGCCAAACCACATTCACCACATTATCTAACTGAAGCCATTACCTACATATCTTCATTATTTTCCAACTTAATCAGTAAGAGTGGGCACAAAATATTTTATTCCCATTTGGTTTCAGACTCTGAAGCTTTGAGGATTTATTTTGAATGCATAAACTTTGTGAAGAAAAAGTTGAGACAGCAAAAGTAAGGGGGATCAGGAGTCAGATTACATAGGTTCTATGGCATTGTTGTATGGACTCACTGTGCAGTCCTCAGCAGGGAGCGACTTTTCCCCCAGGAGACATATTCTGCTCTCTCTCCTAATCAACAACACGTAGCAACAACATAGCAACAATGCTACAAAACCATCTTGTAAAGTATTTGAGATCCTTGGATGGAGGGTATTTATCAAAGCATTTTTGTGATATTAACTGTGAGAAAATTAGTAGAATAAAGATGGTCCTTTTTCTTGCCCACTTGCAACAGTGATTACAGAAAAGATGCACTTCACATGCCACAGTTTGAATCAATAGTGGAGCAGTGACAAAGAACCAACATCAAAGAAAATATTTTGGAGGAACATAATTTATTTTTCATTATTTTATACATAATGCTACGGAATCATAGTTCAATCTTCCTATTTGCAAGTGAATAACCTCAATCTGAAATTACAATTTATATGTGAGCTGAAAAGAAAACTTCTTTCTTCAGCATTCCCACTATTAGGCAAGCAGATGGCTCAATCTAAATGACCATGTGAAAGAGAGGAAAAAAAAAAAAAAATACCAACACAGATCAATATCCTCACCATGATTCCTGCATTCCAATAAATACCAAACCATCAGGAGCAACAGCAGAGGGAAAAAGAGCATTAAAATATCATTTTAGGAAAAACAGTAAATAGCTAAAACCAATCTGAAAACAAACAGCCAATAGATTTAATAAAAAGAATGTAAATAAAAGCCAAAACAGCTTTAGTCTTAACGTCAGTGTCTGTGGTTATCTTGTAAGTAATGAAATAAAACACCATAAACCTCTGTGTATCACATAGGTATGCCATGGTAAGAAATATATATAAAAAAAAAAAAAAAAGAAAAATTAGTGCTTCCACATAAACGAGACACTGTACTTTCCTGTTTGGGTTGAGTTTTGTGGTTTTTAATTAAAGAAAATTAACAATAATCTCTTCTTTTTCCAGTGGCCAAAACATACTCTTTTAGGAATGCTATGGTGATGTCAAACTGACAAAGAAATACCAGATACTAATCAGATTAGAGCTTGCCCAGCATTGGGGAAAACACACCAAGCCAACAGCTTTCAAAAACTCAGCAGTAAACTTCCTTGCTATAAGCAGACCTCTCTCCTGGCCGCATCTCCGAGTCCATGGTCCTGTGTGACATGGCTCCCACTGTGGGTGTTATCAAGGAGCCGATCCACTGGTTTGTTAGGATTTGTTGGTCTGAGGCACAGCCATCACATACATATGTGTGTTCAGGGATTTAAACAGAATCATCTTGAAACCTCCAGTTCTCTCCTGACCTAGGCCTTAATTCAAGCGAGAGAATGAACTACTTCTCTAAAGGCAAGGCAATAGGCAAGTTCTTATCTGTAGATTACGCCTTCTTGCGGGAAGCAGGTTACTCTCCTGCAACAGAGTTCTTTCGAGTACAGCAGCTGATCTATGTACATTTACTCACTATTATCCTTTTCAATCTAGCTTGTTAAAAGTGTGAAAACAAAAATCACAGAAGGTATCCATCTCAAATAAATAGCAGAAACCAAGAGAGTTGCAAGAATACGTCTCCCTGCACAATAACTGCAACTATTAGCTTGTAGAATTCAAGAGTAAAGTTTCCGGATGCAGGTAAGTACCTGCCTCACAGTAAAATCCAACATTCCCTCCTCTTCCTCAGCTTCAACAACCAAGTTCTCATTGGAACTGCTGATGAGGACCAGAAACTCAGGATGTACATGCATCTGCTACACAGATTGAGCGTAGTCTAAAATACAATCCAAAAAGTTAATTAAGCATATAAGTCATCCTCTGGTGGAACTTACTGATAAACTGCACTTGACAAAGCCCGTAGTTTATAGAGGAAAAGAGAAGATTAAAAGATTAATTTTAAAAGATATCCCAAAATATTCCACAGATATTTTGGGCCTGGGCACATCACTTTGTCACTATACAACACTCTAAGAAAATAAGCCAGTAAATCAGCTTCATCCAACTTAAATGCCTCTACGCAAGCACATGTAGCATGGGGAATAAACAAGAGGAGCTGGAGACGTGCACATGCCTGCAGGGCTATGGTCTTATTGGCATCACGGAGATATGGTGGGATGGCTCCTATCCCTTGAGCGTGTTGGAATGGAAGGATGCAGGCAGACAATGAAGGAGACAATGCAAAACCTCTGTGCAATCCTGACAGAGCCTGTTGCACTTTGTCCAGCATTTGAACCTATAGCTTGCGTGTATGACAGTCACTGGAATAAGGTTGTCTGTACTCTGACATAGAACACAAGGGACACACTATTGCTAGAAATCAATGGACTTTCAAAGATACTTGATGAAATATTTTTGTTTACTTAAACATCACAAAATTAATAAAAAATATTTTTTAAGAAATTTAAATTATTTGCCCACCTTCTACTATGATGTTATATGTTTCTTAACTACACTCTTTTATAATGCAGTGATCTAAATGAACCAGCAATTTATATATTTCAGTCTGATCCAAGAACTGATCAGTATACTGAGATGTCATTTTTGCTTTGAGTTGCCTATGGATGGAAGGGTCAGCAGACTGAAAATCATATTTGACTTTTCAATTTTCAAAAATAGGACAGACTAAGAGCGTGAATTGTATTATATTATAAAGAAATAATAGTAATTTAAAAAACAGGTCAAGTGTTCACTTGTCCTAATTTCAGTCATTTAAACAAAGTTATCCTTTAAGCAATATTTATTTTCCAAAAAAAAAAAAAAAAACACCCAAAAAAAACCAAAACAAAAAAACAACCACAAAAAAATAAAAACTTTCCTGCATGCATTTCCTTATCTCATATAAACTCTATCGTTCTTAAACTAAAACCTCCATTAACAAAGCTAAGAAATAGAATTCCATCATGAAGCCCAAACGCAAAAAGATATATACTTATCAGCCCACTGTTCCAATCATAGCTGAATATTTTACTTCTTTCTAGAAGGACACATTTGGCCATTAAAATTTTGGGATCATATCTAGCCATTTGAAAAAAGAACAGTTCATAACACATGAAAAAACCCACAGCAGACAGTACTAATAAACAAATACTTTAAAAAGCTCTTAGCATAAAACATTCTGCAAATCCCACACATTCCCATACAAACATCTGAAAATAGCCCTGGCTCAAGATCCGTTAAATCTTTTCTAACCCATAGGCTTTATAACCCTGTAAATTTTGCGTTTTATTTCAGGACATCAGACAAATGCATTGTATTTCTACTGTTATTTACATAAAAAACTGGTCAAAAGAGCAAAAAGTATATATTATGCCAAAAGTATAGAATATGCTAAATGTAAATTTGAACATTGCCAAAAAGTAACTGTAAATTTTATTTTATCAATGTGCAAATGGAATGTAGTACAAATTAGGGTGGATTAACCTGGTTTTTAGAATTCAAACATCACAAAGCTTTGGAGTTTACCAAACCAACCTTATGTGCAGTCTCTTTGGCTGCCTTTAATCTGAAATATAGAGACTTTAAAGGCCTCAGAAGCTGCCCTAAGTAAACTGACTTTTTTAAGTCTGAGAAGAACTTAAAAGTTAAACTATATTTGCTAGAAAAAAAATCTCACGTTTCTAATTTTGTGCCAGCAGTTCATACAGTATGTATAATATTTAAACATGCTCTAATTCTTACGTGTCAAAACAATCATGTTCATTAATATTTCCATTGCGCCTGCACTACTTTCGATGTATAATTTTATAAGAACCATTCCCTAGCTACTTAATATTTGTCAAGGAACTCAAAAGAAATGGGAATCAAAAATTGCAACCACTATAGCCAAATTACATATTGATATAAGCAGTGCTTAACTAAACCTGTTCAGAGACCTGGAGTAGACAGAAAAAAAAAAAATCATCCCCATTTTATAAATACAGAGAAATAATCTAAGAAGCATATGAAATATTGCTAATCTTTTTCCAGCATGGTGAGAATCAATCTGCCATACATTTTTTTCACCCCCTCAGAAGTACAATCCCCACCCCATAGTGATGGCAAAATGCAGTTTCTAACTATTTCAAGAAAGGAAAGGAGTAAATTTGTAACCTTTCCATTCACTTTAATGAAATCTTTCTCTGTTTCTCTCTGGTCTCACCAGTTATGTTCAATTGGAGATATTCAGGTAGAAAAGCCAACACAGTAAGTCTAAGAAGAAGAAGAAGAAGAAAAAAGAGCCAAACATTTTGATAAGTGTTAGATGGCTGTTTTCTAAGAAATTCATCAGGCCTACTTATAACTTTTTAAAATTAGCTGACAATACATCTCTTCAGACTCGTTGCATTTATCTGAGAGATGTTAGGTAACATTCACCTTTAAATCTTCATCAACGGGAAACATTAAGATTATGAAATTATGGTAAAATGGAGTAAAGTTTGTATCATTTTGGCTAAATTTGTGAATAAGCATTAGAACAAACCCATTGGTGCAGAGAGAAAGTGAGAAGATTTAGCTTAACCAGAGGCGATTTAAACACGAGCTGTATATCTCGCATGTCCTGTGGAAAAGAATTAAGACAGCATGCAAAGTACCTTGGCACTCCTAATGCAAAATTTCAGGAGCTCTGCCATGTACTGTAATGACTTCTTACTGAGGAAATACATGAATTTACATACTCGGTACTAGATAACAGCAACAGAACAACAGCACTATGTAATACATTGCAAGTTGGAGAGCTACTGAACAGCAGATTTGGGGTTTTTAGGGGAGCTTCGTAAGTGATTGTGGACCTTTCCCGGAAAAATCTCTACAGCCTAGAAGAAAAATACACTTTGGAAAACACATGTGATTTAGATAAGCGCAACTGAAACACCGGATGATTTTAGGCTTTGGGTTTTTTTTTCCCTGGGCCTCTAGCTGTTGGTTGTCAAGATCTGTGGAATAAAGCCCTAACTACTATCTCTCTCCTGCCCTTGACATTTAAGTAGACAAGCCAAAAGCCTTAAAAGTAAAGATAGACAAAACTGCTGATAAATGGTTTACCACTGCAAACTGTAACACACTGAAACTTCTCACTCCTGGACTGAGTGTCAGAATTTTAAAAAAAAAAAAAAAAAAATAGACAAGGTGGCACATGCTAATTTGATTCTCTATCATTTCTCTTCAGTAGGAAGCACCACCAACCCATGCCTTAAGATTCAGGCTTCTGAGCCAGTTTAAGGAAGAGAATTACTAGGATATTTTCTGTTTCTAGCAAGTTTTATACTTGTTCTTTCTCTCTGGGGGGTTTCAATTGTTCTTTCTTTAATCTAAAAATGAAAATCATCTAGATTGAGAGGATATTTTTCTCTATAGATAGGAAAACACAACAGAGGCACGACCTTCACTTGGAGGGTTCGTTACATACATTCCAGGCAGCTCTGATCATATTTTCCTACCCTGAAAGTGATTGTGATGTCCAGAACACTGAATTATGTCATTAATTAAGGAATCGGGCAGGAGGTAGCTGATTATAAGGGAGAGAGAATCTGTACTTACACAAAACTATTTTCATAATCAGTGATGATAGAAAGGGAAATAAAGAAAAATTACCTTGTGCTTAATACAAGTGTCCTGCTATATTGTTTTAAAAGATTGCTCTGTACGTAGAAGATGCTATTTACCTCCAGTGGTCAGCCAAAAGCAAAGTGTAGGTTTTAATAACCTCCTTGCCTTAGCATGAAAAAAAAGAGACAACATTTTGCTTTGGTTAGCAAACTTTCTAATTTCTCTCAAAGTAAATACAAGAAAAAGGTAGGATAAGTGTCATAATCCATTTAAATTCTCTTTTTTTAATGTTGATTTTACCTGGAACAAAATGTGCAGCATGCAAGAGTAAGAATACCATTTACTAGAGTATCAGAGATTAGTTCATTAATGGGTTCAAGCAACTGGCCATGCATCAGCATAATATTAGAGGCTAACTGATTTCCCTCTGTAAGCCACTTATGCAACTGAGCATTTGCAAATCATCTCAAGATGCATGTCAGAGAGAGAGATGACAGTGTTAAAGAAATACATTTTTCATTTATTCTATTAGTAATACACACTACTGAATATGTTATAGTGCAGACAATGAGAGAGACGTATTTTTTAACCAGTTTGGCAAGCCAGAACACCCATTACCTACAATATGTTCTATAAGACACGATTCAAGCAACCTTTCATTGAACAACAGGATCTGGTGAAATTACGGTTTTGCCAAATTCCCTATAGACTTCTACTTAGATTTTCAAAGAGGCATCTGATTTCTTTCTTAGCCATATAAAAAAAACCCCAAACTCATTGATGTTAAGCAACACAGCCAAAAAGTGGGCATGTGCTTAAAAACCTGACCAAATCAGAGCCTTAAGATAAGGAAATTATGGAGGTTATGCAAAACAATCACTGCCATGCTCCTTAACACAAAGGCCAGAGCAGTCACTGTGTAATGTATACAGCTGCCAAAAAATAGACAAGGTTGGTCATGGGAAAAACCTCACAAGTATGCAAAACATTCATGATTTTTAAAAAAGAGAGGTAAATAGACTGCATATATAGTTTCCTGTCTCTTCCAGTATTTTTGCTTTAATTAGGGGCAGAATAAATACACGAGATTGCTGCAGCAACTTTTCATTCCCATATGAACAAAAATATCACTTGCCAGCCATCTTTCCAAAAATTGAATTCCAAATTGAACCTAAAGACAATACTGACTGGCACTTTATTGCTTATTCATTGAAAAAAAAAAGCTTGTGAGAGCAGTCTTCACAAAATGAAGATAGGCAACAACAAGAACCATCAGAACATGTGTCTAAAAATTTCAGGTACTTGCTTATTCCAGTAGCAAAACTAAGCTAACAAAACTGGAAGCACATTAACTCTCTAAGACATTGAGAGGTGCAGAGAGGTATGGGCAGTCCTCTGGAGCAGGAAGTGAGTGGTCTTCACAATTCCTTTCTCATGTTTTATAATGAGGTAACTGAAAAGGTCTTCCATTTGCAGGAAGCATGAATTTACATTTCCAAGGAAACTTTTATTAGGAAAAGACTAGAAATCTGCATTTTAAAAATGAAAGTCCAAATTCTCTTTCATAGGCACTTCAAATTCCAAGTCTTATTCTGAGAAAAGAACATATCACTTTGCCAGATTATCAATATTGAACAAGTTCTCTGCTGGATTTCAACATATATCTATCTTCTGGGGGCTTTTGCTTAGTCCACCTCAGAAACCTCTGTTCCACTATTTTTTTTACTTGGAAGACATAGAGCTCTGGAGAGGTAGACTGAAGGAAAAGTCTTTGATATCTTTGTGTTATCACCTGCAGCACAGATCAGCAGGGAGTGAAAGCACACGGCAGCGTGAAAGCCAGCTTGCAACTCTGAGAATCCACTGCCAAAAATCCACAGCAAGAGATAGACACAGTGATTTGGCTGGAAGCATAGTTCAAGTATTACTGTGACAAAGCTGCTGGTGTTTAGCAGCCCTCAGGTGGGCAAGATCCCAGTCGACAGACTCTCCATGCAAGCTACTCTCATTCACTCTACATCCTGACTTCCGTCATTTTTCTTGCATCTGTTTTTATATTTAAACTTTTAAGGTTACTCACTAGCTATGTTGCTCTTCAATGAGACAAAACTGCATATTTTCATAGCTTTGTTTTTATTTAAACTTATTTTCTCTTTTCATTCCCAGACCATTTTGCTTCAGGAAATTTTTCTTCTTCCATTTACGTTCTCAAGCAACTAAGCCTATTTTTGTAAGGCTAAAAAGTAATATTCATCCATTTTTAAATACCGACTTATTGACTATGGATTTAGGCTGTTTTCATTCCTTCTATCCCCCCACTACCACAACTATAACCTGAGCAGCTGCAGATGAATTAAAAAATAATTAAATTGTTTTAGATAGAAAGAAGAGAGTAGGATAGTAAAGAGAACTTTATATTTCTCCCTTCAGCGTCACTAGTTGTCAATATACAGCTGCTCCCTCATGTAAAGAAATGAAAAGTTAAACTTAAAGAGTAATTGATAGAAGTTAAAAGTACACCCTGAAGAAATCTAATACAGAATACATATGTAAAGCATTTTTCCTTATATATCCACAATAAAGCATTTGATCCTGTTTACTAATTTAAGAATAAACGTGCACATTAACAAAAAAGAACTACAATTGCTAAATCGCTAAAATCTACACAGCAGAATAGGCAGGCATTCTTTCAGCAGACACCATTTTTCCTCATATTATAGCAAGCTATTCAAGGACTTCACTGGGAATCATGATACACTTCTTGTAGTATTTATTCTTAATGAGATTACACTAATCGATCTTAAATTAACATTTATTCTGCATATACATGCAGAATTAGTGCACATGTACGCACATGCAGGCTGGTGAAAGTATTACTGATCCAAGGAATAATGTGCTTGTAGTAGAATGTTCTTACCATTAAGAAAACTAGTATCGAGAACTCTGCAAATATGCCAGGAGATAAAAGTCACCATATTACTGCGGTCTGTTTCAGGGACAAATAAAGTATGCTATTATCTCATATACTATGGAATACACAGAACTACAAACAGAAGTGTTTCAATTCAATACAATATGAAAAAACTCAAAATAAAATGAGAAGTGTCTGAAAACAAACCAACAAAATTACACAGAGTTGTTAATTATGATTATTTATGATCATTCAGAACTGGCATCGTTATTATAGTTTTCCTTCCAAATTTCTCTAAGATGCATCACTCCATAGCAACTCTGGGATCTATACACATGACTTAACAGCATTTTAGGGCTCTAAAAGGTGTCTTACTCAAGCCTGATGTTGCTATGGGTATAAACAAGACTGTAACATTTAATTTATTCTAAAATTTAAAGTAGGCAATTTATGATGGACATCTCTTGTGGAACATCATCAGGCTAGTAAACAAAGTATTCGCAATCACTGAACAGGTCTCCTCTGCAAGCAATCAGCTCTCTACCATTCTTAAAAAACAATCACCACCACACTCATGAGTGTAAGCCATTCGGTCCATTGCTACCTGCTACGCTGAATATTTCATCAGATATGACAAGATTTTTTTGCCTTCTCCCTCCCTCCCAACCCCACTTTTATATTTGCTCACTTGACAACTTGTCACTGCCACATCACTGCCATGCTGGCTGTCCTTGAAACCTGACCTCTGTAGCTTTTTGCGCCCAGTGGTCATGCCGTCCCTGTCTCACTCCAACCATTTCTGACAGGAGACATGCTGATCTCAACAGCAAGTCCTGGCACCTGAGACACACTGGGATTACACAGGTAAATCAGGGTATTCCATGTTGTCTCCTAGCTAACAACAGAGGGAAAAACATGACATCTTGAACAACAGATCTTACATTCGCATATTCAAAAGATTCATCATGCTTTTACAAGCAGATGGGCAAGATTGTTTCCCCTTGCTCTGAGAGGGCAAATCATACGTATAAAATAAAAGAAAGTAAAAAAAAAAAACAACCATGAGACTATTTTGGTTTTAATTTAAAGAGAATTAAAGGGACTGTTATTGAGGAAGACACTAGATAAAACAATGAATTAAAAATAAAGGTGAACAGAAATGCTTGTTCACCAATCTTTTATTAGAAGCATCTCAGTTTATTTAGCTTTCATATGAATCATGTGTGCCTAATAAAGTGTACGATTTGATTCCACAATGGTACGATCTACTTAAAAGTAGGTATATTTGTAAAGGAAAGGTAAGGTTTCCTTTTAAAATGGCATGTTTTTAACTTTTCTTGAAATGTCTGTGTAGAGAAGAACGTGAAGTATTTTGACTGAAATAAATGCTTTCATGGAAAACAGTGAACCCTGGAGATTATGCCGATTCTTGAAGAACTTCATACTGTTTTAAGCAGGTGACAGTAATGTCATCGCCTGAGCTTTTTGCCTTCCACACTTGCACAAAACAAAACAAAAAAACCCAACAACAAAAAAAGAAGTTTTACATTGGACAGAAAAGCTCAGAGCTACCCATGCAGATAGCACCTTAGCACAGGCTACAATTAATGTACATCAAGATCAGGTCCACTACTGTTACCTTATGGCCAATACTGCCTTCTACTATGAAAAAAACATAGTCAACACCATGCCTAAAATGAGAAACAGTTTGCATTTAACGTATTTCCCTTGCAAGGACTATAAACATCTTAAACTGCTACCTATATCATGAAAAAACTGGACCAAGTAATTTGGATATTCCCTGCACACAAGCACTGTTAATTATCCCACAGAATATCAGACATAGCATATGAAACCATAAGAGTAAATTTTGAGAAAGATGATGCCCCCAAGGATAGTGTTTAAACATATTTTGCTGTGCATTTACAGTTTTCCATCTCTCACTTATCTTTTGCCATTAGTAAATAGCTACAGAAAGCCCCTGGACCCCTTTACAATCATTTGTTCCTAAAACTGTTCATGCTCTAAGAATAAACAAAACAGCTTGGTGAAGCTTTAAAGGCTAATAGTAGTTATTTGACCACATTTTAGTTTCCAATAGTCTTACAAACATTTAATTTGAAAATGTACTAACAAATGCTTGATTTTTTGCAAATCTCTGTACTATACAAGAGATCATTATCAAAATTATGGACTTTAAGTTTGAATAAGAATTTTAATGCACACAGGCTACATAGCATTCCTTCTTCATGTCTCACACTAAGCATTACTCTTAAATCATAAATTTAAGAGCCTATTCAAATTAAAGTACCCAGCATCATCTCCTTTGGCGGTTGTATGCATTCAAGAGAGAATACACCCTTTTAGGCACTGTTCACTGAAAAAAACCAAAAGGGAAGGGGAAATCACAAGAACATTTAGTCTGATCTTTTTACCTGCATATTCTTCAGGTAAATGAAATTGAAATAATTCCCATTTTCACTTGTCAGAGCTGAACTACCAGGAAGCATAATATTTTGCGAGTATCACTTGTTTTAGCTGGGCACTTATCTACAGTTACCATCAAACCAACTTTAAAAATAAACACTCCCATTCAGATGTAGAAAATACTTTTCAGTTTGGAAAGTTAATACAACTCTCAGCTTGATTAGGAAGATTCATCACATCAACCACAAGTTTACTAGCTCAGGGGTGAACAGACACCCAGACATTTCAAGGTGTGAACCCTACTTTAAACACAACCAGAGTGAGCACACATGTACACAGTAGCTGCATAATCCCAAGGGTACATTCAGGGATGGTAGCCAGTGGAAGCAAGTTCATCCAGGCAGCCTGAGTAACCTTCCACCTAATCCTTCCTGAAGGAAGATTCCGATCTTAGGACAGTTCCATTGTTTGAGCCCCTGCTAAACTACAGGAGAGGCAGCAGTTGGAAAGGTGGTTTATGAGTTCAAGAGAAATTCAATTGTTAATATTTCAGGTTATGAAAATGGAGAAGACTACACAAGGGAAGTGTTTGCTTGTTTTTTCTTTTGAACAAAATCATCTAATAAAGGAGGGAATTCTAACAAAGGAAACAGAGCGAATACCATTGAAGAGGCAAAATTCTACTAGCGTATTTTACAATGCTCTCAGGGAACAGACTGTGAGGAGAGAAGTGATCAGCTTCCTGAACTAGAAAGAGTTCATAGTAAGTGAGGGCCTGTGCTCTCAGAAAAGCTTTTTGAAAACACATAACACCTACAGCAATCTGCTCTAATAGAAAACAAAACAAACAAAAAAAACCCCACCAAACAAAAAAAAAAAAAACACACCAGCATAAAAACCTGTATTCTTTCAAAATGTAATTATCTGTTCAATAATCAAGATTGCTTTAACAATTTCACATTGACTGCATCCACTGAGCATGAATCAGTAGGAGAACTCAGAGTAACAGAATTCTTGCAGAATTTAGCCCTTTCTTGAAAACCCCAAGATGCAACTGAATTATGAGTTCAATGTAACTTATCAGCAACACTTAAGACAGTCATGCTTGAAAACATATGTAAGCAAGTAGCAGAAACGATAGCACTTTTCCTTAAGAGAAATTTATGACATTTGTCACTTCTGTTCTCAAAGCCCATCTGTCTATCAGTGTGCTCTCTGAGCAAATGCAACTGAATGCTGTCTTCACAGTGTATCGTGTTCTGCAGCATGCCTGAAAAAGCACTGCTGTCCCAGGCACAGAGGTTCCCAGAAGTGCAATCTTCTCATTCCAATAATGGTGAAATTTTTGTTTGGGCTCTTTACAATCCCCACTTTTCCATCAGCACATCCTTTATTTACAGATTTGAGAAAACATGTGTGCACTTTGAAAGTTCTTGTGCTTTTATATATTTTCAAGTAAAATTTTCAATCACTCAGTTCACGTGCCACTCTTATGTGGACAAGGATGCAAATTCTAAGCTTCTTTGTCCAACACAAACAGTGTGTTTATCACCATTTGAATCTGCAAATTACAGGAGCAAATACATACATACTGTTGTGTAAATAAAACCTAAGGAAGCTAAAGACTCTGAAGAAGGGGAAAAAAAAATTTAAAAACCACTCCTTCAGACACGAAGAACACATTGTTTAAAATTTTATTCACAGTCCAAAAAATAAGTGTAACTTATGCCTCAAAAAGGATATAGCTAAAACAAAAGTCTTCAAAATCATAAAATCATAGAATCATCCTCTGCCAAAGCAGCTGTGGTGGATTTTATTTGGCAGTAACAGGACCACACATTAGTAAAAAAACAAACCCACAACCAAAAAAACGCCACACTAAAAACAAAACAACCAAAAAAAGCACAAAACACACCCACACCTTCAAAAACAAAAAAAAAAAGAAAAACAACAACAACAAAAACCCAGTAGTCAAGTTAATCACCTATTTTTAACCAATTTAGCTGTACCATTGACCCAGAGCATTAGCCATGAAAGAAATGTTATTCATTAGAGCTAAAGATCCAAAGCACCATCATTAGGCTTCACAGTTTCAGATCCTTCTTGTGCTTCAGGAATATGTATCAACATTAAATTTAAAGAAAAGGGGAATCTGGATTTTCTAAACAGATAAAATTCAAAACAGAGGAAGAAAAATCATTGGAGAAGTTTTAGCAAATGTGTTTTGGGAGTTGACGATAAGGATCTCAAAGCAGGATTCCTGAATATCTCAGGGACTTGGCTTGCAGCACACTCTGTTCTGTGTTCCTCTTTGTTTCCATAACAAACTTACATTTTTTTCAGCTTTAATTAATGATTGACATATTGAGCACTGATCCCAGATCATACCCTTTCCGTACCTTTACAAGTGTTCATGTCTTTTGCAACAGATCATAAAGTTCAAGGGCATAAGTAAATGTACTGTAATTCAGCCATATGATTCATATGAATTCTGCTTTGCTTAACATACTCAGGAAGCCCTCCCTTCCCCAAGAGAAAAAGAGTTCAATTCATAAAATACTAATAGCTTCATTATGCACGCTCAGAGGCTGAGCTACACCAAGGAGTCGAGAACGGCAGAGCTGGATCTGGATAAAACAATCACATGTTTAAAAGTCCAGCTTCATGAATACTATGACATCAGAGTAACTACTTCCATTGGGAAAATATATGTGACTTGTATAGTTCTCACATTCATCAATGGAATAGGTAACATAGGTGCACTACCACACTAGCCTGCATGCATGAAGTCTTAAAAAAAAAAAATTCTAATAGTTTTGAATTCATCCATTCATCTTAATTTTGAAACCTACTGCTCCAGAGATCCCCACAATAGCAAACTGTCACAGGCAAGCCTTAATAGCCACGTTAAAGCAGAAGTAACTGCAGAAAGAGAATCTAACTGAACTCCTGACCCCAGTTTGACAGTGCTGTGGTGGTACAGCGGCAAAGTCCAGCTACAAAACTTAAGAAGTGAAGAGGCAAGTTAAACAGTTTGGGTAGCGCTGGTTATCCAGTCACTTGCTACTCTACTACTACCTTTCCACATGTTTCTGTGCAGAAATTGCATGCTGGTTTATATATTACTGTTCCACATTTCAAAATCTATGCGTACTTTTTTTGTGTCAAGATTACATCCTCCCCAAATGCTGGCCATTAGTTTTACAAAGCAGGTATTTTCAGCCTGGTGCACATCCACAGACCAATGCAGCAGTACAGACACGCAATCCAGACACCAAACACCCTGTCGCTCTGCCTTGACAATGGCACATCTTGTGATATCCCTCACTGTGCCTTGCACCACGGTTTGCCTCTGCCATTCTCTTCAAGTTTAAAGATGGAAAGTGTTTGGCGTTCAAGCGCCCTTCTCTGATCTTATAGTTTATTATTCTCACTGTGGCCATTTCTACAAGCGTGCAGATTGCATGTGCCCTTCCTACAGGTGATAGATTGAGACCTCATTACAATACCTGATGAAGACACCCATGGGATTCAATTGGAGATGCCCTGTCCACCAGCACATGGGGAGTAAAGAGGTGTTGAAGGTCAGAGGGACCTGCCATGGACAATTATTCATGCACTGTATCCATGTCTTCAGAGATGGGTATGAGCATTTTGAGAAGAGGAAAAGATTCTCAGCATCACTGCTACTTTAAGCTAAAACCAGACTTCTCTCTGAAAAAGAATTCTCAGAATCTGTCCAGCTTGAAAAACATATTTTTGGACACAATCCAAAGAACACCTATGTCAATGGAAAGACTGTACATACACTGAAACAAATCATAGTTCAGGAAAGTCTGTTTGCAAAAAGACGGAAAAATGTTTCCGTACTTATAGACCAACTTCTTTCATCAGTTTCGAGCACGTTGATGAGAGAAAGGAGAACAGTATTGTTTACCACCAGGAATTACAGAAGCACTGTTCAGACTCACATTTAAGGTCACATCCCACTAGCATTGCAAATATGTATTTTAGCTGATTTATGCTCTTGTAAGTCAAGGTTTTTTCCATATGTTTATCATGTAAGATACCAATCCAGAAGGAAGAAATTGCATTTTAAATTTTTATCTGTATATACAAAAATTTTACAAAGCATAAAATGCAAAAAATCTAACAAAAATGTATGCGGTAATTTCTTTTTCACACTTTTCACCCATGAGTGAATTATTATTTTTAATAGATGAACAATTATGACAGGGTTTTAATAATACTAAATTTTTCTATTTTAACTCAACCCATTATTGCAACCTAGTAAAAAATACATGCCAAAGTCAGCATTAAAAGCATATATACATGATGCAACTCAGAATATTTAAATTCTAATCTAAAATGTGTACATATGTCTGTATGTTCATTTTCACCATTCCATACCAAATGTAAAATTAACTAGAAGATACATCTGCACCAACTTTAATCTATTTCATTTTATGCTGATCAGTAGCTAAGAATAGTTCACTATAGAGATTTATCGCATTCATTAGCTCTGAAATTACTCATAGTAATTAAGTATATTGTTCTTAAACTCTTTAGAGTTTATTGAAATACTTTTGCTGCTACTTAAAGAAAACAAATATCAAGGAAAAGCTTTTTTCAGAAGAAAAATTTGTCTATTAACCATCTTTTGATTCTTCTAAGCTCTCCTGTCCTTCCCATTTGTCCTACCCTGGATGGACTTTATACATTCTTCTAGAAGCATAACACAACTGAAAAAAAAAATTCTAAAAACTGCATAGATTTTGAACTGTGACTTACAGCATGTCACGTTATCACAGTGATCTTTGAACAATTCTTGTTTACGCGTGTAGCATTCCCAGACGTAGTACTTCTGTAACTCAGATCCCCATGTCACAAGTGCTGCAAGCATATAGGATTATCCACAAAGGTTTGCCAAGCATTGTGGAGGAACTCAAGACTCTGTGGTCCCGCAGGATAAAACATACAAAAGCAGAAAGTTATATTTGCATGGTTTATTATCAAACACAAGAGGGAGGCCTGACTGAACCAAGAAAAACTTTTTGAAACTGTAAAATCCAACAGTACTAAATATCAGCATGGAGTGTGCCCCCCCCCC
>VXBL01005506.1:1718111-1735354 GCA_013400195.1 Aramus guarauna | reverse complement strand
TAAAGTACAGTGTACAGAGCTGTGACAAAACAGAAGAAAACCAAACAATGTAAGACAGGGGTTTATGGTCATGATTTACTACCAGACAGAAGAGGTGAAGCAAGAAACTCTTACAGAGCACTGAATTTAACAGATATATTGAGTCAAGCATGTGTAAAAGTTTATCTAATCCTGTGAGACCACCACCAGAAATTAAGTCTTTTTCAAGCTCCGGTATATCAGAGCTGCTGCGCATTTTGCCATTACACTTTGCCATTCTTGTGAAAACTTTTCCACTTACTTTTCCTCATAATTATCCCCCAGCCATGCTAATCCTTAGTGTGGCAATACGCTGACCAGCTTTTGTATTAAGCTTTCTTGATAAGAAGGTTTTCTTTTCTTCGTTATCCACCTTCTCAGAATAAGTGAAAAAAATAGCAGGGTTTATACTCAATCTTGTTCAGCTATGGCCTAAGAACAGATCAAGAGGTAATCTCAGTATTTCACAAAATGCAACCTGGCTTCAAATGTGTGGAAGAAACTAATATATGAAAAATCTAAGAGGTCTGTATGGCCACCACCAGACAACACACTTCCAACTAAATCCCTACTATGCAGTATGAACAATTTACAAACAAATTCCTAGAAACTTCTCATGCACTTCTTTCTACTTTCAGTTATCACTGATGATTGTATCCCCCCAAAAAATTAACCTGTTTATGGAGAAGTAGATGCTAATTTCATTATCACCCTGCCAATACTTTCAGTCATGATTTTAATGATCTTCAACAATCTGCTACTGAGCCAATGCTGAATCTAAGTGAATTGATAACAAGCAATATGGGAAATATTTTTAAAATGTTTTAAGGATCTGTTTTGGAACAGGAGATGATCAACTTATGAACGCCAGCAAATAATACCCTCATTTTTTTCATAACAAAAACCAAGAGAAGACACTATCACAGTGGAAGAGCATTTATAAGTTATATAATCATAAGGCTAAAGGATCAAGCACCAAAATTTCTTCTAACAAAAATTAATGACGTGTTCCATTTGCATGCTCCTACATTGACCCAACTGTCAGGAGAGGGCAGTATATTCTGCGTTTTGACTCAGCATTATTTATCTCCACTTCCACATAGGATCTCGCACAAAACCAACTGTGCATGACATAAATAGAATTTTTTTTATTTTTATTTTTTTTTCACATGTAGAAATTATGTGGAAACACATTAAAAGGTACATTGGAAGCTATGAATATGACCTGGTATACTAAATGGTATCCCTTTCCTTGCATTCTTCGTGTCACCAATCACCTTTTATTTTCATTGGGCATTTAATAATCTCTTGCATATACAGTTTAATGAAATGTGGCCTTGGTTCTGATATAAATATTATACTATTAACAGCTCTTCATTGTTTGACAGATCAAATCTTGTTTCACTAATTAGAAGTTGCCTGTATTACATAGGTTTGTCTTAGATTTGTTCCACTAAGCCCAGGCTATAACAGCTTCTCTTACTCTGTTTCAGGCCACAGTGCTTGATACTGCCACATGAGCCTCTTAAAAGTGCTCCTCCTCCTAATCAAACCCCTAGAGGCACTTTAGCAGCTAACCTGGGTGATTACAGGCATTGCTGTTGTAATTTACTAAATTATAAATGCTTTTTCTTAGTCATCAGTTTCAATTGTGTAAAGTTGCCCAACTGTAATGGAAGTTGCATGCAGAAATATTGTTGAAAATTTAATTTGCATGCAAATCTGCCCACTTGCCATCCTTTATTGTGAAGTGTTAATGTAGTCACACAGTGCTGCACTCATGGATTACCAGGATATTCAAGCAAGCGCTGTGACTATGACCACTTGAATATACGATCCTACATTGCCCTCACAAAAATTCTTATTTAAGTTCATCACTTACAGATTTGTGTTTGCACACATGTATATTCAAAAATACACATTGTTGTGTATGCTGCTACATTTAGTACAGCCCACCGTAATGAGAAGATTACTTTAAACCATTGCAGTTGTACATGTGAGAAAAGTAAAATATATGTTTGAAATATTTACATTTTAATATAAATGTCTTTTTACTTCTTTGGCCTCCTTCCCCTTTATTTCTCTCAGCCAAAAAAAAAACAAAGTAAAAGAAAAAAAAGAAAAAATCTCTGGCTAGACTTTTCAGTGAGGTTTATCCTGCAGTTTTATATCTGTCTTTATATCTGTCTGTTGTCAGGGGTCTTTCCTCCACCCTCCCCCTTAATCCTCCTTCATTCACACAACATGCACACTTACAGAAATGCAGCTGGCACACGCTACCACACTTACTACTTCAGGCTCCATCAGCAAGTGCCTGTCATTGTCACCTACCATGTTTCCTTTGTGATTTATTGTATTTAAGAAGATGTAGCTGTAAGTAATTAAAGAGCATGTGACAAATAATCACCACACAATTTGTGTTACACTAGAAAAGCGTAAGCCTCTTTCCTCCTCACTTCTTAGGCTTTACACAACACAAGCAGCTGACTTGCTGCTTCTTTTTATTCCAGATTCTATACTTGCAACATTCTGGGTCTAACTAGTTTTATTCATATTTTTAATGTAGCACCTGTAAACAGTACAAGTACATGCTAAGAAAACAATGAAAAATGTACAAGGGCTTATTCAAGAGTAAAGAAAATTCTCGGTTTGAGACAATTTTATGTTTGCTTTTGGAAAGTATTTGTCTTCCATTTTTGCTAATACAAATCTGGAATGCACACAAGAAATGCATTGTAAACTCAGGCATCCTGGTAGTGTAGGAAGCGCACCCTGATCTCCTCTACATGGCCATTCACTACAGTAATGTCTTTCAACACTTGACTGACAAAATCACAAGCTAGATAGAATCACATGCTTCAAAAGTTTAGCATCCGTTTATGTGGGTTTTGAATCTAATGAGTTAATGCTCCCAGTCCGCTATGACTCCCCACTGGACCCTCTGCAGAATTTGGGCACGTACTCTTTATAGACAACAAATAATACTGTTTTCTTCATATGGAAAATACATCCACCGTTGTGCACAAGAACTGCATGATGAAATGAAGAATAATCCAGACACATTTCAGAAAGAACAAACACTTAGACCTAAGATCCGTTAACTTAATGGAAAGGAAAACAGTTGTGTTAATGATCCCACAATTATATTGCAAACACTTCATACCTTTTTTGAAAGCTGAATAGCAAGGGAAACAGGGTCATTGCTAACAAAATACATGCACCAATTCTTGAACTGTAGGGTAGAAACGCATTTATATGGTTCACTAGCTATTGTTACAAAAAGAAGGAATTTTTAAATTTTCAGTTACATATAAAAGAAGGACCTTTTCAAACACTATTTGTACATTCCAGATTTTCTTGGAATTACAAAGATGTAACAAAGCACTCAGATGTGTTTTGGGTTGTTGGGATTTTTTATTTTTTTTTTTAATGTTTATCAAGAAAATTTACAGACTCATTTGTTAAATCACAGGATACTAGAGACTGGAAATGGAATAGGTCACAAAAGGTCAAGTATTATTTTTATGTATAACTCAAGCATTGTCCCTGGAGTGGCTCTGAATGATATGTGAAACAGCCCAGTAATGAGTGTTATCACTTAGTTTGGCATTCTTATTTGAAATTCTCTTCAAAGACTGTCTGTGTGTTGAAATAGCCCAAAACATCTTCAAAATATTTTCTACTACTATAACAAGCAATTTCAGAACAAAAGAAAATTTCACTTTTCTGATAAATTTACACTAATTCAGATACTGAAATAAATTTCAGAGTGCTAGAAAAGAGAAAAATCAGTAAATATTTCAACTTCATAAAGAGATGCAAGGCAAGACATGTAAATTTAACAACTCAGACTTATAGCTAACAGGATTTGCAAGACTAAACAAATATACTGCAAGTGTGGATTTTTTTAAAAGTACTTATTTAATTGAATGCACACACTGAGAAAAATCTTAAAATAAATTAAAGATTACAAATTCCACTCCCCTCCTGCTTCTCCTTTCATGGCAAGATCCACCCATAGAAGGAAAATTGTATTGACTGTTCTTACATACCTGACCAGCAACTACATTTACAAGAGAACTTTGGTTGCAGAAATACAACTGATCAAAGACTAACACAATGGTCTCTCAGGCTCTTGTAATATTATTCATTTTTAAAGTACTTATTCAAAATGACAACATATATCCCCAGTGCATCATTATGTCATGCATTAAGTTCACTTACTCGGAGGAGTTGTTCCACATCTTCCCTGCTTTCAGGCAGAGGTCACTTCTATCAAAGGAGGCAGGGTTTACACGGTTTACAGGGCTTCAGTGTACTATGGCACAAAGATAGAAATGTGAACATGTAGATTTACTTCAACTTCTTTGAATACAGCAAGAAATATAGCTATAGGCAGTGAGCTTAAAACAATTGATAAATTATTAGGACAGAGAGAAAAATTGCCTTTCACCGCAGTTTTCCAGTGAACCTAGTTTTTAGATTATTCACACTTTTAGTCATAGTGTCCCAACTGGCTCCAAATCCATAGTCCAATAGCTCCAGTCCAATAGCTACCTGAACTCCAGTGAAGCACGTCACAAACTTGCTAGGTGGAGCCACTCCTATTTTACATCGAGTGAGTTGTTCTCAAGACTTTAATTATTACAGGTGAAACTTTCTCAGCCAGCCTGAGTCCAGGTGCAGTTGTTATGTACTGGCTATACTGCATTGTGTATGCTGTTTGTACCAGATTTTTTTTTTCCCCTAAAACCCCTTTTTAAGGCAAAAATTAGCACTGCACTGTTCTCTCTAGTCAACAAATCTTTACTTTTACTGCTGTTACAATTAACTATTTTCAAGGGCCTGAAATTACCCACCATCAGTTTATTCACAGAATGTCACCAAGCAACAAACCCAAAAATTTAAGAATGCTTTGTTTTATTAACATCTACTTAAAAGCCTTTTTAAAAATCCCTCAAATTTTCTTTTCAGTAAATTACAATTTAGGATTTGTCTTATTTAAACACTTTCCCACATATCACTAATCCACATGAGAGTCCTCTGCATAAAACAGAATACACACACATTATATACAGCTCCAGGATACCTTAGGATTTGGTGTTAGTGGGAACTCTACAAAAAAAACAAAGACACCTCCTCAGTCCTTTCCCTCAACTAGAATAAATTCCCCATGCCTTCCTTCCAGAGCAGAGTTCTCAAAATGTATCTGCTGTTACAACACAGCAGTAATTGCCAAGCACCTTCAATCCAGAGTTCAAGCAAAATGACTGAGCAGCTCCACATCCCTTCTCAGGGTGTTAGCATCTACCAGCTCCTTCCATTTCCTTCCTATACGTTTTATCTGTGCTTTTATCTTTTCCTCCCTTTATTTTGCTTTATCTATTTTCGACAATAGTGACTAGCACTGTATAACAGCATTATATAAGCTTTTTACAGTGCCATGTTTTGCTTTACAGAGTGAGCATAAATGAGGAAACACTAAGTTAAACTCTGACAGCCAATGCTGGATGTATCAGCTTGGCCTATAAATAAGCACTGATCACCTCCATTTTATTGAACTCATTTTCCAGGCAAGCAAAGACCACAAGATTCCCTGCAAATTTTCCCTTTACACTCTCCAGCAGTGCTGCTAGTGTCAGCTGCGACAGATTTATAGCCTATTCATTCATGGGAACAAAAACCCTGCCAGGGCTGGTCATGCAACACGCAGTAGCAGTTAGTTCAGAAGATAACAGCTGCAATACCTCACTTCCTTATTCAGCACTCTATAGCATACACTACTTTGGAGATAATAAATGTTTCTTGTTTGTATTTCTTGAGTAATATCAGAGAAAAGGGTCCACATTACAACAGTATGAAGTGGTACTGCAACACAGGGGGATTAATCAGTGTTTTCATTGTATTTATTCCTTCTCTGGCTTTATGGTTTTATAACTGACATTAAAAAGTTACTCTAGACTGTTTTTATATACTGCCACTTCCAAGGATAGTCAAATATTTAAATTTTTTATTTAGTGCTCATTTAATTCAAAAAGTTATTTTTAATTACTTTGATTTCTGAGGTCTTACAATATGTAGTACTTTAATACCAAGAAATATTCACTGTCAGGATTAACCAGTTATTTTCCCTTACACTCGAAGTCAAAAAATGTGCTTAATCTGAAGCAACTGAACTACAGATAGTAAAATTACCAGATTCCTTTCACTATTTTGAAAAAGAAAACTAAAATGTGTAATAGTTTGTAAATATTCTTTAGTTGCAGTAAGATGCAGTATCAGACAGAAGCCAGACTAAGATCAACACTGCTCTTTTTAGAGGTGCTGCTCACAGCCATCAATTTTGGAAAAGATGCTCTTGCATTTAGGTTACATTCTGAAATTTTAAGCAATGCACTTTTGCCTCATTGCAGATAATCTAAATCTTCAACCTCTTCTCAAATGTGTCTGCTACAACTCCACTTCCTGCTCCTCTGCAGCAACCCACTCTTTCTCTCACTGAAAATCTACAATGGTATTACACCTAGCTCTAATCACAAGCAGCATGGACTAAGATCAAGACCCAGTTATGTGCAACCAGTGCATATTTCCATGGCCCCCTTGAAGGAGACACTGCATTGACATG
Organism: Aramus guarauna; assembly: GCA_013400195.1. Classification (NCBI taxonomy): domain Eukaryota; kingdom Metazoa; phylum Chordata; class Aves; order Gruiformes; family Aramidae; genus Aramus; species Aramus guarauna. Next base: position 1,728,711 of record VXBL01005506.1, on the reverse strand, counting down.
AAAACTGAAATGAACTTTTATCGACTGCTGATTTTCATCTTTTTTCAACTCACTCTACTGCAAAATAATGACCAAACAAAGCCCTAAAATGAACCTTTAATAATGTTAAAAGCAAGATTTTCAAAATATTTCTTTGGTCTGTTCAGCTTTGAGCACAATATTCAGCTCTAACAGCTGAAGATCAGAACTTCTAATCTCAGAGAGAAATTTGTAACCTCAGCCTTCTTTTAGAAACACAGTACCCAAAACTAAGTACACTTTTTGTGTGTGTGTGTGGTTTCACCAGAAGAAAATGCATGACAATTTCTAAAGTACTGGTGCAGACCACAAACATTCAGCTTCTTGACTTTCTTACGAGCTTTGACTGAAGTCATGATCCACGTTGCAAGTTGTGGTTAAAAAGTCAATTTTTAGTGTGATCAAATGTACCTATATACTATGGCATATAGAAGAGTAGATTTACTGTAATAAAATATTAGGAAAATATGGGAATGATCAAAAAATATACTCTAAAATAAACCATTAGTTGGTCTAATCAGAAAATTCACCTCTCTTTAACGAATGTCATCTCCTGTAGCAGAGCAGAATATACAACTGTCTTACTAGATCAGACCAAAGGTCTGGGCTAGAATCCTGTCTGCAGCACTTGAGACTCCAGGTGCAAACACAAATTCTTTAGGAACAAAAGGATCCTTAGACTGCAACAGCAATACAGCCCACTAAAAGCACCTCTGTATAACCTCTTCAAAGTCAAACACACACTCTAATGTGCTCAGATAGACTTCTGGATTTAACTCTGAATCTGTGTTTCAGTCACTTTCAGTCCATGGAATGTATAGAAAATATGACATCTGTCACTGTAACTACAGTCTTTGCTAATCAATCAGGTTTTATTGTGTGGCCTCTGGCTCAGCTCATAAGATGAAAGAGAAGCAAAAGTAGTAGTTTTAAATTTTGCCAATTTAATAATCCTTGCTAACTGGAAGTAGCACATGGGGGGGAACCAACAGCAACCACCCCAAAAGCCAGCAGTGGTGAGGTTTACAGAACCTGTGCGGTTCCTATTGGGTGTGGAGGAAAGGGAAGAAGGGGAAACAAATTTCTGCGCTGAAAGTGGGGAAGAGTGTAAGAAACTAACCACTCAAATGATTCGTTCTTGCATTGTCCTATCCTGGCAATATAAATCTAAATATATATACATATTTAATTGTACAATATTTATAAAGAAGGTTTTATGAAGCAGCCCTATTTTATCTGCTGAAAATTAGCCACCCCCTGCTGTATAAACTGAATTTTTCCCACTCAACATAGAAATACATTCATTCTTATAATTGTTCTTTTCTTTCAAATCACCTAATATAACAAATGCTAGAAGACATTATAGTTCATCTGCTAAGCAGTCTCTTTATGAGTTGAGGCTTCAATGGGGAAATTGCCTGATTTAAGTAAATCATGTCACCTCCACCCAAGTAATCATATTTGTTGCAGGCTTCTGCTGACCTCATCTCTACAGTAAAAACAAAAACATATTTACCTTTTCAGCTTGAGATATTTGGTTCAAATGAATTACAAATCAGGTGTAATGAAAACTAATTTTAGCCTACTCCAAAGATACTATTTAAGTTCTCTGTTGATAGTGTTTACAAATATATAATTATTGGTTACTGTCACTTAAATAGACACAGCATGTTTTTGCAGAAAGAAAGCAAGCAACTTGTGAGATCATTTTTGTAATGTTTTGAAAATGTTACTTTCAGGGAAAAGCTAAAAAGCTAAATGTATGTACTTTCTATGATAAGAGGTTTCAATGGGTTTTGTATATATTGTTTTCCCCTCTGATTCATACAAGAAACCCTTTTGGAAGTGACTTCCCACAGCATTCTCTGCATCACAACTTTTCCACATGAAATGTTTCAAAAAAATGCTAGCTAACGAGTCTTGTGAAATTTCATGCAAGTTTTAAACAAAAAATTAGTTTTGCCCTAGTTATTTCCCATATGCATGAAAAAAAGCAATACTGCCAATACAAGAGCAAAGGTTAGAATTTCACATGGAAGACAGAACAGAGTTAACATGTCAATGCATATTGCCCTCAAGACTATCAGCCTCATATGTTCCCTCTTCAGTTAAGATGAATTTATTCATCATTTTTACTTTTCTCTTGGTCATGGATAATCCAGTATGCAAACACAATTTCTAACCTATATTCTTCTATCTCAAGTTCTGATGCAAATAAGAGAAATAAGGAAGGGGAGGAAAGGGGTGGGGATGAATCTATGAGCTTACTAGAAATTACTGCTTTCTTGTATGGTTCTAACTCGCTGTGTGGAATACAAATTCCAAAGACATGAGACTACAGGAACTACTGAATCATGTAACCTGATCTGACGCAACATAGATCAAAAAGCTTTATTCAGTTACTTCCATAACAAGAGTACACTCCCTAATACAAAAAAACTTCATCCTGTACTGTGAAACTCATTCTGAATAGCTACAGATCTTTATTAAAACTTGTGTAGATCTGTAGAACTTTACAGTTCTTTACAGATCCTAATAATTTCAATTATTTCTTTTAAAAAAAACCTGAAATACATTTGGATGTAATAAACAGAATACAGTTTTAAATATTAATAGGTTGAAATGGTTTGCCTTGAATTTATATTCTCCACATTTAATTTCAAATTTCAGGTAAAAAGGTGAGATTTGAGGAAATCAGACATAGTTTCCCTCAATATACCAGCCAAATGAGACTCATAGACCCATTGGCTTTTTTTTTTTTTTTTTTTTACTACACTGGGAAAAAAATTGTGTCTCATAATCCAAGCTTTCCTTCCAAATGAGGTAAGCTTTATTTGCTAGGTTTCAAAAGTTTAGAAACCTTCATAACAAATACTTTCATCTGTTTTTACTATTTGACTGACATTGGCATACACAATTTTTTACAAGACAAAAACATTATCTCTGCTTTAAGAAAGTTATGGCAAAATTTACACACTACAACCTGTACATTTAAGGTGAAAGGATGACATATAACCCCCCATTTATTCTTACTGACGTTTTAAATTACCTAAATAAGTACCATAAGGTCCTTCAGAGAGGCTTTCTTTATTTAATCCCTTCTTTGGTTAAAAGGATAAAGTCTCATGCATACTTCTACTGGATACTAGTGCTTCTCACTAAGAATATTCATTAGAAGAAAAAGGAAAATTATAAAAGAGCAACTAAAGCAAAACTCAAAATTTTGCTTTAGCTTCATATCCTTTGTGCAGGGTTCTCTCTATTACAATTCCCTTTCATCCACTTACAAAAAGATTGGCTTGTCCTGAGTTGTTCCAGAAAAATCAAAAGAAGGCAGTGTGAAAAAGCTTCCATAGGCAGTAAACATAAAGGTGATAATAGAAGCAATATAAAGGTGATAATTGACCTCAGTAGTCAATCTAGCCTAATATTCTGTCTCTGATATTTACCTTTACAAATTCTTTAATGTTTAGAAAAATTCTTAATAGGTCACAGTGTAGCATATTAGAAAAACCTATTCCTAAGTATTTGATTATCTTACATTGAAGAATTTCAAAACATTCCTTTGAAGCTTACAGTAACAACTCTAGATCTTCTTATTACCCACCTAGCACATCTAATATGCTGAAACAGTAGTCCCACATGACTTCTGGCTAAGGGTTCCCTTCCTTCTTAACATATACGGAATAAAAAACTTTTCACTCTTGTTTTATACTTACTCTTTTACTCTTTTCCAGCTTCATGGAATATCCTATATTCCAGAACTCAGAACATCAGTCTCATTTACTAAGTACCTAGAACAAACTTAAGCTAAACGCCTTTTCATTTTTTTTTTTTTTCCAAATTCATACAACTTTGCATGAACCCCCCTTTCCTGAGTCCCTAGGAATGTAGATACATTGTGATTTTCAAGGAAGCCTTCAAAGTTTTCAATGTTATGCATCACTTCTGAAATATACTGTATAATTGACAATTTGCCTGCCAACAATATCTTCTCCTTAAATATGCTTTCTGCTACGGATGACAGATTTTGCAACATCTTTGTAGGTAGTATGAAGCCCTATCCTTTGAAAAACAATAATTTTAGTTATCCTAATCTTTAGCAAAGAGCCTGGGTTAGCAGCCTTATTAAAAAAAAAAAAAGAGCAACCCCTGTAAGTAATCCAGAATGTCTATACATAAAGATTTTTTTAGTATTGTTCAGTAAAAATTTACTTCAAAAATTGAGTATGAAATTGAATAATGTTACTAAAGTAATATTGGTGTCCACATTCGCAAATCTAAAAAAATCGAAATCTGGATTACTGACAATAATCTAACACCTAATTCCATAATTTCAATTGCTCTTAGACTGTTATCTTGAAGTGGCATCTACATCTTGTTTTCTGCCCAAAACATTACACTAAATCAATGACAGTATCTATTCATTCACAGCATACAGGAGTTATAGGACAGGGCATATTTTTAACTACTTTGAGTGTGGCAAATAGAATACTCAATTATATTTGTTTGTTAGTCTAAAAATAGAAATGTTGGTTTATACAGCTTCACAAACAACTGAGAAACCATAATAGTAGAATACCAGAAACCATAATATACTCATCCAGCATTTCCAGATCTGACTTACAAACTCAGGTTTGAGATGCCTTGTACACCCAGTGTGTGATATAACAGATACTGCCATAGCCTCTTCCTAGAAAGATGTTATTGTTTCTTACTTCTATTTGCCAAAAATCCTTAAGTTTAAAGGTAGTTCACACATAAGACTTTCCTTCTCCCACTTGAACTTGAGTTTGTTTCTCTCAGAACCACATGAAAGGCTGGGACGAGCAGACCATAAGTACAGTGAACATCTTTAAATTTCCTCTGTTATCATCACTCTTTCCACATTGGCACCATTTTATCTTCAGGTACATCCACATGAGTTTCTGTAAGAACTACACAACGCTCTGCAATTACCACATGTTGGTGAGAAAGATGACGTGGCCCTGATGCTTCCTATGTCTACTTCTGCTCCTAGAAACACAGTAACATACCCTTTTTTCCTCACTGTTAATCAAAGAAACCATGTCAGAATTGCATTTCCCAATTAAAAAAAATGCCCATTTCTCACATCATGATGATGATTTAATTATTTCACAGAATAGCATTCTAAAGGAATGTTCATAAAACTACAGTAAGGATTAATTAATTCTTATCTGATTAATGTGTAATAGAGTCACTATCTAATGTTTGAAACAGAAGTCCACAAGCAGTAGAAGAATTTGTATCAGACAACATATTTGAGGCCTTTAAATGCATCAGAGGAAAAAGTGGACCAAACACTGCTCAAATAGCTCAAGCTGCACCAGCATTTCCAGATTTATATGAAATAGCAAAAAAACCGGTTTGGAGTTTTAAATTGATTAGTTTTCAGAATAATCAAATAGTTTCTAAGCCAGTTTTATTTTTGCCAAAAATGAGGTTATTTCTTTTATGTGTCACTTTTACTTTAGATAATTTGTCTTCCTCTGTGTATCTTAAAGGCTATTTTTTCCAGTTTGAAGGACTGAACTTTTTATATACCGATATCAGAGAGATGACAGGTTAAATTTGTCTAAACACTATACTGCTAAGAACTGGCTTTCCCATGCAAATATTTGCAGAGTACCTCCCTCCTAAACTCAGCTGAAACCACAATTATTAAAAAAAAAAATCATTATTATTAAGTCTTTTTCTTTTACATATGCATTAAGCAGCATGCTGTGGTTTTGCTGTTTAGAATTTACAATATATCAAATTCCTTTCCTTCCTACCTTAAATTTCAGAAGATAGTCTTCAAAATTCTAAGAGATTACAACATACAATTTGCTTATTCTTCTGAATGTCTTACATAAAAGCATAACAGAAATCTTACTTTTTATGACCCTCTATGGAAGAGAAAGAAATCATCACTAAAACTTGACTTTGTAGACTTCCAATGACTACAGCCCCATTAGACCTTTCTTGTAATTGATACCTGTCATGTACAAGTAATAAGGTGCCCTCTGTAACAGGTCTTCAAACAATCATCCTCCCTGATACAAATGATAATGGCTACAGTGTCATGAGTTGAGGTCAAATTTACTGTAAGTGTGTGACTTTATAGGATGCTAATTAGAAAGCAGGTGAATATAAATAAGAAGCAGAGAGGGTGCACAACAATACAGAGGTGGAGGGAGGAAGAGTATGAGCTCTAACTGCCAGATAAAAATGCTGAGCCTCCTTTCTCAGAGCCTACTCCTTTGTACCTATGTAATAGCATTGATTGAATGAAGTCTCATACTGCAGTGTGAAAGGTATTTAAAATTCCATCTTAAATTTTGTAAACTGTCAAAAGGAAGCAGAGATGTTGTTTTCAATATTATCTCTGTGCCTTTTGACTAGAAGGCTCTTAATGTTATCACTATTACTTCATTTATCTGAAATCTCTTCTCTGAAGTTCTTTTGCTATCTATTTCAGCACTTTTTCCTCTTTGCTTTCTTCCCCTTCTCTTTATAGAGTTGTCTATGTCTTCCCTTTCACAACATATTCATGTAAAGATGACGGTGAAACTCTTCTGCTCACCACAGGATGTTGTTACTGACAATTATAATTAGTGTGCTATCACGATCACTGAAGGAAAGAACACGCTACAGCCCCACCATGGGTTGTTGCCTCTTCAATTGCTTATACTATTGTTCTTGAGATCTTGTTAAAATTATACTTAATGACTGCTGTTTAGATTCGTTTATCATGAAACCTTATATACACAGGTTATTCACCCATTTAGTTTGCCATCTCATTTCTATCATTCTTCTTTTTCATTAACTGCCTGTTAACAGGAGTTTTGCCTGCTAATGTAATTCATTCCTTACACTAGTATAACTTTATTACATAAACATATATATCACATATGGGATTTTGTGCTAATTTATGCCAGAAGAGTACAGTTTGTATTTTCACCACTGTTTTTCTTCTCAATGTTTTCAGGGTATTGGTCAATCAATTGCTTTCAGATCAATACTGAGATTAAATGGAATCATGCATTTCACCAATATATGCTTATTCCTGTGCTGAACAGGCTAACTATTCACTTCTAAATATATTCAGTATTGCTTGTTAGAATTAAAGGGAATACTCGACAGTTATTATACATGCATTTTTCTAACTATTATGCGCATACTTTTAAGAGAACTGTGCACTATTACTTATGAGTTGTCCTATCCACATTCATTCTGCTACCCAAGAAGTAATTTCTCAGACACAAGCTCCACTCAAGTTAGTTTTACCAAGTAACTGATTGAAGCAGAGGGGAGTGCAGAATTAAGGGATAATACTCATGTAAATACACACACTTATACTGATGCCAAAACTCTTCGGAGAATTAGGGTTTCAGTGCCTCATACTGCCAAGAAACAATCCACTAAATGAAGCAAAATCTACCTAGACTTGTACAAAGCACTTGACATATCCTGCACAACATCTTTATCTCTACATCGGAGAGACCTGGATTTGATAGATGGACCACTTGGTGGATGAGGAATTGGCTGGATGGTCACACTCAAAGAATTGTGGTCAACAGCAGATTGTCCAAGTGGAGATGAGTGACAAGTGTCATTCCTCAGGGGTCAGTATTGGGACTGGCAGTGTTTAACATCTTTGTTGACAACGTGGACAGTGGGATTGAGTGCACTCTCAGAAAGTTTGCCAACGACACCAAGCTGTGTGCTGCAGTTGACATGCTGAGGGGAAGGGATGCCACCTAGAGGAACAGGCCTATGCGATCCTCATGAAGTTCAACAAGGCCAAATACAAGGTCCTGCACATGGATCGGCTGGGTGGAGAATGGATTGAGAGCAGCCCTGAGGAGAGGAACTTGGGGGTGTCGTTTGATGAAAAGCTCAACGTGATACAGCAATGTGCACTTGCAGCCCAGAAAGCCAACCGTATCCTGGGCTGCATCGAAAACAACATGGCCAGCAGGTCAAAGGAGGTGATTCTCCACCTCTACTGCACTCTCATGAGACCCCACCAGGAAAACTGCACCCAGCTCTGGAGCCCCAGTACAAGACAGACATGGACCTGTTGGAGCAAGTCCAGAGGAGGCCACGAAGATGATCAAAGGGCTGGAGGACCTCTCCTATGAGGACAGGCTGAGAGTTGGGGTTCTTCAGCCTGGAAGAGAGAAGGCTCCAGGGAGACATTCTAGCAGCCTTCCAATACCTAAAAGGACCTTCAAAAAAGATGGAGAGGGGCTGCTTACAAGGATAAGTAGTCATAGGACATGGGGTAATGGCTTTAAGCTGAAGGAGGGGAGACTTAGGTTAGATACTAGGGGGAAAAAAAAAAAAAAAATCTTCTCTATGAGGGTGCTGAGGCACTGGAACAGGTTGCCCAGAGAATCTGTGCATGCCCCCTCCTTGAAAGTGTTCAAGGCCAAGTTGGATGGGGCTTTGAGCAACCTGGTCTAGCGGAAGGTGTCCTTGCCCACAGCAGGGGGGTTGGAACTAGGTGATCTTTAAAGTCCCTTCCAACTCAAACCATTCAATGATTCTATAAGGAAGAATACCTTCAACTGGCATCTTCTAAAATATCAATCTTTCTTTGCTATCCTGTTCCTTTACCTTTTGTTTATGTAAAAGGCGAACAAAATTAAACTCTCCCCAACCAAACATAACAGCCTGCTCCCTTATATTTTATCTGATTCACTGAATCCTCAGAAGTTTTTGCAATTACAAGTATTTATCCATTTTATTGATATTTATCCATTTTATCAATAAATTATGTTTCATTTTCTTCACGTTGTATATCAAAAGTTCAAAGATACTAAACACTACATACCTGTAGCCAGAAAAAACTTTCTGGGCATAACAGCTTTCCAGACATATACCTCCTTTCGCCCATACACAGGCTAGACCACCACATACTGGACTCTTGTTTTGAATGAATGATAGCATATTCACACAAAAAGCCTTGCCATAGTCAAGCTGCATGCTGATATCAGTGTAGGCTTTCTTACAGTAGGTACTGACTCATGAATTTCAAATATACTGAATGTACTATTATCATAAAGGGACTGCATATATCCAAGCAAAGATAGTGTATTTAGCCTAGTGTTAGCCATAAAGATATATATATAAATACATTTTAACTAAATAAATAAATTTATATAAATATATATTTTTATATATATATAAAAGGCTAGAATTTTCTAGCTCTGTGCAAGCAATAGTACAGGGCTCACCCTCACCAGAATGTGGGCAGAGAGATCCTGCTTGGTGCCTTCTCTCATGTGGCACATGCTGCCTCTGACCTTCACAGGTAAAGGTAAAATGAATCCTCCTGTTACCCATATCTTCAAACACACCCAAAATAATCTGTCAGAATGTAACCCACATTAAATGGTGTTTCTGAACTAAATTATATTACAGCACAGAGGGAAACTGCCTAAAAACATTCTCTTCTTCCTGATGCTGCCATAGTGAACGCCCTAAAAGCTGCAGCGTTCACATGATTTGTTTCCAATGCCACCATATGCTCATGGGAGAGCCAGGGCAAGAGGCATACTTGGACTCTTCACATGCCAGGATGAAGAAAATCAATTTCAATGCCCAAGGGAAGAAATTACTGCTAGAGAAGGTCACTCACCACTACACATTGTTCCATTATCATGTAGTCTTGTAAGGAATCCTAAAAAATTAGGTAAGTGTAGAGTATGAGCTAGTAAGCTATAAATAACCTGGGGGTAATGTAAAAGGTACATAAAGGAGCTAAACTTTAAACCAGGTAAGATTTTCTTACACGTATTTGTTCTGATAGAGTTTAGGTAAGATGCTCTCTGTCTGATGGTGAAGGACAATAATTTGTACACTACACATACAAAAAAAGATTGTTGATATATTGCAAAGAAGATTCATGTCAAGTTGGGATTGCTGCCAGTAGAGGGTGGGGCAATTCACTGAGGAAAATAGTCTAATAATCACTTACAATATTTCAAGAATATGCCTTCAGAAATCAGCACGTTCATTCAAAGGAAGCCTGACTTACTATGCACATAATTTTTTTTAGGGGCCAAGACTGAACCTCAGCTGAAAAAATGCACAGTCTATCCCAGACTCAATCATCTGTAAATAGCTTCGCAAGAAGAAACTGGCAGAGAAGCAACAACATAAGAACAGTAAAACATTGATGGTTTCATTCATGCTATATTTAACAGGCATGTGCTCAAGTGAGCTAAAGAAATCACACTCCAGAATGGGCATAGTCACTACCCTCAAAGGGAAGCTAAATATTCAAAATAAATACCAATATAAAAGTGGTAGTAGTAATCTGGCTAACCTTAACAGGGATTTATAGAAGCTAAGTCCTTATAAAAGTCAGGATCAAATGTGGAAAGCAAAACAGCAAAGTGAGACTGTAATTAGCTAGTAAACTATTAACACATCCATATACAATGAAATGTTCAGTAGTGATAAATGTCACAAATATATTATTAATTTCCCAGTATTTCATGTTTTGGTTTTTTGTTTGTTTGTTTTCTTTAAAGCCCCAGCTGCTAGATAATGTGATCCTAGGAATGGA
>VXBL01005506.1:1672445-1714329 GCA_013400195.1 Aramus guarauna | reverse complement strand
GGTAGATGCCCCATCCCCAGAAACATTCAAGGTCAGGCTGAACAGGGCTCTGAGCAACCAATCTAGTTGAAGATGTCCCTGGTCACTGTAGGAGGACTGGACTAGATGACCTTTAAAGCTCCCTTCCAACCCAAATGATTCTATGATCTCAAGAGTATGATCCATTTGGCCTTCTAAAGATCAGGCCACTCTAAAGAACAAAGGACTCGAGAGGTAGCATTTTCTTAACTAGTTTATCATTTTTCCACATGCTTTGTGTTTCCCCATCACTACAGTATCAGATGCACAAGGCTACAGAACAATCAAAAGAAAATTTACATTCAAAAGACATGAAAAAGAAGGTTCAGAAGAAGTTACTGATTATTTGTCCTTGTTTACAGATATTCAGATCCTAGCTTTCAATTAAATCATTAAAACCCTATGAGACAGGTACAAAAATGTACATCTTTGTTCATGATTCAATCCCATATTTCTCCCCAAATTTCATGAGGCGAACCATCTAGAATGTGTATTTATCCCATCTTAATTTTCAGTCCCATGAGACTTCCACAGTAGTCTCATGTTTGACAAACACTGCCAAAGCAAGTAACCCTAGTCATTTGTGTAAATTTCTGAACTTCATGTATTTAGTTCAAATGAAGCAAGGTAATCCCATTTTGGTACCAGCCATCATTATTTTGGATAGTAAATACAATATTTGCAGGTGAAAGTTTAAAAATTATTTTTACAACATTTTTGGGGTGATTATGCATATTTAAATTAAATGCATACTTTGTTTGGCAGTCATCTTCAGGCTAGAGAGGTTGGTGAATTTATTCTCAGTGCAATCCAAATTGCCTCTCTCATTTTTGATACTGTTTTTGTTTGTGGTACTTCTAGTACATTGATCTCCTGCATTCATGCCATTTCTTACTCTCTGCTCACCTGAGACACATAAAAGCAAAAACTCTCTGTTCTATGTCAGAGGCTCCTGAAGCTGCCACTTTTTCCCCAGGGCTTAGAACTATGATGTTTCACATTTACTCATGGTGCTCAGCTGCAATCCTAACAGACTTTATCTACAGAGATGGAGTGAAAGAAAGGCAGCTGATGCAACAAAAGCCATAAATTTATCAGAATTGGAGTGCTCGTACACCAGAACCTGGCATTCCAGCAACGTTTGCCAAAGCCCTGGTAATGTTGGGGGTTTTTTCTGTTAACCCTATGCTTATTTTGGTATCATTCACACACTGACACATCAGCTACACAGTGTGACCCCCTTGCAGTCTTCAAGTAACAAGCAGCAAAGGAAACTTGATTGCTGTAACACTGCAAGTAGATAAACCAGTCGTCTAAAGCTGGTGTCATGTAATGCCCCTTTAATGCAGTCAAGCCCAATTCAAGTGACTTCAGATCCATAAAACTCTCTAGAGGCTGATGACACTCCTCAGTAAGAACTCCTGGCTGACAATGGCAAAGCCAAACTCCACACTTATCTCTGTTAGATATAAACAGCATATATTTGCTGCTGTGGTCAGCGAAGCTTTTCACTGTGACTCTGACAAACACAAAACAAAAGCTATTATCTGAAAATCACTGCTACTCTCATCTATGAAAAACAGCACTTAAATGTTATTTTTGATACAAAGCATAATATATCAATTGTAAATCCTGGGATATCACCATTTAACACTGTCATGCATAGAATAGTAATTTTATAAAAATAGCTTACTCAATGTCAATACTATTTTAATAGACTGGCTACAAAATAATTTGAATTTTCTGATGTGAATCTAAGATGATGTTATCTTTAGACAGGCATCTTTCTGCATATCTGTGGATGCTTGGTCAAAATTAGAAGCAGACCTTAAAATTCCTTCTTGTTACACTGCCTAATGGTTTTTGTGTTTTGAGATCTACAGCCAGCAAAAACAGACCTGTGGAAAGAGGCATACTCATTTAAAGCTCTACACTCTCAAATTGAAACAGAATACCCTAAAGGACAGTGTTTAGTCCACACGCGGCCTCCTCTGTAAGAGGATAAAGCCCATCTTGTGATCCTGTAATCCTGTAAAGTTTTGTGAAATATAACTCAGTTTTGTTGTCTTTGACAGGTGTTGTGAACAAGGCGGGGGGGAGGAATAATTTAAAAATAAAAAAAAAAAAAAAGCACTAAGCAACCTAGCTTTTAATTCACTTATATATTGAAACAGAAAGTAGAAAGGAAAGATGGAAAAGTTGTAGGTGGGAAGGTGGAGGGATGATACGTTTAATAAAGCACAAATTCAGCATATAGCAAAGTGAGAGCAAAGAACTAGCTCTAGGGAAATTTTAGCTTAGATTGGGGTCAGGTACACCCTAGGTAACAGAGCCCAAACTGTTTAAGAACTTACTATCCAGAACAATGAAGTTAGACTACATGTATACTTTTTATCTACTTAAGCCTTGCTATGCTGTCAGACTGTTCATTTTCTAGGCAAAGATTAATCATAGCTTAGATGTAATTTGGCTCCACTGAGGTAGTACAGCTCTATAGTGAGAACTGTATTTAAAGTACTAATACTAACAATACTAAAAAGTTTTGTCTGTAATCATAATTAGCAGAAGTTGTGCCTTACATCACTAGGTACTGCTTCAAATCAGCTTCACAGCCAGGGAAAGAAACAAAAGTCCTGACTTGCAATAGCCACTGAATATTATTCCCAAACAGAGTTTACAGGACAGCTCAGACTATGGTGAATATATACTTTGGGACATCAGAAAATTAAATCTATGTGAAAACATTGTGAAATGCATCACTCGAACAATTTCCATCCACGCCTGTAAAATCAGGCCACATGTTCCTCTTTTCCTTTCAAAGTGAGAACAGTGTTGATTTTTTTCCTCCAATATATTCATGTGAACAACATATTTCATCTCACAGATTTTACCCCAGTTCAGTCTATGCACATTTTAAATAAATTAAGATGAAATAAATCCATTTTATTGTATTACTCTGTGCCACATCTATGAAATAACGCTCATCTTTGTATTTTGTAAGGGATGCTGACATGCCTGAAAATGGTGCATGAAGTATAATCTTTGAGGATTGTGCTGCTAGAAAAATAAATCTAAGCCTATGTTTCAAGCTCAGAATGGCACCATTTTTGATCGAAATGCCTCTGAAACATCCATTCCAACACTGCTATGCTGTAAAATTCATACAATTGATCACTAGTGTAGTTGTAACAAAACTAGTGACTAGCAGCTTTGTTTTCTAAACATCTGTTCATCTCTTGGAAGCATAAAACATTCCCATGAAATAAATTATATACAATCCTTCAGTTTCAGAAAGGACTGAACTGGCAGTTCAGAAAGGAGAACTGTGAACTTCCAGTAAGAAAAATCAGGTTACAAAGAAGGGCTGGTCACACAGATCATGAACAACAACAAAATGAAGTTTAATGGTTTTTAATAGCAAAAAACTTTTCCCGTGGAGGATTTTTATTCATCATAGGTCTTAGTCAATTAAGTTTGAGATATGGCATCCCTAACAAAATAGTGATATTTCTTCTGCTGTTTCTTGCCTGCATTCCTAGATCCAGGCAAACTCCCAACCTGATGGAGTCCTAACAGGACAATGAAAAAAGATCAAGGTAGCCTGAAACAATAAAACTGCATCTTGTGATATCAAAACCAAATATTTAATAAAAAAAGTAAATGTGATCAGTTGAGAAAGAAAAGTCAACTTTAAAATCTCAGTATCTAAATATTAAAGTTAACTGATATCCTCTTTATTTGACTTTTTATGATCACAGCAACAGGGCTTTGCACAAATCCTCAAAATTTGTGGTAGAACAATATCTGTTCTAATGAAGAAATTCATATTTCAGAATATGAATTTATAATAGTTCTCAGCTGCAACTTCAGCAGCATGTTGGTAACTCCAGAAATCATCAGAGAGAGGTAATAACAACACTTAGTGAAAGAGACAAGAGTATATTTAACAGCTAGCTTCCCAATGACTGAACGAAGAAACTCCTTTGGCATTTTCTGGTACTAGTTCAATTTCCACTTTGAGTTCTTCTTATCTCTAAGATGAAGAAAAATAGCTTTATGAATCAAGAATCATCACGTTCTCCCTAAAGACAGCATTCTACAACTGCCATTCAGAAAGACATCAGGAGGAGCCATTTTTTCCAGCTATGATCAATGCCATTTATATTTTCTTTTATAATGAAAGTGCATAGATTCAAGTAGGGGGGTAAGTGGGCATGACCATGATATTAATCAAATACTAGCTACAGAAGGGTTATCTGCTAGACCCACTTGATGAGCAGGCATATAGAAAACCTTGTACTAAAAGGGAAAAGTTTCATTTAACACAACATCTGCTTCTATTATGTCACTAGAACAAAACAGGAATACAATTAGAGCACCCAAATCAAACTCTTTGTCATCACTTACAAGCTTAAAATAGGACAATAAGAACCACAAGTTTCAGTGTTCTCATTCAAGATGAAGCAAAGAACATAGATATATCAAAATTCTGATAAGAGCAACAAGCAACAGGCCATTAAAAACCTAAATAAAAAACCTACTTCATCCTTCTTTCCAACCACACAACTTACTCATATGAGTTACAGTTTCTAAATTTGAATTTCCTATAGTATTTTCATATTTCATTCACTTATGTTAGAAATATAGTCAAGCTTGATTTCTGAGCAGTTCCACATAAGGTCACACAATGTGAGTAGTTTTTAGCATGAAAAAACTTGTGAAAAATGCTCACAAAATACAAGGCTTGAGCATGGGGATTTTTTCTAATTCATTTGACTACTCAACCGCGAGGCTTTTGATGAATGCATTAAAAATGCAAGAATAATATTCCTGTCTGGCTAACAGTATGGGAAAAATCCATTATCCAAATCTCCCATCTAACTTCACTCCAGATCTACCATATTTTGGACTTTAGGAAGAAAGTGGTATTCATTTGTACCAAATCTTATTAACTACTTGTTCAGAATGCAGGTATACCAGATCACAAGGAAAATGGAAGAGTCATCAAGAGCACATTACTTTCAGTTATGAAGACTCTACCACTACAAATGCAGTGGTCAATGGTATTTTTCTCTGCTAAATATACGTAAAGCTTATACATAAAGCTAAATATACTTAAAGCTTATACATAAAGCATTTGCCAATGCTTCTCTATGGCTTTCAAGTAAGTACATACAGTGGATTAAGTGAGAGGTACAGGCCATCGACATTTGTTTTACTCTGTGAACCCCAAAGGCCATATCACCTTTAAATGTCTAGATTCTTTGTCAAGAACTTGTGTTTACTTAGCAGCTCAATGATTCTAAAGGATTCTAACTTTTTTTACTAGACCATAACTCATGAAAAAAGGTGGACAACTTCACCTCATCACAGAACAACTCTCCTCTGTTTTTACTGAATATGGTCCAAAATTTAATGAAACAGTATCCTTTGCACCTAGGAGCATTTCCATGCAGTGGGTCCAAGAATTACATCCAGACAGCAAGACAAATTTAGTTGAAAATAAGAGTCCTTTTTTGTATCTTTCATCTGCACATCCACATCTATAGAAATAGAATTAGCATGTAATACCACTAAACCATCTCTAGAATTTGACTTAGTGCCAGGACACTCAGTACCATACAGGAAAAAAATGCTACTTTATGAAAAGAAAAATAGGAAAAAAAGAAATGATACATAGGCAAACTGGTATCTCCAGAGTTATCACAATCAAAGTGCTTAAAGCTAGTTTTCCTCTAATAATTTCCCTCAAGCCAACACTCAACAGCTGGCAGTATTTTGAATCCTAAAGCCTCTCTTTCCCTGAAGGATACAGTACTCATCATGTACTTCCCCCAAAGTTAGGAAAGACAACTGCCTATATGCCCCACACATTTTTGGTGACATACAGGATCAGGGACTAAGACATTCAAAGTATTGACTTGTTCCTTACTGTAGGCACTGTGGCCAATGCCTGACAGCATACATCTGCAAGTTTGGGTTTTGTTTTCTTTTAAAAATACATTTATTTATTGATTGTGACACAAACTGTTTCAATTTAAATTATAGTTCAAGTTGGCATTGTATTACATCCTGATACAAGCCAGGAAAATGTCATACTTTTACCATTAACTTCAACAAGGCCATAACTTTAACCTTTTGTCCTCTAGATCAATCATACAGAGAACTATCAGATATCTACAATAAGGAAGGAGGATTTTTTCAGTAGCACCTAGTTAGCTATGAATTTTGATAGTTATATGTTGATAGTCAATGGCATGTGTACTTATAAGAGTCTATACTTAAGTCTCATTGCATGTCTCAAGGTAACTGTTTAAAAAGCCAGTAAAACTTCATAAACCAGTTGGACACTCTTCAAAACTTTGACCATGAACACTTTGCTTAGTGTATATAATGTCTACTGGGAACAAAATATATCATCTGCACTGATTTTATTTACTTCTTTACATTTATATAGCAAATTTGAACTCTTTTATTGCATTGCAGCCTTGCAAAGTATATTATCATATTTCATTATCTAGCACATAGGCAAATGTGTCTTATGAACAATGCTCTATTATTATAATGAATTCTGAATATCTAGTATAAAATTGTCAACATTATAAAATAATGTAAAAGTAACTGCACAGTCAAATATCTACTACAAAGGAATGGAATTTAACACTCACATTTTCATTCTAAAGTTTGTCAATGAGAACTTAATATGTTTCAATGAAAAAGTGTACTTCCATTATCTCATTAGACTTTATTACCCAGATGGTCAAAAAAATGGAGGAACAACAATCTGCTGATGTAGATATGGTCCAATGAACTTTTATATTTGAACAATGGATCCCAATACTTATGGTTTGAAAGCTACAGAATGGCAATGGCTTAGATATTTTACTTCTCAGAAGAAAGCATTAAATATGTTTTCATTCCGTTTCTTTTCAGATTTTAAAAGTTACACACGAAAGAGCAGCAAAAGTGCTATATAGTTACATTGACCTAACTTAAAATGCTTGGAGTTTTGCAATTTATTTTAATATCTTTGGTTGCAAGGCAGAAAAGGAGATTATCATAATCTGCTATTATACAAATTATTCAAAAGGTTACAGAATACAGACATAAAATAAAAAGTTACTGACGAAAAACTTTCCTACACAGGATTAAAATGTAAGATTGCAATTTAGTTTAGAGAAGGTTTCTATCCCCTCCTTTGGAAGATCAAATCAAGTCCTTCAGATCTGACTCTCACAAAATAAACCTCTTAAACATCCTAATCTCAACAGTCATGACTGTTGACTCGCCTCAATATTACTTATTTACTTCAGCAGGAACCAGACTAGATCTTTTCATTTTGTTTCCTCCCACCACCCAGAGTCATCACCATTTACAACACTAACAGCATTTTTCGTAAACTCTCTATTTATAGTGTTCAAAAGCACTAATCAGTTATCATGGTCCTCATTTATTTGTAGAAAATAAATATTTGAAGAAATAAATCTGTAGAAAACAGACTGATTATGTACTCCTAAAGTCAAGAGTGCTCAGCCTCTATTAGTTTGAGTGACACACTGTATGTAGGCCACAGTTTCACAGTTAAGAGTCCTGTGTAAAATAAGAAAAAGATAAGTGTGATATGAACAGAACTAATAGGAGAAAGATACAATTGTTTAAGAGAGATGGAGAAAAATTTTCACAAGAAACATTTGTAATGATGGATTTGTGAAATAATATTTCAAATCTACATTTTATCAAAAAAATTAAAGTATTTATTCTGGGATAATGAATTTCTTGAGAGAGACTATTTTATTAATAATGGATGTTCAGATGGAATCAGATACAGTAGGTGGAAATAACACAGAATCATGTCTTGTCAAATGTGTGATTAATTTTGCACTACAAGTATTGATTTGACAGAACACCTTTTTTTTTACCTGTTCATAGCCATTTAAGCGTAATGGACTTCTTTATTATCCAAATGTTATTCTTTTGTTTAAGCTTTTCATTTGAAAGCACTTTGATGCATTTATAACTAGTTACCAATTCTCTAGATCTTTATATGTGCATTATGTTCTAAGTTTACTCCTCCTCTTTTCAAGTCTATTAGCGTCAATTAGGCTTGCAAAGACATGCAAGTCTGACAGGCAAACTTTGATAAAATGCTTGGGTGATCAACCAAACAAAGACAATGCTACAGCATTTGTTTCCAATAAATGATTGCATTTAATAAACATTTCCTTGAATTTTACTCTTTTTTTTACCATATTAGTGCATATAATTATTTTTATTAATGTCATAAAACTGCTATCCATTGTGATATACATATCACTTAAGTATCATTAATAGTTTGCATACACTGGTGAGTTAAAGAAATGGTTGGACTTAGGAATAAACTGTACCTTTTAGAGCACAGATAATCAAGCAACATTTCAATACACAGCAGAATAGCATAAAGTTGTTACTGCATAAGCACCCATATTAGGCAGCAGAAAATGGTTTGGTAGTATTTTGTGCTCAGACTATGCCCTGCAGGCATTTAAAAGAAACAGAATTTTCACCTCTCAGCTCCTACTGTTCTTCCCAAATTAAAAGTAAAAAATTCTGAGACAGCTTCTCCTATTTTTACTAAGGCTACATAGTCTCTTACTTCACAAATAAACCCACTAACTTCTTCAGTAAGAGCATGATAGAACATATCTGTTATTTAATTTGGTTCTACCTACTCACAGTTATCATCCCCTCAGATGAACAATTTCCTTCTACTTTTCAAAAAAAAAAATCAATCATAAAATGAAGAACAAGTATTTGTAAAAGTGTCAGAATCTGATCTGGAATTTATGAAGCACTATGGCTAATTGGTAACTAGGTAAGTAATAACTAGTAACTGCAGCTGCTATGAATGTGAAAATACAGCAAAGTAGATGTGAATTCCAGTTGCAAAATATTGCCTTTGAAAGATACACACATGCACTCTAAAATAACATTTATTTCTGAATAGGAAATTAAATAATCCTTTGTATAAAATATTGTAAAATTATTTGTTTTGAAACAACAAAAGGAGTAACTGGCTCTAAAAACTTTACAGGCTATTTTAAAATACCTGATTTTTACAATGCACTTTTTTTCCTTTTACCTCTATAATCATTGGGGGCAGGGTGGGAAGCAAAATTCAGATGCACCACTGTAAGAATCTGGCATTCCTATAGCTCTAAATTTAAAATACCAAAACAGCATTACTTATAGCAACTTGTTGCCTTGGTATACTCACTGGTCTTTCAAACAGTAACATTTTGTATCATAGTGTCATTTCCTGATATAAGTGAACAAAACCCACCCCATTGTACAATTGCAATGATTTGAAAGAAATAAGAAATAGGAAGTTTTAAACATTGAGTGGGTAGTTTTCAGCAGTGTGCCAGTCACAGGGTGGCATTTCTTTGCAAATACCTTTATTTTACAGTATTTTAGTTTTCTAAGCTGGAATATAACTTCTGATCAATTGTCCATAAATAAAATTGAGAGATATAAGCAGAAGGAAGAAGATAAGCAGCAAGTCTTAAATATCAAATGCAAGAACAAAGCATTTTTCCAGTTCCATTAAGAAGATATTTTTGGCAACAATCAGATCAGTGGACACACTGCAGCAAATTGGAGGTTTAGGTACATAAGGATACAGGATTATAAATGCCATACATAGCAGATCCAGCTATTCTTTACTGATATTAACAAAGAAGGATTCCTAAGACATGTTTGAGGTGACAAATAACTTAACAAATTACATTTGATCCCTACTACAACTTAGACTATAGCTATTGTTTTCAATTTTTCATTCAAACTTTAGTCTTCTTTAAGCTTTAAATAAAAATGTTAGTAGCAGCATGTTTACATTAATAGGCTACCATATTATTTTTCCATAACTGAAATTTGTCCTGAAATTCTAAAATTAATTGTAAAACAGTTAAATATAGAGTGAGATTACACAGAGAAAGCAGAGTTTACCACTTTATTAAAATTGTGATTGTTCACATAAAGACTCAACCAGGTCACATATTAATAATTATCACTGACAATCTTTAACATCAGACTAAACCCACAAGTGAAGCAATATTACATCTCTCTCTCTCATTTATCTTTACCGCTTATGGCCCCTCTGTGGTCAGCATGCTGTGAGCTTCGTGGACATTTAATTATGAACACATCATAAATGTGGCTGACAAGGCAGAAGCTGGGTTCAGATGCTCCTGGGATGAAGGAAACATCGTTGAAACCACTTAGACTTGCAGTACTTTCATTCTGTTACAATAAACAGTGTTCTGCGTTACCATATACACACCGAATATAAAGCTCCCTCCCTTTCTCATTACAGATTTTCATTTCATCAAATGTTACAGCATGTCTTGGCAAAAATATAAGAATACATTCTTCATGACCCTTTAAAAATAAACTATTTACCTTTCACTAGTCAAATTATAACAGTGTAATATCAGTGTAATAAGGGCCAAATACTAAATTTTTCTACCAGTGTCATATAGATTGCTAGGAAAAGGAAGGGAAATGCAACACCCAGGTAATAACACTGTGAAGCATTTTGGCTGTGCCAAGTAACAGGCCAGATGTCTCGAAGACCTCAGGCAAAAGAAAGAAAGTGCTCAACAGCATATATAAATTTTGCTATGAGTACCAATATATATCTATATCATAGATCTTAGTCAAAACAAAACAAACAAAAACCCCCCCAAACAATCACACACACCACCCACTCACTACACACAGCCAGGAAGTTGCCAAAATGAGCAGCTTCCAAATACTATACATTTGAAATAAAATTCTGGCATCAGAATGATATGAACATTTTGTCTTGAAAGCGCACATAGTAAGCAAGAACAAGGAACGCAGATTTGGTATAAAAATAACAGAGAGAAAATTCTGGATAAATCAGTTAAACTACTGTACTGCCACACTGGCATAAAAACAAGTTCAAGATCAGATCCAGGACAATACCCTTTCAGAAAGAAAGTTAGTTACAACATATCATGACTCAAATTAGTTTCACATCCTCACAGAAGCTGCTTTCTACCATCCTCTCCATACAAGCTTTGGGTTTGGATTTTGTCTTTCATGGCAAAAAAAATCCCAGTAGCAAATAATAGAGAGCATCTCAATTTTACTCAGATTATTGAAACACGATTGTTATAAAATGCCCTGAATCCTCATCATTTAAAAGCTTTACTAACAGGAACACTATTTTAAGAAAGCAGCCTATATTGTCCACAAAGCTGTCAAAAATGGCACAAAGATGTTACTTCTAAGGTGGTTTTTTTTTGGTGGAATAACATTCCTAATGCTAAGAATTAACATTTGAACAAAGAGTAAATCTTGCAAGCTACCCTGATGCTTAAACACCCAGGTAAGAATAAACGTGCATGCAAAGAAGTAACCAGTGTCATGTTTCAAAGCAACTGTCCTCTGTAGTGCTGAGGTACATATTTCTATACCTCCCCAACAGACTAGAAATAGAAAAGACAAAGCATATAATAAAGCCAAGCACAATGAAAGAGCTCTGAAGAGAGAGCTGAAAAGTAGCTATCACGTTGGCAGATAAATTCTACACACAATTATTCATTCCTAGCCTCTTGACATGTAGATTAATGAGTTTGATAACCCAGGCTTCTAAGAAGTAGATTCAACTCTGTTTCACTAGCTTTCTTCTCCTCTTCTAACTACAAACACCACTTTGGTCTATTGAGGAAAAACAAAAACCCACAAATCGATACATTTGCACTGGTCATCAACATTTTTGCAATTGAAGTCCTATGTCAAAAATATGATATCTGCTGTGGGACACAGCTCTTTACTAGCCCTGTCAAGAATTCATAGGGACTCATGTGATCACTGGAGGGAGGAGTTCCTGCTTCAGCAGCCTGTGCTTCAACACCAAGTTCAAAGTCATATAGTACCAAGGAAAAAAAAAAAAAAAAAAAAAAGGAAAAAACCACAACAGCTATTCTCATAGTTACAATGACCCTGTACTCACTGCAATGTGTTCTGTACATAAAATTTTCTATTTCTTCCCTGAGGCCAAATGACCTTTTGTCGACACTTTGGTTAATGTTCACTGATCAAAGTGGATTTTAAAGCAAGTGCTGTATCAGATTCCAGCCATGATGACTTTACAAGGGGTTGTGTCTGCCTTAAACCAGTACACATAGTGATGCACACTCAGGGTCGGGGGGAGAGGGGAGGAAGGAAAAATACAGTTAATGATTTACAGATTTATTCTTTGTCGAGGCAAGTCTTAGAGTGAAAATGTTTCATTCTTGATTGGTGAGCAGCTTTGAGTCCTTTTTTTTTTTTTCTTATCTCAAACATTATGAGTTCAAATTCTCTCGAGTAATAACAGTCATATGCAGCAGCTTAGGATTTAGCAGGAGGTTTAAGGGATGGGGGACCGGGGGAGGAGGAAAGGGAAAGGGCATGTTTGCTTGAGGTTACCCCCTTTCCCTGGTTAACCACAAGGTGAAAAGTAGTTTTTGGCTCTTCAGAAAAAACAGAGAAATCCTGTGTTGCAAAATTACTACGGTATTACTTAGATAATCACAATTTTGGAACCCTGTCTAGTGTAATTATAGCATTTTTCTTGTTATCTGTAACTGGAAAAGAAACAAGATTGCAGTGGGTACATAATGCATGCTAACGGGCTCATCCTAAGGGAAGGAGACAGTCACAACAACCCCAAAACTAGAGACAGGCTATACCAGACCAGTGATGCCAAAATAGCAACAGCATTCCATACCGTTCAAGTATAGTTTACTTGCTTAGGCAAGGAGCTATTATCTTTCACAGCCTGCAGCAGATTTTTCTACTGCAAACACCATACTAGTTACTAATTTCTTTATTTTTTCCTCTTTGCACAGCACTCTAATGATCTGAGAAAGCAGTCAATGTGTTTGAGTAATTTTGTGCCACTTGCCATGCAACATTTTTTTCCCCCTACACCTGAAAGTAGATTGGATTCTTGTATTTTATTTGCTATTATCTCTAACTTTAGGTATTTTTTCAGGAAGAGCTAAATTGCAGTTGCAAAAGTTTGGTTTAAGTAGAATTTTCTATTTTTTTAAATATTGTTTAAACCTGAATACTTAAATTTAAATGTATTTGCCCTGGATTTTTTGTTTTATTGGTTGGTTTGGTTGTGATTTTGGTGGTTTTTTATTTAAAAAAAAAAAAAAAAAAAAAGCAGCATGCCTTACTGTAGGATGAGATACCCAGCACTCACAGGGGTGAAAGACATGCTCCAGTAATATCATGCGTTTTATCTACAAGCTTTATGATCCTATAGCATGAGGCACACCCACTCACACATCCCAACTGTAAATCTACTGCATGAGAGGTTATTTAGAGATACAAATTACTGTTATGCCTAATCCCCTTTGTAATCAAATATATCTTTGGTTTAGTGTTCACTTTAGAGAGGTCTCATTCCTTTGGTGCTCCTAAAGCCAACCTCCTGAAACAAGTTCTGGAAAGAAGGTGTTATTCTTCAAAGTAAATCATAAGGAGGGAAATTTTTCCTGAAAGATCTTAGAAATAGCTCACGTTGCTGCGTCCAAATATTAATTCTCTGAAATATTCACGCTAAGTGAACCCTATATGTATCTAATATGTTGGGCAATCGTCATGCAGCCCTATCCTTCCCACTACAACAACTAAGGATCTGCATGCATCCAGAGTATCTAATCTCCAAGCATCTAATCTTCAAGCACAGATATTTCTGTAGATTGAGAGGAGAGGAACAAAAAAGGACAAAATATGAGGCTATTTAAGATGATTATTCACAGAAATTAATTTTTCCTGCACCTCTTCAAACTCTGAATCTAAATTATTAAGCTAAATCTAAAACGTTTAAGTTCTGAATTTGGGAGGAGGGCAGGGGGTTTACTTATAAGTTAGATTTTGTAAAGATCTGCCTAAGTTCCCTTTATTTGCCACTCATACCAAACCATACATCTCTTTCAAGCCACGTGATTTGTATTATGAATTCATATTCCACCATCGCATTGGCACCTTCTCCTCAGACAGTGCTCCAAAATACCTCCAGCATTCTGCTACCAATGGTGATATACAGTGAACAGAGGTACAGCTGCCTTTCTATGAACCAGTTATTCAACAGCATTAGGCAAGTATCTCAAATTACTACAGCTATAAGTATTCCAGACAAAGGAAGAGATGCAAAACAGCAGCTTTACTATTACCGGAATGTCAACAGCACTGAAATTCCCAAAACCAACACAAACACCATGTTTATATCTATAGTCTTCAGATAGAACATCAACAAGTATACACAGTCTACAAGATAAATCTTGCTTTAGTAATCTAGAAGTCATTAGATAGCATTAAGCATTTCAGTGGAGAATACAGAGAAAACAAGGGCATTAGTGAAGATATACACAAGATTGTTAACTGGGAATTAAATTGTATTGTGGAACAGCTTCATGGTTTTGTTGGGATTAACAGCCACCAAGAGTGATTTCTGCTGAAATATGTCAGGCATCTTTTTTCCTGATGTTGTGAAAATAAGCAGAATTACTCAGTGCCAATGTAAGGTACACAGAGAATTCTCATTTTATCAGAATGGTGTTGGGCATGACTGGTCCCATACTGATGGACATAAAAGATGCTCAATGACTACAGAAGCAAAGGAATCTTCTAAATTATCCAGACCTAAATGCAAGTTAGCACAAGAATCACTAGTAATTTGCAAATAAGTGGTCAGGTTGTTATATGCATATCTTTTAATGCAGTCAAAGAAGAGAGAGTACATTAGTCTCACTTTAAGAGCTTAGCTCTTTATGTAGAGAATAGAGACTTGTGCTTTTATTTCAGCAACATCTGGGGCTCAAGACCTGGTAAATCCTCTTTGTTTATTAGGCGTTACATTGATAGACATTGGGAACTGAACAACAGAAATTATTTTTGCAGCCAAATTGCTATGCAGGTGCACATCTGAGCACATTTATCTCTAATTATCTGTTCTCGGGCACAAAACAAGCAGTTAGAGCAGAAAATATGCAGGTATTTATTTTATTTTATTCTTGCTCTGAAACTTGTTTAAAGTGTACAAAAATGAAGATCAACTTGTCAGAGAAAGAACTGAGCCTCAAGCCCACTAAAAATACACCCTAAAGTGACTTGCCTGTGTGAATTTTAAAACTTACATTTTAGGAAAGACAGGAAAGGAGCAAAAGTGCCTGCTTACAGGACTACCAGAAGCACTGAAATTGGCTGCCAAAAAGTATCAACATAACTTCAAACTACTTCACCAGACCCACTCAACTTTTTTTGGCAGACACGCACATTTTCTACACCCCTTCTGGGGATAAAATGCAGTATCTTGGATACGTGTATGTGGTAACAGATGGTGTATGCCAATTGTTTTAGTGGCAAATATTGCGTAAACTTTGAAATACCTCATTATTCTGAAGCTGTAAGTTAGAACTCCTGGACGGAGAAAGGTATATAATCAACCCTTTGAGGGAGATAAGGTAAGCTGTATGCAGTTTAGGATGTGCATCTCAGATGAGATAATTCTGCATTGTTACTACAGAGAATTTTTTTCTAAGAAAGATTTGTTCTACAGCTTTCACTAAAAATTTCACCTTTTGCCACCTTACAGTACATTGAGTACCAGGGACTGCCAGTATAGGGATCTTTCCACTATATTAATTTCAATGGTGCACACACTATGTCTAAATTACTTATTGCCATACAGCAGAGATCCTCAAGTTAGCTTTAACAAAGGACACAGAGTATACAGGGCATCTACAGAGCTCTGTGGTATCTCAGCTAAATCTCTTTTGGAATCTGAAAAGAAGTCACGATATCGCTCTGCCAAACGCAATGTAGATGCATACCAGCCCACCAGGCCACTAGCAGAAGCAAAATCCTGATTCCCTAACATATTTCAACATATTAATCACAGTAACATACTGCCTCTTGCAAAGGCCTTTGGGTGAAAGGTATTATAGCAGTGTAAAAATTTTGCTCTTATTTAAAAATAATAGGCCTTACAGACACAAATAAGCGCTGCTTCTTACAGCAGCCTTACACAAAGCAAACAAGGCTCTTTGCAAGAGAACCCAGCTACTGAGCAACAGATTGAATGCCTGAATAGAATAAGGTGGATTCATGCAATGGATTTATGTACAGCGACAGAGATCTGACAAATCTGCTCATTTGAAAGCCACACAACATACAAGGTTTTGTAGGTTAATATAAAGTCTAAATTTTAAATAGAAGATGCATCCAAACTTGAACGACCAGCCTTTACTACTGCAGTCTACCCAGTTTCAATGAAATGTTCTAAGTACAGGTCTGAAAAACTGTATCAATACAGAAGAAATAACATGTTTTTCTGGAAGTACCAAGCCTGATGATTCAGGAGCAAATGCTACCTCTCTCTCCCCCTCCCCAGCCCTCCACTCACACACACCCCCCCACCAGATTCACAGGATTAATATGAGACTGGCTTGAGGGTTTTAACAGTAACTGCTGCAAAACAAGTTCTGATTGGTTGATTCAGAAATTGGGATTCTGGGCAGTGTTTTATAAAAGGATAATGTATCTTTAAGCCTAGGTGCCCTTCAGGGAAATGTATTGGATAAATGTCTTCTGAAAAGCCTGTAAATATTCCATCGCCTCACTGTCATTACTACCATGAAATGATAATGAAGCATGAAAGAAATATAATTCCATATTCAGATGACAGCATTAGCCTTCATAAGCAAACTGAAATATTTATTAGTAAAATGTTCGGTATCTACGCCTGTAATCTAAAAAAAGGACAAAAATGTTTTATAATAAAAAAGAGATTGAATGCAGAGGTAAAATCTGGTTGGCTGATTTTATTGCTTATTATTAAATCCAGGCAAAACAATTATTTTTTTCTTTTCATTAGTAAGGCACCCAAATTAAAACTATGCCCTCAGGCTGTGAGGTTTACAGTAGTGATTAAAAACAAGAAATTGTGATGCATGGGGTTTTTGACAATGGCATAATCAAATTCATTCATATTGTTCAATCTTTCACTGACAAATATTTTTACAGTGAAATATACCAAACAAAGAAGCACATACAAGTACTATCAATACAGAGAAATTAGGACGACTTGTTATTATTGCAGTAGAGAACAGATACAATGTTCCTATAATCTTGAATACAAACATTATAGTGTAGTTAATTAGGGTAATTATTGCCTAAATTGTGCTTAATTGTTTTATACTGAAAAGGATTTCTGAAAGAAGGCTTTTGGATTTCTACAAGGCACAGAAGTGAATACTGTGCAGCCTAAGTATTTAGATGTAATTTCATAAGTTTGATTGTATTTCCTATAAGGCAGAAAACGCATCCTGAAGCAGGCTGGGACAGAGATAAACACGAGCCACATGCCTTGACCTCTGTTTCACCTTATTGAAAAAGAGGCGTAAAACAGTCATTTAGTACACTAGCATCAGAGAACATTCACATACTCTAAGCACATTCTTTTTTAAAAAAGGTCTTTGAAGTGAATGAAAAATTAGGAATTCAAGTGACCATGATCAATTCTGAAACACTGCACAAAATTAATTACAGTTTTGCATCAGAAGCAAGAATGTAGATTTCAGACAGTCTATGTCATTTATCTCACGCCGTACAATATACAAGGCGATTAAAAAGCCAAATCTGTTCCCACCCCCCAAGTCTAAGGCCTATCAGAGGCTGTGAAGTACAAATGATTAACTCCAAATTATTCAAGGGATTGTACAGACGTTTCAACTTGAATGAAATTTGCGGCAAGTCACAGGAGCATCGGAGGGACAGATTTGCTGCTCTTTATCAAAATCTAGTCTGACTATCGCTGACAGAATCCAGATAAATTGCATAGTAATCTGGCAGTGGCTGTGGAAAGCTTGCTCTGCAAAATCCAAATCTCTAATTTCTATCTGTTTTTAATTGCTTGACTTAAATTTGCATTTTTATACAATTCACTTAAAGGATTTATTCAGTTCTTTAGGCTACTCTAATAAAATTGGGTTCCATTTTGCATGGTATCTCAGAAACCTACTTACATTAAATAAGCATGCTGTATTACAAAAATATTTACTGTAGCAGAAAAAGATTCCTTTTTATATCGTGTTTAGAATTAGCTAAAGAATACACGTGTCAGGAAGCTCATTTCATACTCCCCTATGAAAACATACCTCAGAACGAACAGAATGGCATAACAAAGAGAAGTGGGGAAAAAAACCCACATTTATTCAACACAGGATAAGCTAGTTTTAAAGAAGAAAAAAAAAAAAAAAAAACAACACACAAACACAGACATATGTGGACCAAGAGTAGGTATGCATTTAAATACAAGTCAGAAGCCACCAATAATACAATGTGCTGTTAACCAAGCATCCTGAGAACAGCCATTGATGCAGCTCTCCACAACCAGAAAGCCGGGCATTAAAGCAAGAACTTCCATTCTTGTCATTACTATGCTCCCACACCATTAACGGAGGTGCTGGCATCAACTATTATCTGTATTAACAAGTCACTGTCACCCTCCTACATTATAGCTTACCTTACACCAACCATAAATATTACATCTGAGCAGCACTTGGCTGGCTAACGTCCCTCAGCCACTGTCCAACTGAGTATCAGAAACCAAGTTCAAGTGTGATCATTGTGTGAAAACTGGCATTCCAGCAGGATAACCAAGGCAAAACTACTAAGTTATCTAAAATATTACACTCCTAATCACTTCATCTGTGTCTATCCACTCTGGAACTAATGGAGTAGATGAGGAGACCTATTTCAAACACACATTTTAACTTTCTACTCAAGCTTTGCCAAATCAGTTGCTTTGTTTAAAAGATATGGCTATCAAGGGCTATACAAAGGCTATGAACACCTTTCACTTAATTTGAATATCCATAATCAAAAAAATATACAAACTTCACTGTAGTTTAACATAACTCAATAGAAACAAGACATACATCCTTACAGATTAAGTCCAAATAGCATTAAACAAAAATTTAAGAAAAGATTTTAAAACATGAACCTATTTTTACCTATTGGTTTCAACAAGGATGTGCAGATTCTCATTCCTTCCAAGTCAGTGTTAACAAAACAGCAGACAGCTCCTGTACCACAACAACAAACACAATCTGACCCCAACCACAAACAGGATTCCGATTCCGACCCTACATGCTATTCACAGTGCTTAATGTGAACACCAGTACAACTGGAACTTGGTTATGTTCCAACGTGAAGGATAGCTGCTCCATTAATTTTCCAGTGGCTAATATGTCCAGTATCCATACTTAAAGAAAATCCATGAAAGAAATCAAGTCAATGAACTGGGAAGAAAAGTCAGTTATTAGAAAACAAGTGCTCATATTAAATTCCTGAGGTACCTAGATATCAAACAAGTGGCAATTCTAAATCTGCCTATTGTGTAGATGAATCTATTCAGACATATAAGGAGAGATAGTTATCCAAACAGTACTTTTCCCCTCTTCAAATCAGTGATGTTCCTCTGGGATATATAAGCAAAAGGAAGAGTTCCAGCAGCATGAAACAAAACCCCCTTCACTGAAGAACCATTCTGCATAGATCACTGGAAATAGGGACAGAAAGCAGGAATGATGTCACTTCCAAGGCTCAATGGTCACAACAGACCCCAAGTGAGAAACCCATCTGTAATTGTTTTAGTGAAACACCCACAAGCAATATAAGGACAATCAATAGTTCTACTGCAAGATCCAGAGGAACTTTATTTTGTTGCTTTTGCTAATGTCCTCTGCAAAACTGCATAGAGCACGCAACGTAGTTTCTTCCTCGAAAACAAACAAAAAACCAAAACCAAACACAAAAAATGTTGGAAGCCACACCTTAAATGACAAATTTAGGATAGGATGGCAAAACTCTGTGTCAAACTGACATGGAGTCAAAAGTCAGTGTAACATAGAACATATTCATTTCTTGTAGCTGGCAGAATAGAAAGTAACTGTCCATAACATGTTCTAATCCAACGCTGTCACACATTTATTTTATCAGAAACCTTCCCACTCATTGTCATGAATTACTAAGATAAACTTTCCTGAATATGAGATATTCTATATGTAAGGTATAAGAACAAATACATCTTCACATGTTATAGAAGAAAAACAGAGGCTGATAGACTTTCTGTAACTCCAAACTGCTTATTCTATGTTTGCATCAAATACAGACCAGTGGATTACTTCCTCCTTGAGTATTTACTCTAGCATCAGAAATTATACAAAACATGCAGCCATGCATGTTTGAATTTTTTAAAACACGTGTGCAATAATCAAAACTCAGAATGTATCTTTCTTACTACACAAGCTTCTTCATGTCTTCTGACAATTCTGCTATTATTTTTTTGGTACTCTTTCCTTCTATTACCATGTTTTTATAAGGTAATTTATATAAATCTTCTGTAAGATTACAGATAAAAATTCCATTTAACTGTTGAGTGCATCTTATACGAGTTCCACAATGATACATAATTTTCTAGCAACAAATTTCATATTCACCTTTGGATGTTAGAATGAAGGAAGACCTCCCAGGTTTTAGCAAAAGTCTTCATAAAAAATACATTTGTATTTTTCCTTCTTTCAGAGGTTTTGAATTTTATGTTTCTCTAAGAATTAATATCTGATTTCATTCCCAGCTGAAGGTAGTTATTCTAAAGTATCCCTCCCTTTTCATATTTCTCATCTTTGATTCCTTTGAGTGCCCATACTGTCAAATATTAGAAGTAAAGAGATCTGTTTGGTGAAGCAGAATTCCCTAAAGCTGATTTCTGCCAATGTGAGTCAGTGTCCACTGTAGTCCATACATTTTTGTCAGCTAAACAATGCTGCTATAATCTGTGTCAGTTTTATAGGATTTAATTCAACTGCAATGTCAAACTAGCATTCATATCTCACAGTGGGTTTGTTTTAAAATAAACAAATAAATACTTCCCTTCAGCCGTTATTTGGCCGCTTCCCTCCTCTGAATGTATTCCACAAATCCTGTGTACCAACAACCTTCCAAGCAGACTGCTCTAAAGATCAACTGATGTTGCATTACATCTTTATGTTCAGCAAAAATTCATCTAGCAAGTATTACGTCATTGTAGGCCCAAACTTGCAAAAATACACGCCTTCAGCCCACAGGGCTCCACCTCTGCATCAGTTCCATGCTTTGCCCCCTCCTGATGCATTAAAGAATGCAAAACTACAAAGCAGGAAACAGATATAAACAGCCTATATTGGGATTGCCTCTCACAGTAGACCCATTGATTCACTGGCATATTCATATGAAAAACAAATCACCTGCATAATTAAAAATACATACATTTTTTATTTAAAAATTGGAATTATTTCAATGTACTAATTAGAAAACCTTAATTAAAAGTCTGTAAGACCTTACATATTTTAAAAGTAAAGTAATTGTCTACTTAGAGCTGCTTAATTTATTCACCGAACAAATATATTACAGCAAAATTAAAGTTTGACTGAGACAGAACCTTCCATTATTAGACAATATAAACAGTCTAGAATGCTGATATAAAAAACTTATTTCGTGGCAAAAAATAGAAATGTTGAAGTAGAAAGAGCTCACAAAGGGCTTTAAACAACACATCAAAACCATTTAAGTTTGTCTCCACTGCCTTCTATCATTGCAATGACTGTTAATCCAGGTGGTAATTCAAGCAAAGGCAAAGTCATAAGGTTAACAGCAACCTTTAATTTGTTCCTTTCAGAAACTTTTTCTGGTACATTTTTGTCACTGCTGAAAACCAAGTGTCTAATCATAAAGGGTTTGGTGCTTTTACCAGCATTTTCTTAGCAACTTTGTCCCAGATATTCCAAATTTGTAACATAAGTTGACAGATAGTAATTTTGACCAAATTTGTTGGTTGCATTCAACAGTTTATTCAAACTCATCAGTACAGTAATCCTTAGGAGTGTAAGCTACTTCAGACTACAAAAAACCTTCAGATATACCCATATTTAGGTTTCCACAAGTGAATCAAGAACAATATCTACACCCGCTGGTATCAAAGTCAAACTATTACCATAATAAACCCAAAAAGACTAAATGCCACAAGTAATAGTCACCAAAGGATGAGGAAGAGTAGATCAAATGTCTGATAAAAATGGTGACATCTTGAAAGCCTGAGATGACATGTGTGTACTTAATTCAGCAGTCACGCTATCCTGAGGAATAAATGCTTCGTGTAACCCAATATTGCATGGCAGTGCCTCAATACGGAGAGTATATTAAAAAAAATGTGATTTTTTTTTTTCTCCTTTGAGTGATTAGCTAAAGACAAGGCAGGCTCCTTTCTCTTAGAAGCAGAATCTGATGACAGTTACTCTGCTGCAGTCTTGTGGTTTAACCCAGCAGGCAGCTAAACACCACACCAGTTCGCTCACTCCCTCACCCCCAGTGGGATGGGGGAATGAATTGGGTGGGGGGAGTAAAACTTATGGGCTGAGATAAAGACAGTTTAATAGGACAGAAAAGGAAGGGAAAATAATAATAATAATGATAAAAGAATATACAAAACAAGCGATGCACAATGCAACTGCTCACCACCCATAAGCTGATACCCAGTCAGTTCCTGAGTAGCACCCCCTGGCTAACTTCCTCCCTAGTTTATATACTGAGCAGGACGTCACATGGTATGGAATATCTCTTTGGTCAGTTTGGGTCAGCTGTCCTGGCTATGCTCCCTCCCAGCTTCTTGTGCACCCCCAGCCTCCCCACTGGCAGGGCAGTATGACTCACACTGGAGAAGTTCATGGAGGACTGTCTCCCATGGGAGCAACCCCATGCTGGAGCAGGAGAAGAGTGTGAGGAGTCCTCCTCATGAGGAGGAAGGAGCAGCAGAAACAAGGAGTGATGAACCAACCACAACGCCCATTCCCTGTTCCCCTCTGAGGGAGGGAGTAGCGAAATCAAGAGTGAAGTTAAGCCCAGGAGGAAGGGAAGGGTGGGGCAAAGGTGTTTTAAGATTTGGGTTTAGTTCTCATTATCCTACTCTGATTTGATTGGTAATAAATTAAGGTAATTTTCCCCCAAATCAAGTCTGTTTTGCCTGTGATGGTGAATAATTTCTCCCTGTCTTTATCGTGACCCACGAGCTTTTCTCTCGCTTGTCCTGCTGAGGAGGAGAGTGATAGAATAGCTTTGGTGGGCACCTGGCATCCAGCCAGGGTCAACTCACCACACAAACTTCAAGGGAATAACAGAAATCTGTCTGACACTTTCAACAATACCGTAAGGGGTTCCAAAAACTTTGCATAAACCTTATGTATGCACAGGTATACATAATGTACCTGAAAGTTAGTCCATATCTACTCCAGTTACAAGAAACTGGTCTTGTAATGTACTGTAGTTAAGTATTTGAAGTAAGCACTTTTTTTAAAAAAGTGGTAGAGACAATTAAAAGTGCATTAAATACATGTCATGATAAAGAATAGACAACGTCATTTAATATTTTAGCACCCTTTCTCATGAAACTGCTATTTTATTATTTATAACCATAACGCAGTTGTTTTTTCAAGATACATGTTTCATAACCCTGTACTTTGAGTTCCACTTTATAATAATCCAACCTGTAAATCACTAGTTTAATCCCAAGAAATTACAGAAATACTTTGGAATAGGCAAACCCACATAGATATGATACAAGGCTACCTAAATTAATTTATCCTTGAGAATATACCAGACACAGTAGAGACACACTAAATAAATAAGTGTAAACAAGCAAATAAAATAAACAGAAGGCAGGAAAAAAGATAAAAGAATGAAGAGCAGAGTTTGTGGAAGGAAAGACAGAGCATAGAAAGCCCATAATCCTGAAAATAGATAGTGCAGAATTTGCCTCACAAAAACAATTGTCTCTTAGATTTCTTTTGAGTTTGATTTAGCATCTGGATTTCCTTAGAGAAAACATTTCAGGAAGAATTTTTAGACATTTTTTTTTCCTGGACATCATCTCTGAATATAGTCCCTCTAAGCTCTTGTTTCTATGACTGAGATTTGAGAGTAGGTCATTGTTTAGCTCAAAAGGTTCAATTAAGCTGCAGTAAATAGACAATGGTTTAAAATTACATCTTGGTCCTAAACATTTAAGCAATAGTAAGGGAGGAAAAGGGGTGGTGCCATCCCACAGGATAAGCCAGAGGTTCTGCACTCTCATATAAGATGTCTCAATTGCATTATAAGTTATTCTGGGTATGTTTCTTATTGGAAAATGATCCCTTCCCTGTCCCCAGATATACAAATCAAGAGACTGCTCTTTAGCAAATCTTAACTCTACAATACATAAGGACCAAAGCCATAATGTAAAGTATAAATCAAAACCATTTTTTTTCTTAGCTATGTGAACTACTGTGCTTATTGAACCTCGCTTAGCCACCCACACAAGATACTCTGCATTCTGTATTCTGCTCTGCCTTTCCAGTGACCTCCAAGAGGGGAGATTTCACAGCAGCAATCCAATTCAAAAGTGATGAAAGCCTGAATAAGCCAGTGAAGGCAACAAGCAGAAGTTATAGCTCTATTTCTGAGAAGACAAACACTGCTTGTCAATGCCATCTAAGTACTCAATATCACACATGGAACCCACAGAAGCCCTGGACTGCAAACTGATCTGTGTCACAAAGTGCATGTCTACATCAGCATAGTGCAGCTAGGAAGAGCTACAAAGCCAGAAAATCTAATATAGGTACAGAAATTATCTAGTTGTCCTAGTATAAAACTTCACCTACACCAATTAGACCAACTGAGATGTAAAATAAACCTCAGGAACATGAGTTGGCGATGAACCTAACATTGCTTCTGATACTCAGGGTGTCTTATTCAATGGTAGCATGGGTATCTCTGTAGGGCACTGCACTGCATCAATATAAAATAATAGTCAGTTAATAAAGATACAACCTTGGCCACAGTTTCTACTTACTTCAATTTTTGATAGGCTGAGTTTCAGGTAATTGCTAACTTTATGCTTTCTCCTGCTAGTTTTTTCCCAAGTCATATTAAGATGACAGTGCATTACAAAAAAGTTCCAAAGGAGACTGTAATTGATTTAAAAAGCAAGTAACTCCTGCCCTTTCCCTCCTCTCTTGCCCTTCCGTGTCTTCCTCCACCTCCTTTCTCCTTCTTCCCCACTCTGCTTTACAGAAAAGCCTTCTCATCAAATCAACTGATAATGAGAAATGTGAAAATATACTAAGACATCCTGGGACTGTTCACATGAAACAACCCTTGTTAGATGTAATGGGATATTTAGAGGTGTTATGCTTTACTGATGCAAAGTTATCACACAGTAAGTTTCAGGTGCTTATTATATCCTGTTGAAAACAATGACTCACTCAGCTGCTTAGCAATCAAATTCAGAGCCTGGCCTATCAGGGTTTTGTTTGTTTGGGGTTTGGTTTTTAAGAAACTAACCAAAAGTTCTAGGGAATCTGTCCTCATTGCACTAACTTAAAAAGAATTTGAAACCCCTTATTCTACAACTGAAAGCTTCCTATAAGTTAAAGATGCATTATTCTACAGCATACAAGGCAAAAATAACACAAACCACAAATGTTGTCCTAATTGGCAACAAGGGCAAATCTTCCTAGAAATTTGAGGTTAAAAGCATATGTTGTACAGAGTACCTGACACTTTCAGAAATTACATATGCAGTGCACACCTCTGCGTTCCATTTTTGTGTATCTCTGTGGTATAATACTGAGTATAGGGAAATGCTTTATAAAAATGAAAACGCAATTGTCTGACCAATAAAAGGTATTCCTGTATGTAATCCCAGTAATAGATTTTTAAATCCTTACCACGGCTGCAATATTATGTATTCATAGTTATTATCTTGTCCACTTCCAAATCCTGAAAGGTTAGATTGTTTAAAGATTTGTTAGCTGTGAAATACTTAAAAAAGCAAAGTATTAAACTCAGAGCTAATTGAAAAATAGCATTTTATCAGATTCTCTTTTGATATTATCTCATAATGATTGTACTTAAAGTACTCACAATACTTCAATAAATAGTGAAATTAAAAATATAACATCTTTAGGGCTTTTCAGAGAATGTGGCTGTTAACAATTTATACTGCTTTTTTTTTTTTAACCATTATTTTCTTATATTTCCCACAATGCTTCACATCAGAAGCAAACAGAAACTGAATGATTACCCCAAAGTGTGCTAGATGAACTGGAAAAAGTCTATTCAAACAAAGCTCATTAGTTTTGATACCTCCAGGGCTATGACAAATTAAGCGGCTGGTGAATATGCTTGCAGACAAAAGGATGATGCAAAATCTAGGGCTTGTGCTAGGCATTATGTCAATAAATTCTACTGAAAAAGGTAAAAATTACAATTGAAGCTAAAATGGAATCCCTTTAAGGAACATGTAGAAAATAGATCATCCCTTCTCTTAAATACATTTATGAATGATTGTGCTATAAATAATAAAGGGATTGCTTATTGGCTACTTTGAATGTACATTCAGATGGGTCAGTCCTGGCCTCTGAAAAATTTTACTCCAGAGCTAGTAAAAAGCATGCAGAGAATTTAGCCAGACTCTCTGAATTGCTTTGCCGTATTGAAAATTTAACTACGCCACAACCACCGTAAGTTTGCACAATTTATTACAACATCCACTCCTGAACTGAAAGCAGCCATCATCAAGCTTATGACTGTACCTTTGCAACTCAGCAGTGAAAATGCACAAGTAGCTATGAAATTAATGGGTGGATTTGCCCCTGCTCCTAGCGAACAGGTGTCTAAACCACATACAGGATCACAACCAGAAGCCCAGTTGATCAGCTCAGAAAAGATAGAAAGAACAAATTCATTCCTCTATCATAAGGTGACCCTACTGTGTCATCACTGAGCCATTCTGGTGATCTGACATTTGTCTGCTCTTTGCGGTGCTTATGCTGTACGTGTTCTTAGGCGAAGTGAAGAATTTGAGTGACAGCACTAAAACTAAGATCCTTCAAAAGCACTATGAGCTTAATCTTGCTGCCTGTCAGCTTCCATTGGTTTTAATGAGAATAAGACTAGAATTTTTCTAAATTATAATTAATTCCTAGTATTTGCTCTTTAATCACACAAACGCTTTCTGATGCAAACCTTGTTCCTCTCATGTACTTGTTTGTTACTTCCAGTCATGATTACCGAGCTATTATATGGGTGGTGTGCCATGAAATTGTGCAACCACTTACATACTTAATTTTGCTGATCACATGACATACCTGCTCTTTTACAGCTGTTTCACCTAGATATCAAAGTTTCACATGTTTAACACAGTCAGGATCTGACCTGTGACAGAAGCCATATTTCTAGGTGTTGCAGTCAGTGAGCCACTTCCTCAGAGTAGTCTGTACCTTAAAATTGCTACAGAATAAGAGCTGGAAGCTGGATTCACCTCCTTTTATGCCACCAGGAATTCAAAGTCAGTTCACAGCCTAACTAATCCAGGTTGCCACTGAGAGCAGATTATTGCTTTTGAAATTCACCTTCCCTTCTGACAAAGCCTAATTTCACAAGCTTTCAGAGTACATTACAGAACTCCCTTTCATATCTGATGGATAATCAAGAAGTATATTTGACCAAACAGGCCAATTTTCCTCTCCATAAACTCAATGAGACCTGTTACCACTAGGGAAAGAAAATAACCCTTGCATACTTCTGTTGTGTATTTTATATACACCACAAATTTTGAAAATGTCTTTGAAAATTCTTTTTTAAATGCATTATCAAATTTTTAAATAAAAATTGACTGAAAATATTACTGATCTGAATTCTAACCAGAAATATTTCTTAAGATATAGCAAAATATACAACTGTGTTTTCTCCAAGCTCTTAGGCATTGTAAGAATGTATCTATATTTCCACATCTAAGGTCAATTTTGTTACTTAAAGTCAGTTTAAAAAGATGTGATACTTCCTTAGATAGCACACTTTCTAAAAGAATAAATCCATTAACAAATATTATACACAATTTGTTCTGTCAGAAACTAAACAGGAACTTACAGTTGTAGCTTTTTGCATGTATGAACAAATTCCAAGTACCGAGACAAACTATTTCCTGGAGATGTAAGTTGCAGGGAGGGGGAAAATCCATGTCAGTTTCTCAATAAATGAGGAGCCAGCTCTGCATATATTAATTATTGGTTTCAAAATTATATTTTAAAAAAAGCTTTCTAGTTGGCACTACTGGCAATAAAAGAGGAGGAAATGACATGCAAGGGAGCCTGTTGATTGTATGGCTTTCAGTAAAGAAGATACACATCCCTTTAAATGACAAAGCCACATAGAAATGTGCTCTAAACAGGATCAGGCTGGTAGGCAAGACAACGCTGTCCTTTGAGACAAAACCTGGATGAAAGAGAATTGTCAACGTATCTATAACTGACTCAGAAAGTCTTGGGAAGAAATAGGTGGTGTCATGAGAAATTCATCAGCAGCCTCCAGAACCCAGACTTTTCATTCCTGCTTACAATTTGCTAGGAGGAGCACCTTATGACCAGGATTCCATTTGCAAATAAACTCATGCTATTCTCTTCCAAGTGTCACTCTCATCTCCCTTATTTGTGTGCAAGGTAATGAAGTACCTGTCTTCTGGAGTCAGCAGAAGTCATACATTCTATGGGCAACAAAAGGAGTGCTTGTTAGTAAAATACCAAGTTAAAGAAAACACAAAGCGCTCAATCACAGAACAAGCAGGTGCTCCTTGCCCAATTGTTCTTAATGTGTATGGCTTTAGCTGGGGCTACAGCACATGACTGGCAACATGATTTTAATCTAAATCCCTGATTTGGGGAAGAATGAAGCAAGGAGCAATTGCTGGAACCAGCATTGTTACTGTGCAGTTCTGAAACAGTACTGTGTTTTCCAGCTATGCACCAGCCCAGAGTTCTCTCACAACACTACTATCCTGTAGCAAGTTGTCACCCTCTCTTGCTCATACCACTGAATGCTTTCCCTTACAAGTTATGGAATATCTATCTCTCTGTAGGTCTTTGCAAAATAAAGCTTTTTAATAGTCAGCTCACTGCATAAAAAGGTTGACCACACAACATAACATATTAAAAAAACACAAGTCACTGGGGGAATAAAAAACAAAGTATTCCACAATTCCTTTAGTTAGAATTATTTATTAACTATATCAGGAGCAAAATAATATATGCATGTGCCTATAGAGGGGGAGGAGGGAAGAGAAATCATGCCTTTACCTTAAGTTCTACGTTGGAATTAAAAACCAAGACCTTTGGATAGAAAAGTTAAATGGCTAAATAAAAACTCTTTGATGTGCATATATGCCAAACAACTTAGGTTCCTCTCAAATTCTAAGCCAGAATTAAAACCTCTGAACTACCTGAAAGGAGGTTGTAGTGAGGTGGGGGTCGGCCTCTTCTCCCTGGTAACAAGCAATAGGACCAGGGGGAATGGTCTAAAGTTGCACCAGGGCAGGTTTAGGTTAGACATTAGGAAAAAATTTCTTCACAGAAAGGGTTGTCAGGCACTGGTATGGGCTGCCCAGGGAGGTGGTTGAGTCTCCGTCCCTGGAGGTATTTAAAAGAAGGATAGATGAGGTACTTGAGGACATGGTTTAGTGGTGGGATGGCAAGGTTAGGTTAGTGGTTGGACTTGATGATCTTAAAGGTCTTTTCCAACCTAGATGATTCTATGATTCTAAGAGTATCAAACTGAACAAAATCCTTATAGTTGAAGCAGAAATACCTAAATTCTAGTATTCTAATGTTCAAAGCATACAAACCAGCATAATACCTGGGGGGGGGGAGTGGTGGTGGAGGGGTGTTGCAGGAGGGAGATATCAAAGTTACTGCTGTTGTCCAAAAAAGTATTTTGTAAAAAACAACCTACAGAGATCTGGATTTATGATTTCCTGCTCTATAACACATACTCTCAGAATGAATATAGAAGAACATGTTTTATTCCCTACTCATAGTGCAAACAATCTAGAATCTGAAAGTCAGACTGAGTTCTTTTTCCTGTGCATGTTGTCACCAATATTAGAGGTTTTCCAGTCCAATTTCAGCTCCCACCTTACTTATATAAGATCAAGATCTTCAAAATATGCCCATCCTGTACACATCGCCTGCCTGTGGTTTGGGGTTTTTTGCAGGATAGCTAAGTGGAACAAAAAGAACCAAACATTTTTGGTTTGAAACATATACCCCTATCTTGAATAGAGGAAAAATTCTTCTTTGTTCACTCTTAAAAGTAAAAATACGGTTTACAGTTTTCTCTACCCACATTTTTAGTTTATATGCATTCAAGAAATAACTTTGATGGATCCAGCACATACTTATGATGTCAAGGGCTGGCCTATTCTTTGTTCAATTAAGTATATTAAAGCAATTCTCACAGTCCAAAAAAACCACACATCAACTTTGAGATGTGTCTGTTGCACACCTTGTCTTAGCCAACTCCTAGCCCCAATAGATAAATTACGCTTCCTCCTCCATAAACAAGTAAATAAACTCAGTTGTTAACCTTGACAACTTCCAGATCACAGAAGTCAGCAAGTTCAATGATTGTAGCTCTTAATTCTGCATTGCCCTACCCAGGAAACTGCATTGCAATAGTTTCTCTCTATCCTTAAAGGATAAAAAGACCTGACCTACTGAGATTTAAACCTACAGTTTCGCTTTTAGTTCAAATATATAGAATGGAGTTCTGTCACAGAACTATTAGGAAAGATATTTCAGGACTTTGGAATTCTGAGAAATCATCTGTGTCTGTGAATTACTCTTTTGGTTATCCACATACTACTCAGTTGAGCTACCATTTTTGTATCTATTGTGCAATTCCTTTCTTATCGTATTTCCTTCTTCAAAACTCTATTGTCAGCCACTTCGTTATCTTCATTATAATCACTGTCAAGAGTAGAAAGCATGAAAGGCTTCAACTAACATCTTCCTAAACCAAACCCTTTTGTGCTTTATAAGTTGCTAGTGATCTCACATACCATATCTAGGCACAAGCAGTGAAATATCAAGAGCATAATCCTTGCAAATTTTTGAGTATCATAAAGTCTTACTGTGCATATCATCCAGACTGTTATGATGTTACTTCTGTCTTTTGATATGGCAATCAACAAACCTTTATATCCACATGTATAAAAGACATGAATAAAAGATGAAAGACAAATAAAACTACACAGATATAAAAGAAGATCTGATACATATAAGCATTTAGGCTATAAAGTTTTGTTGGTTTTTTTTCCCTATACCATTCTGCCTAGTTCATCCAATCAAAGACAAAATCCAGTTGAAGGAGTG
Organism: Aramus guarauna; assembly: GCA_013400195.1. Lineage (NCBI taxonomy): Eukaryota > Metazoa > Chordata > Aves > Gruiformes > Aramidae > Aramus > Aramus guarauna. Next base: position 1,682,962 of record VXBL01005506.1, on the reverse strand, counting down.
ACTTCATCAATTTTCCCAAGACATATTCATCATCAGAACTAAATTAAAGTAGGTCCCTTTTTTAATCTCAAGGTGATTTATGGCAATATTTCATGTTCCTAATCAAAAAGCACTCACAAACTTTTGGGGATACAAGACCTTTTCGCTGGAAAGTAACAATGCTGTCACAAGCAAAGTTATACAAGGACATTAGAATCAGAATAAGGTTCACCTGTGCCTGCAGCCCCACCATTCCCTCTCAGTTCATATTTGTAAAGTACTAACCAATAAATCAACGAAGATGCTGCAGAGCAAGACATCCATGCACGCAGACATAGCTATGCAAACCTTCACACAATTAAGAATGAAGAGCAGAACGGGTGTTGGAGAGCAAGAAACTACAATGGAACAAGAACTCTTTCAGGAAGTACACAAATTGACTTCACAGAATGCCAAGCTGATTTTCTAGCAGCATTACATACCCCTTCATTTTCAATCTGTCCTGTTGACATTTAACTGGGAATTACTCAATAGTCCATGCTATTCACTTAAAAAATGTACACTGAAAGTAACAGATAGACCACAGTAAAGGCATCTCAGTGTTTCCTGAACTAGGAAAAGAAACTAACAGGACCACATCATTCAAAGATTCTTAACAAAGAAAGTTAAATATATAAATTAAGTAAATTTTTTAAACTATTCATGTAACTAAGAAATAAAGACCACTATTTGCAGGAGGATGTATATGTAAAAACTCCACAAAATGTATTTTAAAGGATGTTATTTTTAATGAAGAATGACTTTTATATGCCACATAATAACAGCAGTTGGTTCCTCTGGTGGGTAGACCTAGGATGTCATGGGGCCAAATGGAAAAAAACCCACTTTGTGATTTAGAAAAATCACAAAGTTGAGGTTTATTCCTACAGCTACCAAGGCTCTTCCTGAATAAAACAGTAAAATTTATGAATCTCAGCAGGGAAGAAACACACACAAAATGGTATTATTTCAGTACAGAAGAAAGCCACACTGTTTGGTTGGAAAAAAAACCACCAAACCAGAAATAGGATTATGAGATATCCATTTGTTACACTCTCATGCCAGACAAATCTGTCTTCAGACAGTTCTTCCACAATCTAAGTTGCTGAACAAAGATAAAATGGCATGAAAACTCCTCCTACAGGCATCGCAACTGAAGTTCACCTTCACATTGATGACATTTTTTGCTTTCTTTTTTCAAAACCATATAAAGATAGTGTCATCTATTCTGATACTGCCAATTCAAAACAGGACTTGCCTGAGAATTGCAGAGTAGAGACCTGCCAGATAACACTGATACTGCTGATTTTTCTCACAGAAATTCTTCACATGAATAAAGATTTTTTTTTTTTTTTTTTTTAAATGGACACTAGGTACAAATACTGGAAGCATTCTGAGAGGAAAAAGAGACAGAATAAACTCTTACATTTCTTATAAAAGGAACCATTTCATCAAGATCTTCATTTTCACTCTTTGCTTACCATAAAAAATGAGCAGAAACTCTAGAAAGTCCGGCAGATGTTGGCCTCTGACAGCTATAAAGGTTAGGTGAAAGCTGTGACTCCCATCTTGAAATAATATTTAAAATTACTCTATTTTTCTCTATTCACATTCAAAATGTTGATTCTAATAAGCAATAATACCTTCTAGACATATAACTTTTAGACACTGTGTGTCACATTATTGAAATGTAAAACAAGTACCTCCAAAACTTCCATGATATCCTTCATTTCCCTCTTTCTCCTTCCCCTGCCACCCCCCAGCACCTTGCTCTGGTTAGCCATGATTCACACATCTCTAGGAAGCCACATGATTCACACATCTTTAGAGTACGTGGCTGGCAGGCGGGGACGGGACACGACACACAACACCAGAGAGGGAACACAGTTCAGAGAAGCTACTGGCCATCTCGCATACCCTGCATAAGTAATGAAGAAAGGACAACCAAAAGACTGAAAATAAAATAGCAGGTATAATAAAAAGAAGAGAAAGAGACACCCAAGTCAAATTCAGTTGGTCAGACCTTTCCAGTCTGACAATTAGAATAAAAAAAAAAAAGTAATTTTTTCAAGCTCCTTAAGCAAGGATTTTTTGTATGTTGATATCTGCATAATACAATGGGATCCTGGTCTATGAGCAGAGTCCTTAGGCAGTGACACAGTAAAAATAATTATGTCAACAGGTCCTTAAATAACACTGATAATAGAAATAGACAATAGAATCACTTTGGCATTCTTGTGAAAAAAGTTTACATTATAGCCAACAGCTTTTAAACACAACTGCTATTCCCAAAATCAAGGTCTCCAAGCAATCTGCAGAGTAGTGGTGAAAAACATGAAACACTCTACCTTAACAACAACAAAGTGAATATTATCACTAAAATTACTCTTTTCTTCACTCAGACTATAACTGCTAGAAGAACTTTAGAAGCTATGAACATACATGCCACTTCAAAACTTATGTATTATTATAATAATAGTAAATTGATGTGAATGCCCACTTGTAACAGAAACAAATTTTTTTTATATAATCCTTTTCTACATTACTTAACAAGATGAATAAAATTTATTTAAAATGTCAGGCTTATAAACCCTCCTGGATTGGTGGTGGCAGGAGAAAGTTTTTAGTATGTATTTGAACTAAGATGCAGCAGCAGAATTTGTCCCTCTGTGACTGCATTCTTCAGGTTTCTCCAACTAGCAATCCTTAAAGCATCTAAACTTTGATTTCCAACAGAACCATTCACCACCTTCCTAACTTCCCATCTGAATAGTTTGGCTTGACTCGGCACCAACACTGCTTACCTTTATTCAGTTTTGCATCTCTTGTGTCAGTAACATAAATACACAAAGTCATGTATTGCTGGAAGAAGGAAAGGTACTTTACACAGTCTGTAAGTTTCATCAAAAAAACCACACAGAAGAGCATTTCTTTATTTTAAAATAAGGAGAGTCAGATTTTGAAAAGTTTATTTTATTTGAAAAAATATTATTTTATTTTTTTCATTTTCAATATATATGCATCTCTTCTAATTTATTTCCCACACTTCCTTCTGTCAAGGATAGATTAAAACCTTTTTCTGAAGTGAAACATATTGTTGGTTATTTCCACTCAATGGTTTAACCTGGAGTAACCTGAGCCTTCAGGACTCAAATGTGGCAATTACCTGAGGAAAACATCCTTTCCTAGGGCACTGGATAAGTTTTTCTGTATGTGTTACTGAAACCTTCCTGAGGAAAAATGTATAAGAACAGAGTAAAGAAGAAGAGAGCCAACCCATGCATAGACAGTAGTATAGGCGCACTGGCACAAGTCAGTGACATTTATCATTGCATGTTTCATTCAATGACTCAGGCAATTTTTCAATGGACTCTTTAGGAATTAGGATAATTGATGTTATTCTTTCCAGTCCTTTGTACTACAATTTTGTTAAAGAAATCTGGTTTTCAGCAACTTTTTCAAAATTTCTCTATCACTACAATGATTATAACCATTGACAGTCTACTGAGGCAACAAGTTGGAAAAATTTTAAAACATCCTCTTGGTTTCTAAGAGGCCTTTGTCCACCCTCAAGTCATCTTATAATTTGCAATATGTGCCTTTTTTGCTTCAGCTGACTGCTTATATTTGTAGCTACATAAAACTCTCCCTCTGTTTAGTATCACACTGCTATGGTAACCTTAAGAAAGGACATTACAAAAGAGCATTACATCGGTAGTAACAAAATCTTACACCTCGTGTTTATGCAATGTCTAAATGTAAAGATTTCTTTAAGATCTTTTCTAAAAGGAAAAAAAGGGCAACTGATATAACCATATGATTACATTATTAACTGCTATTGAAGCCTTATGTATGGTACATCTCAAAGATGTTATATTAAAAAATTTTAAAGATTGGCAAATTTCTATTTTAAGTCCAACTGTTGATGCTCGCAAAAGTGATTTCTGTTTTGCCATTTTATTTATGTTTGCCTGTTGGTCTACACTGTAATCATCCCTACTATGCAGCTTCTGGCCGGAATAGTACATATTTGACTAGAAGAGCACAAAGTTTATCATGCTGGTACATTTGGAAGCATACCTTAATAGAAACATTAAATACTTTTAAAAAAAAAAAAAGTTGAGTGGAAATACTGCCTCAAAACCTGGGCTTTATCAAATTAATAGCATGATCATCAAAGCAGGGAATACATGGACCACAGTTTTTATGTGAATGTTATTTCCCAAGGACAGGACTCTTAACATTTCCTTATTTCCCCTTTAGACTAGAATTTGTAAATTCATGTGCCATTAGAGCAATCTAAAGCTCTTTTCTAAACTCATTTGTAATCTACATAACTCACAATTTGAATTACACACACACACAATGTCATAACCCATCTTTCATTTACATTGTCAATACCTGAAGTTTTTCTCTCCTGGAATACAAGGCCTCTCAGTAATTCCATTGGGTGTTGCCAGGGTTTTGATAGTTGCAGAGACCAATATAGGAACATCAGTTCAAGTTTTGTTTGGGTTGTTTGGTTGGGTTTTTTTTTTTTCAATATCTGTGCTGCCAGGAATCAGAGCTGGGAAAATTACATCAGGCCATCTTGTTTCCAGTCTGTTAATATTGATCCTATTTTAATATAAAATTATTCTTAACAGATTTTTTTTTTTCCTTCCATTGAGTCCAAGCTACGTTTAAATGCTTCATGATGGAACTTCTGCCACAAGTTACACAAGTTGCACATTTTTGTCTCTAAGCTCTTTCTTAACATCTCAGCAATACTATGTACACTAGTTAGCAGCCTCAAGCAGCTTTAAGCTGAGAAACAAAACCTAGGCAGCAAATTGTGTCGCAGTCAGTGACAATGACAGTACAACAAGGCTTTTCTGCATCATATATCATGCACAAAGAGTTTTCAGCATCTGTCTATTACTGCTACAAGTTCGCCTCCTCTTTCCTCAGGAATGCAGTTGGAAACACTGCATTTGAAACTAGAGAAGCCTTTAGCTCTATTAAAAAAAATCCAGAAGTATTGATATGGCATATTGTGCGCTATTTGCACATTCAGAATACAAAGGGGAAGTCCTTGCCTTGCTGCTGTACCTGAAATTGCCCAGGACCCAAATGTGTTGATCCTATTTGCTTTTGGAAAGAGACAGAGAATAATAATAATAGCAGTAGTAATAATAATAAAGATTCAAACAATCAAATGAAGGGTACTACATTTAATGAAATTTCACTTCATCCAAATTAAAGTTCCTGGATTAACTCATTTCACAAAAGAAGTTAGCTACTTCAGGTCAGCATACACTTATTTACACAAGCTATTAATGTATACTTTTAAACCTGAAACCATTTTGGGTGCAAATATTATAGAAAATACAATTCTTCAGTTCAATGATTTCGATGTTTATTCTCTTGCTTAAATAATCATGATTTACATGCCACTTTTTATTTCTTTCTATATATATTGTATATACAGAAGAATAAATGTGGTACAGTAATCCAAAATTTTACCTAATGGTAAACGTACCCAAGTTTACTTAAGTTTGGCTTAGCACGCTCACAAAAATTCACACACAAAAAAATAGTTCAGAAATATATGTCCCAAGATCTAGGCAAAATAATTTAAGTCAGGAGTTCATTTATTAAATGAAGGATTTTTATTTTTGGAGAAAAATAAAAAATTTTTGGACTTTTTTTTTTTTTTTAAAGCTTTTTACATTATCCCCTTACCAGACAACAGTGTGTACTGGAACAATTTACTGGTGTAATAGGATTCTTTACTAGTATAAGTGATTTCTCTTTGGCAACTAGAAGTTATATTAGAAAAAAGTATACAGGTATACTTCCATACAGGTATACGCTCTAGAAAATTTACTCTCTCACTATTCAGCTATTTCAGCTATACTTTCTAATATAGACTGCCTATATTCCCTCAAACTACTTACATTGATGCAAAATAGAAAATTATACACTTTTTGAGCCAAAAGCATCAGAAAATTCAAAATTTACCCATGAAGTTTTACATCTAGGTCTTTAGCACCTAAACATAATCTTTTAATGAACATATAAGACAGATGTATTTCTTCCACAATGATTCAAATTACTTCTAATAATGTATTCTTTTCAACTATATAAAGATTGTAATATATTTTAAATAAGGTAGATTTTGCTCTCTGATATTTCCATTCATTTTTTTTCCCAACAGTTCTAGTTCTTCTGAATTTTGTAACACTGTAACCTGTGTCAAATAAGAATGGATACTCATCTCTGATCTAAATCAGTATATGCCATTGTCTGTTGATAATAAAATTCAGCTCTTACATGTAAAATGCATAAAAGGAGCTCTATTTAGCATCAGCTGCAGTGATTTTAGCTGCAAGATTCACACCCGATTCATAAGTGTCACTATAAGAAAAAGAATGTAAAAATATAAGGGCTAGAGCTCTAGTTCATAGTGTTCAAGCAGATGATTAAGTACATAAGTAATCCCACACCATTCATTAACTTTCAGTGTGCAAGTTTTCCCAAAACTATATTTAAGTAGTTTACTGAATCATGGCCTGTAAGTTTATTTGCAAGAGGTAGTTCAAGGAAATTTGGGAAATTTTATTAGAATTACTACGGCATGCATTCTTAGACACACGTGCTTAAAATTAGTCCCTAAATTCATAATTAGGCATCAAAATAGAGCTGTAAAATCTTCAAATATTTAGGATATATTCCAACTGTACATTACAATCTCAGAGGAACTTAAGTTCTAGTTAAACTTGCATTTAAATTATTGAAGCATCAAGCTGGGACTGTTGCTGTCTGCCTTTTAGGTTTTTAAATCCCATTGTCATGGTTTGACCCGGCGGGCAGCTAAAACAACTACAAGCGATGCACAGCAAAATTGCTCACCACTCAAAACCAATGTTCAGCTAATTCTCAAACTGAACTACCTCCTGGCCCACCCCCCAGTTACATACAGAGAGTGACATCATATGATGTGGACTATCCCTTTGGCCAGCTTAGCTCAGCTGATTGTGTCCCCTCCCAGCTTTCTCACTGGCAGGACAGTATGAAAAGGTGAGAAGTCCTTGCCTTCTTGGCAACAACTAAATCATCAGTGTGTTATCAACACCAGCCTTATCCTAAATCCAAAACATAGCACTATACCAGTTGCTAAGAAGAAAATTAACTCTATCCCTGTCACAGCCAGGACACCCATTATGCCAAGAAAGCTCAGCAATTCCACACCACAGCAATTTAGTATAAATGGGCTAGTGTAAGGTCACTTGATCTCAGAGTGCACTCCATTCGTAGGTTACCAGCTTCTGAATTTCACATTACCACACTTGCCACACGCATTTGTGCCTGGACAACATCATTTTTTTCTAACCTCACCAACACTCATCTCTTCACAAGTTGTCAAAAGAAAAAAAGCACAAGCACTCAAGCAATAAACACCCCACAAAATTATCTGAAGAGTTTTATAGTAAGCATTAACAGCAGCTAAAATTTAGCAGTAACACAACTACCTATGGCTATTCAAAAGACAGAAGGAATTTAAACTTCACTGATTGCAGTGACAGGTTGGTAGTAGCAAAAAGGGAGTTTTCAGTAATCATTAAAAGACATGTAATGTAGTGCTAAAATTCCCCTCCCTCCTTCAAGTGCAATGAAATTTGCTCCCTCCTCCCCCACTAGTAGCATGTAAATACCGCCCTTTTGAATTCGTCAGTACTCTATTAACAGAGCAATTAGCTGAAGCTGCCAGAGCAGCAGGTGTGGCAAACAACCAGGTACTTTGTAATCCTATATGGATGGCATTAATCATTAGCAGTAACCGCAATGGTATGCCATATAGCTCTAACTTCTCTGAGCTAGAGAATAGATCTAACAATAATAATTTAGATATGAAGGGCAGAATTAATCTATTCTAGTTTTTAGTTATTTTAGCATCAGATATCCAAGTCTCAGTTAATTAGACCCACAGACTAGTCAATGGAGAGCAATAGGTGCCAGGGAAAGAATCACCTGTTTAGACATCTACTTTGGGCATTCCTAAGGCATGACTCCTATCTTATTTTTTCTATGACTGTTACTTGTAGGTAAAGACCCAGTAGAAAAAGCAATAATCTAAATATCTGTTTTCTACTCTGGTTTTGGGTTATAAACAGAGTTACATTTTAATGGTAAAATATTTTAATTTATACTATTTTATTAATGTTCATCCAAATAGGTTCTGAACTCAACTCCAGCATAATAAATTCTCATTACTCCATGTTTACACCATTAACTCTCCCACTATGCCTACAGAATGGGATAGCTCATAGCCCTTCCAGATACCACTCAGGTGTTAATTATCTTATTTTTATATAGTTCAAGTGGAATATCTGCTTAGTTTGCATTATATGCTGTGTATTTTACCCAAAGATATATTGTTCGCAGTCATTAAGTGAAATGCCACAAATGCTAATATCTAGACTACAATGCATATGGAGAAGAAAACATGCTAAACTAAAGGAAAAAATATTCCAGGCTGTGAAGTGTAACAAAAAAGGCCCATGATGACAATTTCATCTGAAAACAGCAGACTGAGACATATTAAAATTGGTTTATTGTCTCCCTAATGAGGCAATGTATGTAAAGCCCCAAATTCACTATAATCAAAGTTACCAGGTAGTGTAAGCTTTGAAAAACGAGAAGCAAATCTATAGCTGATAATTAACAACTTCCTTCATTGTTGACTACACAGGAGAGAGAAGGGTATTTTTACTACTGTTCTACTCTGCTTTACTGTATGATGCTACCACTATCACGTGGTAGGAAACCAGTCTCAGAACACAGTAACTGCTTTATTTTTTGCCAAAAACTCTTGTGAGTTACAGTTAGGAAGGACTACTTTTTGTACATTGTAATTCTATCTAAATAAATGACGTTAGCATTTGACTAATCTGTATGATTATAACAAATCATAAGCTTTCAAGCTTAGCTGTAGTGTCATGAAGACATGAAGGTTTTTTTTCTTATCCAAGTCTCTTTTCCCAGGCTAAGTATAAGTCATCCTTGTGCAAACACAAACCCTTAAATACTGTTTATCATACCTTAAATAGCAAAAACCCCAAGTATTTTTAACCTACCAGTATAACCGATTCAATAAGGAGAGAGTAAATCTAAGGTAAACGTCTTAACTACCTTATTCTAATTCTCCCAAATTCCAAACAGAGGTTGATAGCCATCTTTTTCTGACCACAAAAGAAAGCAACACAGGAAAAAGAGTAGAGAAGGCTTGTTCAAAGCAGCCTACTGCCTGTGGAAGCTACAACAATCAGGAAGCAGCATTATTAGTAAGATGACCTAGTTGACAAAAACAAGTTGCAGAGATACTTTATCTGAAACCCTCTGCTCCCCACTGCATGACAATACAACACAATCACTCAGACTCCAGTCTTCTACCAGAATGCTATGTCCAAAGCATTTCATCATTTAAGTCAACTACTCAGGTGTGATTTTTTTTTTCAATGTTCTCTTTCAATGTTTTCACAGCCTCAAAATAATACATGAATCTACAAACAAAACCAAAACACAAGGAAGAGGGTGCAAGTCTGTGATTAAATTCACTGTTGGGAATTTTTTTCACCCCTAAAATTAAAATTTTTTTTTCATAAATCCATAATTATTTCTTGCTGTATATCCTTAACTGGATGTTTTCCATACTGCAAGGGATTTTACGCTTTGCCTTAAAATGCCTCCCATTTAAACTAGCTTTTCAAAAGTGGCTATGTGCAAATCAAAATACTACTTACTCATTTGCTCAGGGCAAGATTTTATTTTTTTTTTTTTAATAAACTTGTCAAATATTCTTTGTTTCTTAATCAATCTTCAGGGCATGTGGTAGACAAGCAGGTTTTGTGACTCCTGAAAGTGAAATTTCAGGACAAATTTGCAAGGTTGCTATTAAAGAATGTGCATGAATATGTACACTGAGTATTTCAAGGCTCCAATGAAAACTGTAAAACAGTAATGGATAATACAAAAACACTTATATCCAAATTCACAAATCTGACCTTGAAAATCATAGGGTAGATTGCAGAATATTTTGATATCTACAGTTGATATCCCATCTATTATTGATGAGAAATAATAAAGTGAATTCCAATACAAAAGCTTCTCCGAGTCCTAGTTGTGTCCAATGAAGAAATAATGGCATACCTATGCTTCTGGCACTGAAACCTATACAGTTTCAAACTGTGATACCACACTTGCAAACTGTCATCATGTATCCTTAGATATTTTCATATTCTGGACCCCATCTAAATGGAAACACCACCTTGTGGATCACATCTCTTCTGAACTTTCATAAACCAAGCTTCCTCATACTCATCATAATCATGACTCATATCCATCACCATTTTAGAAGTGAGTGTATATCTTCCCAGGGCTTCATAATTCCATCTGTCCTTCCTGAGATTTCCTGAAGTACAGATAAATTCCACTGAATAACACTTTTCCTCAGGGGG